>CM076580.1:925970269-926516267 GCA_034641835.2 Pinus albicaulis
TCTGGTTTTTGCTGATTTCCTTCCCTTTTTCCAGCCACCTTGCCTCTGACTCTTGGCTGTGATCTGCACCTCTTGCCTGCAGCTTTCTCCTGCAGATCTCTGTCCCTCTTGACCCTAGATCTGTTGAGCTCCCTTTATGTGTGTTTTACATAGTTTTTCCCTTTCTTTTCAGCATAGTTGTGAGAGACCCACCTTCTTGGGTTAGATAGATGCATACGTAGCTGTTATTTTTCTGTTATTTCAGCATTATACTCTGTTCTCTGTAGGTTTATTTTCAGCTACGCAGCACACTTTTTCTTGCTCTCAACAACGGAAAGGGTTTAAAAATTAAAATTAACGCACACCACACACTGGCCCTAAGTGAAGAAGCGCCTGGTTAACACCGCCTGGCAAAGACTCTAAAATCAATTGTCACTGCACCTTATCTGCCCTTGACCTTTCTTGATTCTGTCCCCTTCTGCCCTTGTCGGTTTCCTTCTTCCTGTCATCATTGCGCCCCCAAGGCGCCTTTTCCGGAGACTTCTTGGCCTTCACCCTCAGTTTCCGGTTGATCGACCTGCTCCGCACCGCCGTCGTCGAGCCAGTCCACCTTCGAGTCCGCACTCCGACTCCTCTCCTGATTCATCGGGTCCTCCTTCTTCTTCTGGTTCTCCCCCTGTTACCTTCACTATGTCTGGTCCAGGGCCTAACGCTAGCGGTTCTCCCGGCCCAAATGCCGGCCCTACTTCTAGCGGAACCGCCACAAACACTACCCCGGCCACCCCTGTGCTGCCGTACATTGCAGGCCTCAGCCTCCCCGATTTTCATCAGTTGATTAATGACCCCATTCACCACAATGCTACCTGGCCCGCTATGCCCACCAAGCTGCCCTCTGATATCCCTAAGTTCGAGGGTCTTAATGGAGAAGATCCAACCAATCATGTCCGGTCTTTCCACATGTGGTGTTCCTCCAATTCCATTACCGATGACTCCATCCAGCTTCGTTTGTTCCAACGCACGCTTACCGGCGAAGCTTCTAAATGGTATGTTGAACAAGCCACCTCTACCCATACCACCTTTGAGACTCTTGCCCAAGCCTTTTTGTCGTACTTCCAGCTCCCCCTCCGATACGATACTGGCACGGAGCTCTTGACTTCCTTTAAGCAAGCCTCTTCAACACGCCTTTCCGCCCATGTTCAGGAATGGCGATGAAGACGGAGCTTATGTCGAGCCCCTCCCTTCGAAGATCGGGTTTACATGGACTGGTTCCTGCGCACCCTTCCCGCTCCCATCGGCAAAGATGTCGCCTCCCATTTTCCTCAAACTGAAGAAGCCTCCCTCCAAATAGCTTTGAAATATGACCTGATCTACGCTCAGTCTGGTTATGTTTATACCGTCCTTCCTGACATCCCCAGGCCCGGTGGCGCTAACGCCCCGGGGGCATCTCATTCCGCCGACGGTATCGTTGGAGCCCTTTCCCATCCATACGCCCAACCTCCTATGGGCTATGGTCTCCCTCAAGGAGGGGCCAGCTCCTCCGGCACTTTTCACCCTCCCGGTAACATGTATCCAGGATATGGCATGCCTCCTCCTTTTGCCCAACCTCCTGCTTACCCTAATGTTTCTCACCCTACCCATTACCCTTATCCACAGCCTGGTGCGCCAGCTCCTCCAGCATATGCGCTTCCTCCTCTCGTGCCTCCTCAACCCCAGCAACAACACCTACTGCCTCCTCCAGGGCAAGTATTTGCACAGCAGGGCGCGACTAATCCCCCTTCTTCTCAACGAAGGCGGAGAGGCAACCAGAACCAATCTTCCCCTGGTAACCGAGGACCCAATTCTGGTATGGACCCTAACACTAGCAACCAGCAACAGGGCATTCCACCCAAGCTGGACACGCCGCTTCGTACAAACAAACCCTGTTCATGTTGCGGTGTTTATGGCCATTACACGCACGATTGTCCTCTCTTACCCCAGATGCGGCAGATGTGGGAGTCTCAAGCCACATTGCGCGGACAGCACGCTTCCCCTCATGCTCCTCCTAATTTGGCCACTACCCAGCCAGCTGTGTTCACTGATCCTTTCCCTCAACAGGGATTCGTGGACACCCAACCGCCCGACAGCCAGGTAGCCACCCCCCCTTCCATTTCTAGTTCCTCTGATTACCAGATCCTTATGATGCACTCCGATCCTTCCCCATCCGTCGACCTTCACCTTCAAACTCGGTCTCGCCAGTACCCCAAGCCTCCTGCTCAGTCTGCTCCCGAGCCTCCCTCTTCAGGTTCTACAGAGCCTCTTTCGACATCCAGTGGCCCTTTACACATCCCTCAACCCAAAGTTGAGGTTCATCCAAAGATTCCAAAGGGACCATTACGCCGAAATGCTGCTTCCAGCTGAGCCGCTCAGTCGTATAGCATAGTAGATGATTTGGCGCAATCACCCGCGGCCATTTCCACACTGGAACTCCTCCAGTCGTGCCCTTCCCAAAAGAAGGCTCTACTATCTGCCGTGGGCGCTGTAGATCCTGCTGACGACCAAATGATTGTTTTCGACGCCACCCAATTGGATCACCCTCCCCTCCCTCCTTCCGTCGCCTTCCAAATCCCAGTCAAGATACGGAACGCCATCGTTTCCCGGTGTATAATTGACGAGGGGGCATCCACCTGCGTGATGTCCACTTCGGTTTGGAAGCAACTCGGATCCCCTGAGCTGGCCCCTTCCACGATCACCCTTAGAGCGTGGGACGGTCATGCCTCCCAGCCCATTGGCTTGTTTCGTAATTGCCCTATCACCCTCGCCGGTAAGACTGTTTGCGTTGACGTCGAAGTCATTGACGCCCCACTCGACTACAACATTCTTTTGGGGCGGAGCTACACCTATGCTATGTCTGTTGTCCCGTCCGCGGTCTTTCGCAAGATGTCTTTTCCCCATAATGGAAAGATAGTCACCATTGACCAGTTGACATATCATGAGCCTCCCTCTCAGACCTCCCCTGAGACCACCATCTCTTCTGTAGCCAACAAGCAAACCGTCGATTCCCTGACCAGTGTCTCCCCCGGTGTTTACAAGGACTCCTCCCTGCTTGGAACTTTTCCTTGTCTTCCCCCTCCTCCTATCCCTGATCCCAGCTTGTCAAATGTTTGCATGATGCAATCGTCTCAGGCCGCCCTCAAAAGGCCTACTTCGGCTAGTCCGCAACCGCCCCTTCGCCCTCCGCAACCCGCTCCTAGCCATACTTCTATGCCAACCGGACCTCCTCCTTCTGGCCTTCCTCCTACAGCTGGTATCCCTGAACCCCTTTACCCCCCTGGCTCGGTTCCCCCTGGCCTTAACCATCTCGGAGCCGTCCCTCCTGGCCATTACCCTGCTGGACAGATCCCCTTCCTGGCTCCCCCTCCCAGAGTATTTTCTGTCCCCGTCATGGCCACCCTCTCTCTCCCTAATCTGTCCATCGGCCTCCCTGTCTGGTACATTGACCCTCCAGCCGCTACCCCTCCCGATCACCCCAAACCTTACCTTGCTTTGACACCGGTTAAACCGGTCCCCCTCACCTCTTCCGGGCCCCCCGCACCTCCACCGAACCCTGTGGTGCCAACCCCTGGAAAGAAAGGCAAAGCTCGTAAGGGGGCAACCAACCAGGACCAGGCCGCCCCGACAACTCTTACCTCCCCACGACCACCAAAGCCCGCCATCCAATGCGCTTTGTGTGATATCGTCGGTCACGCCACTCACATGTGTCCTGAATTGCCGCACCTCAAGCTTCTGGTCAATGAGACATTCCCTGACTCTGATATCCCAGAGGTCTATGTCACTATCCCCGACTCTATCCCGAAACTCAAACACTTGCGCACAAACCACCCTTGTGCCTTGTGCGATTTTCACGGCCATTACACCCACCTCTGTCCCCGCCTTGACGAGTATCGTGCCTCCTTGGACATGTACCGCCAATTCAAGGCCACTTCGATCGGACCAGAGGGCATTCCTACTCCCATTCACATTCCTCCTCCCACTATCGAGCCAACGTAGCCCTCAACCACCATTTTCTACCTGTCATCATCCTTGTGAGATAGTTCACCGGCCATTCAACCTACCGATCCTCTCAGCTCCTCCGCTGGCCTTGGATCTGTTGATATCGCCCATCTGAGCCCTTCTCCTCATGATGACCCGTCCCACACCACTACTTCCTCGGGTGACCCATCTTCCTCTAGTCTTCCCATCTTCCACTCTGATGAAGACATTATGGAAGCCATGACCAATCCCGACTTTTCCTGGGACGATATGCACCATCGCGCATATTTCCTCCCACAGCAGTCCCATGACCAATACGCTGTGGAAACCAAAGACTTCATTCCTCATGCAGTCGATTGGTTCAAAAACCCTATCCCTGCACCTGATGCTTTCGAAGAAGGAAACATGGCCAATGTCTCACCTACCATCAAAATTGACATTTCAGTCAAACCAGGCATCGAAGAATACATCACCTTGGGTGCCCAATGCACCCCGGAAGAGATTGAAGCTTACACCAAGCTTTTCAAAGAATTCCGCGATATCTTTGCCTGGTCCTATTCTGAAATGCCCGGACTCGATCCTGCCATTGTTGAACATCATATCGACACATGGCCTGATGCCAACCCAGTTCGACAAAAGATGAGACCCATTCATCCTTCCCGACGTGACGCTATCAAAGCCGAAATCGATAAGCTCAAGCAGGCTGGTTTCATTTACCCCATTGAATACACCACTTGGGTGTCTAACCCAGTTCCCGTTCTCAAGAAACAAGGCACCATTCGTGTCTGCACGGACTTTCGCGACTTGAACAAATCTTGTCCCAAAGACAACTTCCCCACACCGTTCATCGACCAAATCATTGACGAGTGTGCGGGGCATGAGGTCCTATCCTTTATGGATGGTTTCTCCGGATACAACCAAATTGCTATCCGTCCTGTTGATCAACTAAAAACCGCGTTCATTAGTCCATGGGGAACTTTTGCTTACCGGGTCATGCCCTTCGGCCTTAAAAACGCTGGCGCCACCTTTCAACGGGCCATGTCTTATTGCTTCCACGACTTAGCTCATATTATCCTTTCCTATTTAGACGACCTCACAGCGCGTTCTAAGCATCGGGCGCAACACCTACACGATCTGCGCACCATTTTTCTCCGATGTCGCAAGTATAATATCCGCCTTAACCCATTGAAATGCGTTTTTTGCGTTCCCGCCGGCCATCTCCTAGGCTTCATCGTGTCTAAGGACGGTATCACTCTTGACCCTTTGAAAGTTCAAGCCATTCTTGAACTCCCCATTCCGCGTACCCTCCGCCAGCTCCAAAGCCTCCAAGGCAAAGCTAATTTCCTTCGTCGGTTCGTCCCTGACTATGCCACCACCGCACACGGGTTTCTTCGACTCCTACGCTCTCACATCCCATTCGTTTGGGATACCTATGCTCACGAGTCTTTCGATGCCCTCAAGCAGGCTCTCACATATGCTCCCTTAATTCGCCCTCCCGACTTTAATCGGGACTTCATCCTATATATCTCCGCTTCCACCTATTCGGTCGCTGGAGTCCTTATCCAAGAGGATGACCATGGCATTGAGCATGTGATCTACTATGTCAGTAAGAACCTTGTGGGACCCCCTGTCTCATACTCCTATGACGAGAAATTAGCGCTGGCTGTCGTGTTCTTAGTCCAAAAACTTCGTCATTATATACTCCTGCGCTCCACCAAGGTTGTGACAAATTCCAACCCTATGGCTTTCCTATTGAGTCGTCGTATCCTCACTGGGAAGTACGCCCGTTGGGTCGTTATTCTTCAAGAATTCGACCTTGAATTTGTCACCCCAAAAAGTAAGAAAGGCTTAGCCCTCACTGAGCTCATTTCTGAACTACCTACCGGATCACAAGACCCTCCCGTTAACGACGATTTCTCTGATGAACACCTGTTTGCCATTACTTCCGATGACCCGTGGTACGACGATATTCTTACTTATTTGCGAACCCAAAAGTTCGCCCTCCACCTTGACCGTGAGGCTCGCCGACGTATCCGACACCAGGCCCCCCGATACCTTCTTATCGGTGACGACCTCTATCGTCGCGGGATTGATACTGTCTTTCGTCGTTGCCTCACACACGCTGAAGATGAACAGGTCCTTAATGCCTGCCATAGCGGCGCTTGCGGTGGCCACCTCTCCGGTCTTGCTACTGCCCAAAAAATAATGCGCGCTGGGTATTTTTGGCCTTCCCTCTTCAGTGATTGCATTGAGGCAGTCAAACACTGTCCCAACTGCCAACATTTCGCCCCAAAGGCGAGAGCTCCACCAGCCCCCCTCCATCCGGTCATTTCCACTGGTCCCTTTTGTAAATGGGCCATCGAATTTATGGAGTGTCGCCCGCCATCCTTTGGTAGCCACAAGTATATCATCGTGGCGGTCGACTATTTCACCAAATGGGCCGAGGCCATGCCAACGTTCAACAACACGGCAGCTACCGCGGCCCTCTTTTTCTTTAACCATGTTATAGCTCGCTTCGGGGTTCCCAAGCAACTGGTCTCTGATCATGGCAGACATTTTGAAGATGAGATATGGCGTGAGCTATCCTCATTGTTGGGTTTTGAGCACCAATATTCCTCCTCCTATTACCCCCAAGGTAATGGCCAAGTTGAAGCAGTCAACAAAACCCTCAAGACCATGCTTCAACGAATAGTGAATAAGCACAAAACCAACTGGCATCTCATGCTCTTTCCTGCCTTATGGGCCTATCGAACCTCTGTTAAAACCGCCACCGGGTTCACTCCTTTCCACCTAGTTTTTGGAGAGGAGGCCGTTTTACCGATCGAGTGTGAAATTCCTTCTTTGCAACTAGCCGTTGAACTTCTCCCTGACACCCAACCGCTAGAACAACGACTTATCATGCTTGAGCGTGCCTCTGAAGACCGCCGTATTGCCTTGCAAACCATGGAAGCGGCCAAAAAACGCACCAAAGCTCAGTATGACCGAAAAGTCCAACCTCGCACTTTTCATGAAGGTGACCTTGTTCTAGTCTATGACCAGGCCCATGATGTCCTGGGTCATGGGAAGTTTGACTCATTATGGCTGGGCCCTTACATCATTAGTAAGGATCTTGGCAAAGGGGCATACCTCTTAGAGGATTTTGAAGGTCATCCCCTTCCTAACCCTCGCAATGCACTCTATCTTAAGAAATATTACCCTTAGCATTTCCCCTCGGAAATGCATGTTTTATTTTCTTTTTGATAGCCAGCATCTGTTGTTTCATTTTTCCTACTTCACCAGGACCCATTTCGTCCACGCGAAGTTACCTCACCTTCAGTTTAAATCGAATTTCCTCACCTACGCCACTTGTATTGGGGGCACCATACTGCCCCCTTACTTGTCCATGTTCGTGACGATTTTCGTCATGAGTGCCCACCTTGTACTCATGTTTCCATGGTCCCCCATTGGGGCCTTTACTGTGTGGCAGCACTCTCGTGTCACCCTTGTTTAGAGCATCCAAGTTGAGTCATCGTCGCATTCATGGAGTCTATCCTGCATACCTTTGTACCCCACCATAACCCTCCTTCCGTTATTGCTTGGTTACTCTCTTGTGTCGCATATCATGACCTTCAGCCTCACTGTCCCCTATCCCTCCTGATATTGTGTCAGTCGCTGCCATGTCATTCATGCCCTTTATGCTCTAACAAGGGAAGTGGTCCATTCGCCACCCCATCCTTTCCATTCCGCCATCATCATTAGTGTCAGTCTGTCCGTCACTCTACTATTGTCTCTCGTGCCTTAGTTGAGGATCTCTCATTGCCTCACCTATGGCGGACCTCCTTCTGTCGACATCAGCTCATTCATTCCAGAAGCCAGGTCTAGAGGGCGGTGTACCTTGGTTCCAGCTTCCACTATTGTTCGGTGCCTCGGATCAGGAAAAGGGATCTCTTCTTCCCCTTTGACTTGATTGTTTCTCCAGCTCCTTTCAGCATGATCGAGATCCGTATACTCGATGGTTCAGTGATCCAGCAACAGCTCTTGATGATTCCCGGGTGTGTGTGAGATGTCTCAACCCTCATGAGGGGGTGGCCCTGCAGGTAGCCCCCCACATGCCCGGATGACCTCCTCCTTGCAGCCTTCGATGCAGCTCCAGATATTTGATGATGTTGGCCTTAGCCACTTGCAGCGCCTCTTTGATTTGCATGTATCAGTCAGATTTTGTGAGCCCTTCCCCATTTACAGGGAGCATTTGGATTGTATTTATCTCATGTACTCGGCTATTATTGTACAAGTCCTGGCTGTTGTCCCAGGCACAGCATGTATGTGAGACTCTTCATTGTATTTTTATCTGGCCCTTGATTATGCCAGCTGTATTCTATGGTTCGGTCCCTTGTTTACTGGACACACTATTCTTTTGTACTTTGTCACGGCGGGCATAGGTATGCCTCCCCCGCCTCATGTAGAAGAGGTGCCCTCTCATAAAGGGCTTCTTGCACTGCAGTCTCGTCTCCTCGAGTCTAGTCCTTCGACCCACTTGCTCACCTCATTTCTCTCTACGACATCCCTTTCTTTGTCTAGTGATGTTCTTACAACGTACTTCGGTCATACGATTTGCTCCTGACACTCGCACGCTGGGGGCCAATCTGTTACACCATTTTTTGGTCATCTAACCTTTCATCATTAGATGGACCCAAGTACACCATGTAAGACCAGTTTTACCCCAAGTAAAACTGCTTTCACTATGTTAAATAGGAAACCCCAAAAGGGAATATTAAACAAACCCATATTTGTTTGATTTTCCCCAAGGAATAATTAATTAAGGGACCACATTCTTCTGAATTAAAATCTCCTGTGTTTACTATTAAATTGCTATGTTTCCAAAAAAATACAGCGCTCTGTTTTTAAGTGTGCAGGGACTGTGATTTCAAAACCAAAATTGACTATTCATCAGTTTTAGAAAGAGGCTATTTGACAGAGCCATTCAAACATATTTAGAAAGCGGCAAGAGGATAGGGTAGTTGAAATTAATATTTCAACATCCCTCATTCACTAAGAATACCCTCCTTGGTGCCTTCTTCGCCGGACTACGATGTGTTCATCAACAGTCGTGAACCCGATGCCTATTTCTTCGCCAGGCATCTTCACAACAGTCTTGTTTCCAGAGGATTGCGAGTCTTTCTCGACAGCATAGAATTGCAGGCTGGACAATCCATACCTTCACAAATCAAAGATGCAATTAAAGGAGCCTCTCTCATTATTACTATTTTCTCTCCAAATTATGCGCAATCGCAAAGGTGCCTCCATTAACTACTCCTCGCGCGGCTCTGTAAGCCGACCATTTTTGCAAACGCATATACCTGTCGTTTATTGCATATAAGTGTCGTTATATCGACGACGGCCAGAGCGTCACTGACGGATCCCTCTAAACGTCGTAGTTGCGACACTTAGACATTGTGTCGCAAACAAAGCGTCGCTATTGCGACGACTGCCTCCAAACGTCGCAATTGCGACACTTAGACATTGTGTCACAATTGCAACGTTTGGAAGCAGTCGTCACAATAGCGACGCTTTGGGGCATAGTGTCGCAATTGCGACGTCTTCCTTAAAATTTCGCAATTGTGACACTTTGTCTAAGTTTTGGTATTGCGACACATTTCTCTAGACGTCGGTATAGCGACGGTTTCAGGCGGGATTGAAAAAATTTGGGGAAATTTCCGACATTTGGTCAAAAGTGTCGGAACCAAGTGTCGGAATTTCCGCCAAATTTACTAGTGCCCATGGACAAATAAAAGCTGTTTTTGGCTGATCAGTAGGGAGTATGTTTATTTTATTATACCCGGAAAAGCCATCCATAAAGGAAAACATTTCGCTACTGGCACAATCATCGATTATCTGATCGATATAGGGAGTTGGATAATTGTCTTTGGGACAAGATCGATTAATATCCCTATAATCGATACATACTCATATTGTTCCTTGTTTTTTAGTCACAGGAACAATATTTGATACCCAATCCGTCAAGGGAATTGGATAAATAAAACCCGCATGAAGTAATTTTTCAACTTCTGCTTTGATAGCAGCAACTTTTCTAGGATGTATTTGACGTAAACATTGATGAACAGGTTTGGCATCCGGGTAAGTCTTGATTTAATGTATGATGATTGATGGATCAATTCCTGGCATTTCTTCATAATACCAGGCAAACACATCATGAAATTCTTGAAATAGGGCTTTATAAGCTTTAATTTCGTCTTCAGTACAACAAGCACCTATATGAATGTTTTCAATTATTCTTGGTTTTACCTAAATGTCAATTGGAACCGTTCGAGAAATATTTTCCAAATTTAACTCAGAATCAGGATTTTGCAATGGATTCGGGGGTTCTTTGACATATTCAGTAGTAAAAATTGAAGCAAAATCATCTTCAAAATGATCTGGTTCAGGTAAAAATGAATATCGATGATGCAGATCTTCCCATGGTAAATCATCAACAGACAAAAAATCACGAATATGCTCATCAGTATGAACAATATCCGAAAATGTCGTTGTGGCTGAACTGGATATAGAAAGTGATTCCTCAGGGATCCCATTCATTGGATCAATTCCGGTTGAAGAGGTGTCGGAAAGTGACTGTACGGCTTGTTATGCAAGTTCAAATGGACTCAAAGGCATCATGCCATCAATTGAATCTAACTCAGAATCATAAGGTATGATCCAAGGATCATCAAACATAATAGTATTTGGCGAAATCATGTGAATAGTTGCAACAACAGGCGATACATTAGGAGGAGGAAAGGCAAAAGTTCCTAGTAAACCAGAATATTTAACTAATCCTACTCCAACATCCTTATAAGGGATAGTCGCTTTACCAACATGCTGGATTGTTTCTGTAGAGGCTGGGTCGGAAGAGAAATAAGTTAAATGATCTATTGTGATGATCTTTCCTTGATATGGAAATTTTATGAGTCGAAAGACCGAAGAAACAACAGCAATCATCGCATAAGACCAACCGCGACCTAGAAGAAGGTTGTAATCTAGAGGGGCATCAACCACTTCCACATCTAGATTTATGATTTTACCTTCGACCCCTATGGGTAAATCCTGAAAAATACCAAAAGGGTGGAAACCTCGACCATAAAAAGCCTTAAGAATCATCGGAGATTGGTTAAGTGTAGGAGAACCAAGTGATTTCCAACACTGAATCGACATAATACACATTGAAGCTCCCTCATCAATCACAGTTCGATAGATTGGTCTGTTTTTGACTAACATTGGTATCTGGAAAGCCATTTGATGAGGTAGATGAGGTGTACTATTTTCTAAATCGAAGATTATAAGATTAGAATCCTGAACATCTACAGCTCCTATAGCAGACAAAAGCAATTTACGCTGTGCTGGGCATGATTGCAGCACTTCCAAAGCTGACATTGCTGAAGGGGAAATAACTAAGTCTTCAACAATTTTGTAATTATGAGCAACTCTCGCATGTGGATTGAAAGCTGATTTACGAAGAACACCTTTAGCAGGCGGTTTGATTATTAAGTCTGGATTTTGTTTCTCGATCTGTAGCGGAGCAGAAACAGGAGGAGGTGTAGTTGATGCATTTGCATTAGAAGATTTTGCTTCTTTCCCATCAACAGGATTCTTAGTACCATAATCTTACTATCACGTCGAAATCCTTACATGAGACATCATCAAAATAGGTTCTTCTGAAGCAGTCGAAGTGGAACCAACCATATTGCTATCTTGAGTTGGAAAAGGATCCTTCAAGATAGCAGGTTGTTGTGAACTTTTAACGAATTTTGCAACCTCTGCACGATGTGGACATTCCTTAGTGAAATGATCCTCGTCAAAAATGTAACAAGGGTAACGAGGTTTGCGCTTTTCGTCATTGGATTCATTTTTATCAGTTTTCTCTTTCGAATTTTTCTTGTTTTTACTCTTCCCTTTCTTTTTACCACCGGATTTAGATTTAGCCGTAGATGTATCTACGACATGAATGTCGGCAGAAATTTCGGGGGAAGATTCTCCTTTCAGGGAATCTGGTAAGGTTATAATAGGAGAAGAATTATTTGAAGATTTCTTCTTACTTTTAGTATTAATTTTACCAATCATGCCATCAGTAGCATGAGACCCTGAAGGAGCAGCAGCTATCTGACCTT
The DNA here is from genome assembly GCA_034641835.2 of Pinus albicaulis. NCBI lineage: Eukaryota > Viridiplantae > Streptophyta > Pinopsida > Pinales > Pinaceae > Pinus > Pinus albicaulis. The sequence goes on from CM076580.1 coordinate 925,982,398, forward strand.
GTTTTGGAAGGTCGGGGATTTTTTCGTGTAAATTACCTGATTGCGTGTAAACGAGGTCAAGGTACTGAGCTTGAGAAATCACTTGCTCTTCAGTAACAACACCGGCCTTAGCTACATCTTCAGTGATCTTGGGTAACGATGATTTAACGAACCATTCTGCCAAAATTTGATCCGGAATATAAACTTTCACCAAACGCCTTCTACGTCGCCATTCACAAATATGATCAGAAATATATGTAGACGTAGATTGCTTAAGTGAATTTAATAATTTCGTGCCATTGTCGTATCTGACAAGCAATTGAAGGTGAGTCAAGAAGGCAGTTTCTAACTGATTGAAATTATGAAACGAGCCTCGTGGTAACTCAATGTACTATTTGGCTGCAAGACCAATAAGAGTTCTTTGGAAAAGACGTAAGTGAATCGAATCATCAATAATTGAATTAGACGCACACCAGAGGTGATAAGTCATGACGTGATTTGATGGATCCTCTCCTGACTTACCTTCGAATTTCGGTATATCACTGGGAAACTTATGTGGCATTGGCGGCCAATACGGATAATAGAAAATCGGATCATTCATAAGGCGCGTCAAATCAGGTAAATCCAAAGTTGCAATAAATGGTAACTGACGGTTAGGGTCATGAAAACCTTGAGTAGCCAAAGAAGTTCCAGGAGGTGGATACCCAGGATAACTGGGAATTGGATTTGCGTTAGGAATTGTGTAACCTCCTGGAAAACTAGGATTAACCGGACCAAACTGGGGTTGTTGAGGCTGCTGATAAGTGTAGCCAGGGTATGGTTGATATTGATAATTTGGATTTTGTGAACCGGGACCGAATTGAGGATATCCCTGGTACGGTTGATACGTGAATTGCGGTTGAATTATGACAACTGTACTCGTACCAGCTTGTCCTCCAGGCATCTGAACCGAAGTTTGAACGAAAGGCCCTGACTGGGGTACAGAGACTTGAGGGATTTTCACGGATGCAGGGATAGACGAACTCAGCGTTATAGATACTCCAGAAATAGGTGTTACAGGTTGGACAGACACAGCAGTAGTTGCAGCAGTTTGAGGCAGAGTTTGAGGTGTACTAGGTGCAGACTGCTGAACAGAACTAGGTGCAGGAGTTTGAATAGTAGGCTGGACAGGTTGCTGGGTTGGACCAGAAACTAAAGGCTGTCCAGGTTGAAAAGGTAACTGCACATTAGGTTGCATAGGCTGTTGATATTGGGACAGATCCCACACCATATTCATTCCGGGGTATTTTCCTGCAGAAGGTTGAACATAAGGACCATAACCTGGTTGAACATAGGGTTGATAAGTAAGTGGTAAATTTCCGGCTCCTTGAAGAGATGAATGACCAGAAGGCTATTGGTAACCTTGACTTGGGTACTGACCTTGAGGTTGATAACCCTAAGGCACGTACTGAAGCTGGGGTTGATAAGGACCTTGAGGAGCATATTGAGCTTAGGGTTGACCCTAGGGTGTGTACTGTCCTTGGGGTTGATAACCCTAAGGTATGTACTGCCCTTGGGGTTGTCCCCAAAAATAATATGATTCCACAGTTTGTCCTGGGAAAAAGCTACCTTGAGGTTGACCCCCAGGCGGTAACTGACTTCTTGAAGGTTTCCCCCTAGGCGGTAACTGACTACCTTGAGGTTGCCCCCCAGGCGGTAACTGATTTCCCTGAGATTTCCCTCCAGGCAGTACCTGACTGCCTTGATGTTGCGGATTCAGAATATTACCAGACATCATAAAAATTTTCCCTTCGTTCGACGTTTCAGTTTTAATTCCACTTAAACCAGATGATAACACGCTTTCAATCGGTTGAGGAGCTGCCCCCGAGAAAGTACCAGACAGAGCCTGATATCCCGAAGGAACAGAAGGACCATCATGTAAAAATGATTTCGGTGTCTAGGAAAAAATGGATGATTCTCCTTCCATAATGGATGATGGATAATAACCTCTGGGTGTTGGATGAAATGGAACTCGAGGTGGAGAAAAAGCAAGACCCGGATTCTCTAAAAAATTCGTTAAGGATAAGTACCAAGCAGTAGTTCAAATAGGGCTGTAGAAAATTTATTCACGCTCCCTAAGATTTAACGATTGAGGGGAATTGGGAAGAGATAACTCTTTGTCTGGATTAGTGAGTTCTTCAATAGAAATTAGCCCAGATGGAAGATCGTCAGTGACAATATTTCTTACCCTAGGTGAACCAAGATCACTGGAAGTTGGTGAAATAAATCCCGAAGATGTTTCCAAAACAGAAGGTTCAGTTTCAGGTTTAGAGATTTCAGGTTCGTCAGCCCATTCACTGGTAGGAGAAATACTACCAGTAACTTCAGAAACTGAAATCGTCTCTTGAATGTGTTCTGTTATGGGTGTTTGATAATCAGGATGAACCACTATGGATGAAGTTCCAACTTCTGTTGATTTAATCCTACCGCTACTGGACGATACCAGAGCACGAAGCCCTTCAAGCTGACTTGGTGAATATTCAGGGGGTTTCCCTTGTAGTCTCTGGGATTGTCTTGGCAATTCCGCCACGATTAAATATTTGACTAATCACACGCAAACAAATAAAATTTCAATGAAAACACCTAAGGCCTCTAAAAAAAAAACAGCTGAATCATACGCTTCAAAATATAGGAGTTCAAACCACACACAAATAGTAACTTCCCGTACTAAAAACACTAGTTGGTGATGAAATCCAACTTAGTAGAAATTTAATACAGAAAGGGTGGGTGGAACAGTTACCCCGACAACTTGCTTAATGAAACAGACTGGCACAAGTTTCCTCACAAAACCATCTCGTGTGAAGATAACCCCCTAGAGAGTCCAAGTGAGTCTAGTCGAAGTCTGCTCTAGGTACAGTGAGATATTTCCTTCACCGTCACCTTAGGAAATAATCTTAAGTTTGTGGATACTAAGGTTACCAATAGTAACAAATATAACTGGGGGAACAGTCTATGATCCGATCTCACGCGCAAGGGAAGAGTAACAAAGCTCAATCCCCTTGAAGGTTCCTCGACATGGTTAATCCAAGGTTTACCGACAAGTGACCCCAAGCTCCTCGACAATGGTTAATCTGGGGTTTACCGTTTGTAATACGCGCAAAATCTTCTATCTTCCCCAATGAAACAACATTGATTGTCTCAAAGGTTCGGACATGATCTCGTGATTAAATTCCTTAAGAGAAGCTTCCCAGATTATACAAATTACGATTGGGTTTATTTCCTATCGCAAGATTTGTCTACTTGTTTGTTTTAATACCTTGGAGAGTTAATTACTCCCTACTCCAAGATACTAGCCTAAGCTATGTTGGTGATAAGAGCCCTAGAAAATAAAAAGATTACTAGATGAATTTTAATTAAGTATTTTAAGCTGACACTACTTAGACAATGGTGGAGTGAAGCTAAGTGGTTAAATAAATTCGACTTTAAAACACAAGCACCTAATGATGTTCCTATGGTTTCTCTTGAAGAATTCCCACGTACAAAAGTTGAAATGCAATTCTTTATGATAATTCATATAAAAATACAGCAATTGAGAAAATAACACGTCTTTAGAAAGCAATAACAAAAAATGAAACAAGTATTAAAGCTCATAAGAAAATCATAACTCATAAACCAGAAGCTACTAAACGAAGTTTTCTTCAAAGATCTACAAAATTCTGAAAAACACTCAAAACTATCAAACTAATTAGGACCTAGAAATTTTTAATAATCTAATTGAATTAAAAGCTTTAAGAAATTTTGTTTTTCTTTGAAAGAGGTTTACTTAGCTACATTTAACAAACTCAAGGGATCTATTAGTTCGAATAACAAACGGATCAAAAACACTCCAATTATGTTTATAAAAAAGTAGGAGATCAAAACCAGCAACAAAATTTCTTTTTCGAAGGTTTGCGAAAAGCAGGTAAACTCTATTTGCTTAATAGAGGATGACTTCAAATGGTGATTCGATAAAAGAAAAAAGACCAATGTAATCTGCAATTATTTTAAACCAGTTAAACAATTAGGTTCGATCCTAAGTGGAGTCCACTAATTTTTGGAGGCTTAATCGAGTCTTGGGATGAAGACATCTCCTAGTATAAAGCATGTAACAAACGACCAAATATACTAATCTTTCTCTAAGCATATATGATCTATGAAAATCTCTATAGAGGTGTTAGGAGATATTAGTTGTCCGATTAGCACATTTGGGGTAATTTGTTGTCCTTCGCGCACTTGAAGGAGTTTTCCTCGTAAACCTGCAGTCACAAACAAGCAAAATATTACATAGCACCTGTATAGAAATCATCATAAACCATGCTTATCATAGTGATTAAAGAATCTATGAAATAAACCATTGATTGAAAGCTTATTGAGAAAAATGAATATATTTGTATTAATTTCAAAAGAAGAAAATCCTTACAACCTGAGCCTTGATGTTGCACAGGACTTTCCGGGGTCCGAAGCAGGCATCACCTTTACTTTGATAAGCTCTACACTCCTCAATCAAGACGAATAGAGGTATGTAATCTTTCCTCACAAAATTCTTAATTAACTGAGTCTGAATCTCAACAACACTTAACTTCAAATATTCTAAAGCTTCAACTCCCTTTGAGGCTACCCAATGCCTCTTTTTATAGTAGAATAGAAGAGGTTTTCTATTCCAACTATGAAGGGATAGAATCCTCGACCTTCAAAGGGATAAGCTCCTCACATCAAGGGGTTAGCTCCATAAGGTAAGGGATACATGCACCTCATAAGAGTGGTTCTATCACCGCAAGATATTTTCTGGAAGCTTCTAGAATTCACTTTTATTGAGATTTTTGGAAATTACTTGCGCCTTTTTGATCTTACAGGGGTCCGCACTTTTAACATAGATGAAGTGTGTTCAGGTACGTAGGATAGCTGAACATTGGGTGCGGGACTGCAGGAAAGATAGCGAGAAAGTGCGACACCAAAGTTTAGGAGACTTTTAGGAACTTTTCTATGATTTTCAAGGCTTGACATGAGGAACTGATATGTTAGACTTGCAAAGGGAGAAGTATGAGTAATAATGAGCTCATACACGTAGCAGAATGTCAGGATGACAATTTTCAGTGTAACAGGCCTAGATCATACACGTTCAACAAAACCTTGTATCCTTCTTGAGACTCACTGAAATCAGAGTTTTCCATCAAGCTCTCTGCTCGAATTAGGGGCATGGAGAAAAAAACGAGTTGAAGGAAGAAAAAGGTATGAAAATCAGTCCTTAGGGGTAGAGAAAGAAATATTTATTTGTGAACTTGAGAGAGGACCAATGTTTGATGAAGAAGAGGTGGATGAGAGACAAGATAAGAGTCTCATGGAAAACTTAAGAAGTTCAATCCAACATAGAGGAGAAATGTCAATCCTAGAGGAATCAATAGGGGAAAATGTGCATCAAGTTTTTCAGTTTAACTGTTTATATGAGTGTTTGTTTGCAGGACTTGAAGAATATGAAGATGAATGAGTACAAGAAGCTGTCATATAGGAGAAAGACAAAAATTTGTCTCTTGAAAACAAATGCAATGCAAATAAAAAGTCATGGAACTCAAATAAATAGGGTAGAGGACCAACTGAAGGAAAGCTCCAAGATTTCTCAAGATGGAATAGATGGCAATCAAAATTCTAAAAAAATTCTATTATGGCAATGTCAAATGTATAGAGATCCAGCCTAGTCCAAGTCTTTTGTGAACTATGGATGCATGTACAGAGAGCAATTGAGGAAGCATCTCTGATTTGTAATAATGATCTCAGGTTTCAATATGAAGATGAGATAAAGCAAATGAATGAAAAGTTTGATATGAAAAGGTGTATAACATACTTGGAAAATAAACATACAAGAAAACATCAATATGGACAAAAAACCTACTTAAGAACAATAATATACAAGGATGTCAAAGAAATGAAGGCCAAAACAGGGGACATGGAGCTGAATTCCAAAGAATTTTTTTAATTTTTAGAAGCTGCAGGTCAAGAATAGGGTAAAAGACTCATTGATAAGCTTCAAGAAGGATCCAGGAACTATAAGACAAAGCAAGGGAAAAGGAAGTTGCTTGAGGATGTTCTTAGAGACAAGATCATGGGTTCAAATCAAATTAACTAACTCATAATAACTGCCCTCTATCCAGATGTGTCGAGGAAGGAGAGGGGATTACACAAGGATTTCCTTTCAAAACAAAAAGCCATTGCTACTGTAACTGTACAGTACCACAATCAACACTTTGCAAATCTATAATTCTAAACTCGAACACATATGCATGAAAGACTTAGAAAAGTGCAATCATTTTTTCCATCCTTATAGTAAGGCTTTGTGTCAACCAAATGGTAAGCCATCCATCAAGTCCATTGGCATGAGAGAAAGAAAATTTTCTTCCTAGTGGAGGGAACTATCATGGTGGTGCCAATCAATTAATGTTTGTAGTTCGGGCAGGTTTTTCATAGGCCTAAGTGTCTAGGCATGCATAAGTTGCCCACATTTAAAGAATTTTTTAGCATAATTTCAATTACCTTACTCAAGCCCTGTGCAGCTCCTGATCGCTAAACATTGTTGTTATCTGATTTCAGAGTCTCTAGTAACCAAGGCACCAGATCTGGGAAGTTCTCTTCACCCATGCCCCTTATGAGCGACCCAAGAGCTCTAGCTGCAACAACACATAATTCTGGTATAGGGTCTGCAAGAACCTATGCAGAATTTAAATTAATTAGAAATTTCTGAACAAAATATCTCAATAAGACACATACAGGGAAAAATATTCTGCCAATACCTTCTTCACTTTAGGAAGCATCAAGCTCATACATGGTATCATATCCTTTGGCTCTGTTACCAAAGAACACATGTTTCCAACAATCTAGGCTGCTTTCTTTGCACGTATTTGCACTTCTTTCCCTAAGACCGTGGTGGACTATAGGCACCAACAATGCTAGTGATGGAGCATCAATAGTATTGACAAACATTGTCTGCAATGATGGTAAGAGATAAAGGATGTTGGTAATAAATAAACAACATCAAATCTCACAAAAATGGTATAGAAGGCCTAACATAAAACTTTAAAAAATACTTGTAGAAGAATGTCAAGGGAATGCTTTGTGTATTCATTGGGATTTGAGATACTCAAGAGTAATGATGAAACTAGTGCAGATAATTTAGGGTTCCTGACTACACTGCGCTTGCACACAAATAATATTATTCGTCTAGACAATCAAATGTTCCATATAGTCGGGTTCCAACAAGGGGGAAAAGGCGATGAAGCCAAGTGAAGATTAACCAGTGTAACACTTGCAATGAGTGATAATAGTGCAACTTCTGTGGTAAGGTCTGATCAGGCTTATAAGCTCCCACAGAGGCCACTGTGCATTTGTTTCATCAGATCGGTAATGGGTTGCAGTCCTAATAGAAAAAATTACAAGCAGACCCATGAGACAAGATCCTGAAAAAAAAGCTAAAACGCCAACCAAAATTCTTGTTGTATTGAAGAATAAGATACCTGTTTTTGGAGTTTTAGAGTTGAGAGCAATGCAGAGATCCTCACAATGTCTGAGATTTTAATAGATTTTCACCGCATAAAATATGTCAAAATCCTGTAGCTATATCCCTGGCCTGATATTGCAATGAAGAGGTCCAAAGTATGGCGGCTTCAATAGAACCAAGCCTCAATATAGGGTTACAGTAGGTTCCAGGGTTTAACTGATTCAAGTCTTAATAAAAAGCTACAACACATAATTGAGCTCTTATGGTATATCTCTGTCCTCCAATAATGACAAACATTAAATTCTCTTAAGCATGGTAATAGAACTAAATTTGTTTACAACAGTCCACAAGATATCCATTCATTTCTAGAAATTCTGCAAGAAGAAAATGAAAGTCATGTGTAACAAAGTATTATGAAAAGACTTCAGGAAACCAGAACTTAGCCTGAATATCCTAAAACTGAATTTGGAAACATCGTCTCTCCAAGGTTTTTAATGTTGCAATCCTCTGTTCAACATTGATACAAATGTTGAAAACAAGTTAAAAGATGAACCAAATAATAGAATTCAAAGGAAAGACTAGGATGTCACCATTTCTACCTGCAATCCTTGAAAATAAGGAGAGTTAACTTACATGCTTTTGTGTTTTCAAGGTGGACTTGAAGACCATGTTCATCCCAGAATGAGCTCAAAATGTACTTTTGTTTTTGGATTCGTGAAATAGAAGGACAGTGTTGTCAAAAAATAGTGAAATGGAGATCCCATAGAGGGCCTCCACCTTTACCACCCATGGATTTTGAAATGATAAACTCTCATCCATAAATATGAAGTCCAAAGAATGTGAGGCAGTCGACACCCTTGCTTGACTACTATGTTAATGTATATAATAGACCCCAGAGATGATCATTTGAATCTCATATAGGGTCATAATTATAGAGATCGCCAAGGATAGGAGAGGTATACCTTCAGCCTCTCAAATAGTAGGTTTCTTCCAACTATCTGAAAGGCTTAATAGGTTTCCATGGATCAACAATATACTTACTTTTTCTTCCTCAATAGCATTTGGGAGGATTGAAAAATAGTCAAAAGTGCGGTGATTCCATTTGAAATGAATAAACCTTAAACCTGCAATTTCTTCTTCTCTGCCCATATGGAGATGAATTTATCTGCTCTTCTGGAAAAGAGTTTGAACATGGTGTATCCCAGCATGATAGTCTCACAATTAATTGATTCAAAGGTCAGGATGTATGCAGGAGGCGGAGGACTTGAGTGAACTACCATACTAAGGAGGAGAGCATGAGTATTGAAACTGGGTATTGCTTCTCCAGTGAACACTTGATTACTTACTATAATGGGTTTTACATATTAAAATTGTATTCATACTAAGAGAAGCCAAAATAATAGAGATTAAATTTTCTAGAACCCAACACCCAATTTCCATAAAATCAAGAGGAAATTGGGTTAAAACAGTTTAGCAAATTGATATTTCAAAAACTAATGTCAGGAACAAGAACTGTAAGCTACTTAAACCCTAACAAGAACTTTTGAATTGGATGTTCATGGCATGTTGTCCGCCCCATCTTATTTAGATTGGAATTACACCTTGCAATTTGATAAGAGTTTGTATTGCTTGATGAACAAAATGCAACTTTAATTGCAACCCAAAAAAAGGCAATCCTCTTGCAGAGTCCATAAAGGTGGTAGTTCTATATGGCCAGGCTTCACTTGAACAAACATGTTTTCCATTATTTTTTTATTCTGCTCTGCCAGACAGAGCTGAGGCAAGGTTGAAATGCATGCTCAAGAGTTCAACTTTCAGGGCAAAAACTTGAGAAATTTAAATAAATTGCACCTAAAATTCTCAGTAACACCTACCTTCATTGGCAATGGCACTTTTGGTACATATAAACAGTAGTAAAAACAAATAGATGAGAAATAAAGGAAGAAAAACTGGACTCAATGCCTGGCTTGGACCTGCAAGATGAGAAATAAAGGCACGTTGATAGGCCATCTTACATAGACTTGTTAGGACAATGAAATTTTATGGCAGAGAGCAGCGCATTGATCATGGGTTCAAATCAAATTAACTAACTCAGAATAGCTGCCCTCTATCCAGATGTGTCGAGGAAGGAGAGGGGATTACACAAGGATTTCCTTTCAAAACAAAAATCCATTGCTACTGTAATTGTACAGTACCACAATCAACACTTTGTAGCAATTAACCATGTGCTAATCTATAATTCTAAACTCGAACACAAGGGAGAAAACAATTCACCTAAGGCAACGGTGTAAAATAAGGAGTAAACCCATGTTCTGCCCAGGGCTTAGGGGTGCTACTGCTCTTACTTATTGTGCTTACCTACTCTTGGTAAAAAAATTAACACATAACAGTTACGAGTGACTTGTGCACGTCCCTTGTCTCTTCTTGTTTAACGATTCACTTAAGGCAACAATGCCAAATAAGGAGTAAACCCATGTTCTGCCCAGGGCTTAGGGGTGCTACTGCTCTTACTTATTGCGCTTACCTACTCTTGGTAAAAAAATTAACACATAATAGTTACTTAAAACATTCTGCAGGACTAGATTTTCAAGCTCAAGCACACTAACTTTTTGTATCCTCAGTTTGAGGCAATGCCAATGAATTACTCAAATTATTGCACTCGGATTTAGACCATCATACCTACAGAAATATAGAGTCTAGAATTTCTGTCAGGTATTGTAAACTTTCATTCGGTATGAGTGGCTTTACCCTACTACATAATAACAGGGCACCATCCTCGAGGAGGTCTTCATGAATGAAACAAAGACAACAATATTCTAATTTCGGCTAGGTGACCTATTCCATGCACAGGCCTTAGTAGATATTAGTAACAACAGAGTACCTTAGCATCTGCTTGGGTCTTGATGAGGCATGGAATACCTATTAGGAATAGGTCTGCACTAAACCACAGGTCCAAAATATGTTAACTCATGGCTGAGATATTCCCACAAGTTCGAGGTATAGTCACTGGTCACAGGTTTGGACTTCTCTGCAATAGATCCAAGGTGTGCCACAGGTTCGAATGTGTAACAGATGTGAATTATTAAGTGCCACAAGTCATAAGTCGGTTACAGGTCCGAGTTGCTAGGGGTCTGCAAAAGAGCCTGAGTTATAATTCAAGCAAAGATATTTTCCCAAAGTTCTGTCATCAGGAAATATAACAAAAATACAGACGTTTCTCCAAAAGGTGCCAAATGTCTTTGTCCTCCTGCCTCAGATTCAAATCTCCCCCTTTTCTTCAGTTGTTTTTCTTCTTCATATGAAAATTATTTCTTATTACTTTACTGATATTCCATGCCAAAATCAAAGTTTGGCTTTATATTTATACTTATTTGAATATGTAAAAGGACGTCTTTTGGTAAGGAGGGATCCGACTTGTGCAATTTTCAATATTTATTTAAACTGATTGTAAGACTACTCATCCTTTCTTTGATAAGAACACCATAAATCATAGGCTACATACTTCAGCACATTGTATATTAGCAATGAATCCTCCAATCAATTGAAAAAACATCTCTTAAAATTTCATTTCATTTGGTCCACTCTTCTGCACAACTTTCATGCTTATAAAAATAGGAAAGACGAACTATTGCATCTACTACATCTGTTGAATTTTTTTCAGAAGAAAAAAACACAATGACCGTCATTAAAAAAAAGGCGTTTACATTTGCATCGATCGTTTCCCAATGTATAGATGGATGATCCACTAAAAAAAACTTAAAAAGCCCAGCAACAGAGCCATAAAAAAGGCCAATGGTCTAAGAGAAGATCAAGAAGCGCCCCAGAGGCAGCCTATCAGGAAATTCAAACAGAAAATCTAAAGAGTCACTTTGCAGAACAAAAATTCGAGGAAGCCGACAAGTTGAGGGGAATACAAACAAAAAAATACCTCCCACATAAGCAGTCATGAAGATTTAGATCTCGAAATAACCATCTCCTCGAACATAATTATCTGAGGAAATAAGCGACATACTACATCTATTGACTTATCCACGACAATAACAGAAGTTGTTCCAAGACCTGTAGAAGTGGACAATAAGTGAATATGCTTAGAGCACAACCAGAATTTTCCATATTCACATTTTGTGCACCATATAACAAGGATTGAGAATACTTGCAGTTGCATACCAGATATAATTTGAATGTCTAACACTCATTGAAGAAAATAGCTTTTCATTTATCTATAACAAGGATTGAGAATACTTGCAGTTGCATACCAGATATATTCAAATGTCTAACACTCATTGAAGAAAGTAGATGCACCTAGGGTTTCATATATATTCTTCATCTATACACTTAGGGTAGATTAGGGCTTAGATCTTGCTTCAATAATGCTATTACACTGTCTAGGAAACTGGATCGAGAATCGTAGTTGGGTATTGTTTCCCTGGAGAGGCAGATCCAAGCCTAGATTAGGCTTATAAGCTCCCACAAAGGTCACTGTGCATTTATTTCATCAGATCGGGTTGCTAATGGGTTGCATAATAAGAGTACCTGTTTTTGGAGTTGTGGATTTGAGAGCAATGCAAAGATCCTTTGACTGTCCATGGTGCCAGGCTCCAGATCCATGAGCACGGCTCGGGGAAAAAATATACCACATCCTTCCTCCAAACCTGCAATAGTATGGCTGCATCCTTACTCAAAACCGGCAACAGTATGGCCACATCCTCCCTCCTTCCTTGGACAAACCATGCAACCGGAGGGAAATGAACGAGGGAAATTAAAACTTTTGATATTTGAATTTTTTTGAAATTTTGAAATGAAAAACGTGTATTTTTCTTTAAGGCCACTCAAATTAATTTAAAAATATATATTTTTTAATAATTATAATAATTTTTAAATAATTAAAATAATTTTTAAATAATGAAATGTTTGTTTATTTTGATTGTTTAAAATATTTACAATAAAAAAAATAAAACATATCTTTTTAAGAGGCAATTAAAATTATATGAGTAAATAATGGACTGATTTTTGCATATAGTAATTCTTCTACTCTACAAAATCATCATGCTTTATTAAAAGGAGTTTTAAACTTTACACAATTAAATTATGTTGTATTTTAAATATTTGGAGTTTTAATCTTTTTTTTTTATATATATTTTCTTTATAATTTACGTATTATTTTTTCCTTATTTTTAAGTATTACTTTAAAAGTGAAATTCACATTTTTTTTTCTTTAATGATAGTAATATATGTATTCATTCATTCAAATTAGATACATTTTCTATAATAAATAATAGTCTAGTCTAATTAATAGATGAAATGCTTTTTTTGATTAAAACCTGACAATATCAAGATTGTGATTTCTTATTGTTTATAATCAATTTTTGAATACATAAATGAATTAAACACCTTAAAAATATCTTTATTGATCTAAGTATATAGTGAATTCTACAGAAGTAAGAACCTGATAAGTAGCAAGGAAATGAACGATTTGGGGTCTGTTCAGCAAACCCTTGAAGCAACAATAACAAAATAATGCGCCCTAAACCCTGTATTGCGATTTTCTCCGTCAGGAAACCCTTGAAGCAGCAAATACTCGTATAGATACTGAGCTTCAAGATAAAAATCCCATAGATGTGAAGAGTGTCATACGCCTTGTTCCAAAATTAGTAAATGAAATTATGGATCTAAAAAAGAACTCTAGAGAAGATACCTCTATTTAAATAACTTACAAACCACATTGCAGAAAATAATTACTTCTTCAAAGATAATTCGTCGAATTTGGAGGGCTTAGGGGATTGGGGGTTAGGGGTTAGGGGAATTAGGTGCATTTAGGGGTTAGGGGTCGAATAATGAGTTAGTAGTTAAGGGATTAGGGATTGGGGGCTTAGGGGGCCCGACCTGAACGCGTTTGGGCGGGCGCACTCAACCAAAACGACTTGACCCGAACGGGTTTGGGCGGGCACCCTCAAACGAAATGACACAACGCACCCAACCGAATGAAGGCACAAGGGAGAAAACAACAAACGGGCCGCACGAACGTGCATAAGGCACCCGGGCGATCACAACTTAGAAAAATTGATACGGGCGCCCTCGAACGAAATGGCCCGACCTGAACGTGCCCGGTCGAGCAACCTCACATGGTCTAAGTGGTTCTGCCTTGGATCTTTACCTGTAATTGAATGCAAATAGTAATTCAGATTTGGTAGCTTCCATTGTAATTATGAATACTATTTTAATTTTTTATCATGTTTCAAGACTCCTGATTAGGTTAGGAAATTGCGATGACAGACAGGGATCACTTAATAGGGCCATTATATGGATTCTACGCACAGTCCTTAGTAATTCCAATTCCTTTGATTTTGTTCTATGAGGAGCCTAGTTACGCTCCTTAAAATTCAAGGAAAAAATTCAAATTGATTCTGCTCCATACACTCCAAAAGAGGGGCATCCCTATTGGTAACAGAGCTACAAGCCTGTTTGGTAGTTACACTAAAATTCTTTGGATTTAAAGACTGATATGATTCAAAAATTGGCTCGTTTTACAGTTCACATAATGGAAATTATGGCAGCTTGTATGTCACAGGCTATGTACTCCATGAACAATTTCATTAACCCTTGCTACAGTTCATGATTATACTTTAGCTTTGGAATCTAGATATCAAAATGTGGTTTAAAATTTACATTTTCCTCCTATAGGTGACTGAACAAACTACATGTCTAATAGGGAAGCTTTTGTAATCATTCAATCTTTAAAAGAATTGACATGAGTCAATTTTTGGAATTGAAGCTAGTATGAACCCCCCTCTTCTCAAACTGGAGAAAAAATCATGGAGGTCAAGGGCGATGGTAAGAAGAGAAAGCTGGACGAGGAAGCCAATGGCGCCACTCTACAACTCTCGAAGGACGATCTTGCACTCACTGTTGGAGCCACTAAGCAAAGAGCAGTTGATATCTTTTATGGTCAATGCAGGTTCTTCATACCCTGCAATTGCAGAATAAATTAAAGATGTTGCAAGCAAGGAACCTGCTCATCAGAAGCATTTGTGCATGGATTGGCTTGGGAGACTTCTTCACAGACCCTATGTGATGCATTTGAACTGTATGGGGAGATTAAAGAAGGCATTGTTATTATGGATAAGACATCAGGAAAGCCACGAGGATTTGGCTTTGTCACATTTAAGCATATGGATTCTACTCAAAGGGCATTGAAAGAGCCTAGCAAGACTATTGATGGGAGGATTACTGTAAGCAATATGGCAGTGGAAATTAGCACAGGTCCTAGTCAAAGTACAAATCAGACTCAAAGGAAACTTTACATTGGTGGTATTTCATATGACATGGCTAATGATAAGATTTTAAAAGTTTTTTCCAAATATGGAGAAATAGAAGAAGGTTCAGTTGCATATGATAAGAATACCAACAAATCCAGGGGATTTTCATTTGTGACTTTCAAGACTGTGGAGGCTACAAAGCGGGCTCTTAAATAGGTTAGGGGTTTAGAGGTTTATGGTTTAGGGGGTTAAATGGGTTAGGGGTTGGGAATTAGGGTTTAATGGGTCAACGGTTAAGGGGTTATAGGCTTAGGGTTTAGGGGGTTTAATGGGTTAGGGGTTAAGGGTTTAGGGGTTAGGGGTTAAGGGTTTAGAGGTTTATGGTTTAGGGGTTAAATGGGTTAGGTCCTTAGAGGTTTAGGGGGTTAAATGGGTTAGGGGTTTATGGGGTTAGGGGATTTAGCAGTTAAGGATTTTAGGGGTTAGAAGTTAGGGGCTAATGGGGTTAGGGGGTTAGATGGGTTACGAGTCGGGAATTAGGGTTTAAGGGGTTAGGGTTAAGGGTTTAATGGTTTAGGGTTTAAGGGGTTAGGGGTTAAGGGTTAATAGGTTTAGGGTTTAGGGGGTTAAATGGGTTAGGGGTTAGTGGTTAAGGGTTTAGAGGCTTATGGTTTAGGGGTTAAATGGGTTAGGGGTTTAGAGGTTTAGGGGGTTAAATGGGTTAGGGGTTGGGAATTAGTGTTTAAGGGGTTAGGGTTTAAGATGATAGTTTCATTGGTCTCTGTATTACTCTATATTATGGAGATGGGAGATAGGGGCACCCTACCTACCTACTAAATGTCTAAATCAAATGTGGTGTAAACGTCTGTAATGGTGGTCGATTATATGAGGAGAGGATTTTATGAGGAGGCACTGGATTTTAAGGCGGTCACAATTTAGCATTTTTGATACGACCACCCTCACATGACCCAACCCAACCCGACCCGCCCAAACGTGTTTCCTTAAGTGCCCTCATAATATGGCACGACCCGACCTGACCTGACCCGAACGCATTTCCCTGGGCAGCATCACACGACTCGACTCGACCCACCCGAATGCGTAATTTCCCTAGGTGCCCTCATGACCCGGCCCGACACAACTAGACCCTATCGGACATGTTCCTTGGGCACCCTCATACGGGTGGCCCGAATGCGTTTTCTTTAGCGCCCAGGGAAATTACAGGCCGCCCGAACGTGCACATGTCACCCGGGCTATCAGTACAACTTAGCAAACCTGATACGAGTGCCCTAAAACGAAACGAACTGACCTGAACGTGCCTAGTCGTGCGACCTCACACGACACGACATGGCGCGCCCGACCGAATGATGCCACAAGGGAGAAAATGGCAAATGGGCCGCCCGAACGTGCATAAGGCACCTGGGCAGTCACTTAGAAAAACTGATACGGGCGCCCTCGAATGAAACAACCCGACCTGAACGCGCCTGGTCGAGCGACCTCACACGGTGCGACACGGCACACCCGATCGAACGATGCCACAAGGGAGAAAATGGAAAACAGGCCTCCTGAACGTGCACAAGGCACCCAGGTGATCACAACTTAACAAAACTGATACGAGCTCCCTCGAACGAAACGACCTGACCCAAACGCACCCAGTTGGGCGACCTTACACAGCGCGACATGGCACGCCCGACCGAACGACGCTACATCATGGGAGCAAGCGGAAAATGGGCCACCCGAACATGTACAAGGCACCTGGGTGGTCACAACTTAGCAAAACTGATACGGGCGCCCTGGAACGAAATGAACCGACCCTAACGCGCCCAGTCGGGTGACCTCACACGGCACAACAAGACACGCCTAACCGAACGATGCCACATCATGGGAGAAAACGGAAAATGGGCCACCCGAACGTGCATAAGGCACCCGGGCAGTCATAACTTAGAAAAACTGATATGGGCACCCTTGAACGAAATGGCTCAACCCAAACACGCCTGGTCGGGCGACCTGACATGGCACGACATGGCGTGCTCGACCGAACGATGCCACATCATGGGAGAAAATGGAAAATGGGCTGCCTGAATGTGCACAAGGCACTCGGGCAGTCACAACTTAGCAAAACTGATACGGGCGCCCTCGAATGAAATGGCCTGACCCGAATGCGCCCAGTTGGGCGACCTCACACGGCGTGACACGGTGCGCCTGATTGAACGATGCCACATCATGGGAGAAAACGACAAATGGGCTGCCCGAACGTGCCAAAGGCACCCGGGCAGTCAAAACTTAGCAAAACTGATATGGGTGCCCTTGAACGAAACGACCCGACTCGAACCCGCCTGGTCGGGCGACCTCACACGGCGTGACACGACGCGCCCAACGGAACGATGCCACAAGGAAGCAAATGGAAAACGGGCCTCCCGAACATGCACAAGGCACCCAGGTGGTCACAACTTAGCAAAAATGATACAGGCACCCTCGAACGAAATGGCCTGACCCGAATGCGCCTGGTTGGGTGACCTCACACGGTGCGCTCGACCGAACGATGCCATAAGGGAGAAAATTGCAAACGGGCCACCCGAACGTGTAGAAGGCACTCGGGTGGTCACAAATTAGCAAAATTGACATGGGCACCCTCGAACGAAATGGCCCGACCCGAATGTGCACGGTCGGGAGACCTCACACAGCGCGACACGGCGCGCCCGACCGAACGATGCCACATCATGGGAGAAAATGGAAAACGGGCCGCCCGAATGTGCACAAGGCACCTAGTCGGTCAAAACTTAGCAAAACTGATAAGGGCACCCTCAAACGAAACAACCCGACCTGCACGCGTCCGGTTGGGCGACCTCACACGGCGCGACACGACATGCCGGACTGAACGATGCCACAAGGTAGCAAACGGAAAATAGGCCACCTGAACATGCACAAGGTACCCGAGCAGTCAAAACTTAGCAAAAATGATATAGGCGCCCTCAAAAGAAATATCCCAACCCCAACGCGCCCGATCAGGCGACCTCACACGGTGCGCCCGACCGAACGATGCCACAAGGGAGAAAATGACAAACGGGCTGCCCGAACGTGCCCAAGGCACTAGGGCGGTCTCAACTTAGCAAAATTGATACGAGCGCCCTCGAACGAAATGGCCCGACTTGAATGCACAAATTAAGACACTCGGGCAGTCACAAGTTAGCAAATCTGACACGGGCGCCTTGCAACGAAACGACCCGACCCAGGCGCCCTTGGTCGTGCGACGTCACACGGCGCGCCCGGCTACTTGGAGACACAAGGTAGAAAATGAAAAATGGGCCACCCGAATGTGCACATTAAGGCACTTGGGTGGTCACAAGTTAGCAAATCTGACACAGGCACCCTCGCACGAAATGGCCTGACCCGGGTGCCCTTGGTCGTGCAACGTCACACGGCGCGACACGGCGCGCCAGAGCGCCTGGAGACATAAGGTAGAAAACGGAAAATGGGCCACCCGAACGTGCACATTAAGGCACCTGGGCGGTCACAAGTTAGAAAATATGACACGGGCGCCCTCGCACGAAACGACCTGACCCGAGCGCCCTTGGTTGTGCGGCGTCACACGATGCGACACGGCGTGCCCAGCCACCCGGAGACACAAGGTAGCAAACAAAAAACGAGCCATGTATTTAGATTTCATAGCTTAATTTCTAGACGAGAAGATAGCCAAAATACCAAGCTGACAATGATTTGAGAAATAATTCTAGAGCATACGTAAACCCTAACTTCCTTAGAGCATATCTCTGAAAATATAACGAACAAAGATCTGACGCTTGGACTAGATGTTCAAAAAAATTATCCTTAACATGGTCGAAGTTTCATGGCTTACAACCTCACATAAAAATGTTATAGCAATAATTTTGAACTGACCCTAATTAATTCAAATAATATCAAATCATTGTTGACATATGTTGAAAGTCAGTTAGAGAGTGAATTAGAATCGACACGTAGCCCAAATCATCGCAAGAGCGACACGTAGCCAAAACCGTCACAAGAGAGAAACTTATCCAAAACTGTCGCAATAGCGACGTTTTTGCCAAAACTATCACAATAGTGACACTTTTTCCTAAACTGTCGCAATAGTGATGATATCCTCAAATGTCGCAATAGCGACACTTTCCTCTATGCCGTCGCAATTCCGACACTATTGCCGAAACTGTCGCAATTCTGATAGATTCCTCCAAACGTCGCAATTGCGACACTTGTCACTAAACGTCGGTATAGCGATGGTTTCGGGTGGGATTTGAAAAAGTTGAAAAAATTTGGGGAAATTTCTGACATTTGGTCAAAAGTGTCGGAATTTCCGCCAAATGTACTAGTTTAAGGATTGGTTAAGTTCCCCAGCGGAGTCGCCAGTATGTTATCACTCTAGTAATTCTTCAAGTTGTGAGATTTTGATTTATAGTTGTAATAACTCTAGAGGTAACCACAAACCTACTTTTAAACTCTAAGGTCTAGCCTTCTTAGGGTTCAGAGAGGGCTCTCTCTATAAGATTTAACTTTGTTTTAATTATTTGATATTAGGCTAGTTAGGATTGTGCAATTTGGTTTTGGTTTGATTGATTTGGTGGGAAAAATCACTTAATGAGATGGATAGTGGGAAATATGTTTTTCCATTGGGTAAAGGAGTAAAAAATCAAGCAGACAGAGCTAGAATCAAGGTCAAAAAGTCAAATGTTTTCAGGGCAAGATAGATAACCCTTGAAGATCTTGGAATTATGTTTGGTGAGGTGATATGATCAGGATAAAGAGCAATGGAGGGTTCTTTGATCCGGAAAAGAGAAGTAATAGTCAGAGGTAAAATGAAAGAGGGAGAAATTAAGGGTTCCCTACTCTAGAAATCAACAGAAAACATAGAAATGATAAATAGTAAAGACAGGGTGCTTTTAACAAATCATGAAGTAATACTCCTGTTATTCATTAAAATTTGGAAAACATTTATGGATGCATGAAACAAAGAAGATAAACAGTGACAAGTAGAAAATACTTCACTTCAATAGCTCATCACATGAATCCCGAAATATGATGCTAATTGATTTGATCCGGTCTGCTACTTTATATTTGAAACACAAAAGCCTTCATGTCAAATAAAAAATGACTATAGAAATCTTCAACAATTTATTCCACAATAATACTTCAAAGTGTGAAGTATTTATACATAATTGTTTACAAAATATCCTAGAATGCTTCTAGGAATTATCTATGGAAAATAGAAATATCTTTACAACAAAATAGAGACAGCTACTTTAACAAATCAACAAGATGTCCTATCTATCCAAATAAAATAGAAACCAATTGTGTATTAGGTGCAGCTCGCTGCCTTGGTGTCCTTCTTTGCTGGCTCAGATATTTTCAAGTTGGTTTTGAAATCTGATTTGCTTTATCTTTTACTCTTTCACTCTAATTCTCTTTAATCTCTGATATTCTTTAAACTTAGATACTCTTTAACCACTGTAAAACTGTTTACTACTGTAATAAAAAAATTGTTTTCACTGAAAATCAACAAACTTTTTTTCTGCCTTTTACCTTTATGCATTTTACCTTTCATAGTAAATTTGTAAGTGACTGTCAAGTTTCTTCATCTGGAATTTGTATCTTCCTCAGTTTTCTAAAGTTTTCATCTGCCTCTGTATATCTGGAAAAATTTGGTTTTATAATAAACAAATGTCTTATCTCGTGCCGCAAATAAAATAAATCCTCAAAACTTCTGAAGACTTTTCCTGTTGGAGTGCCTTGTCCACCCGTCTTTTCAACTTGTTCTTTTGCATATTCTCTGATATTTTTATTGTAATCCTCCAAAGGCATAAGCTTATCATTGATAACCAAAATTTTAGGTAGAATTCTTTGTTAGGTCCCTATATTACTAGTATAGTCCCTTATTGTTGTTAGTGTAACCCCCTTATTGTTATTATTGTACCCTTGTAACCCCCATATTGTTATTATTGTGCCCTTAAATTATTATTGTTAGGTTGGCTAGGATTACATTGTGGCCCTACTAGGATTACATTATGGCCCCATGGACTCCTATGTATATAAATGAGGTTTTTTAATTTGAATCATTGAAGAATTGTTCATTCATGTAATGTATTGGAGGTTTCCCCCTCGAAGTGACTTATTTATAAGGTGTTGATATCTCTTTTCTTCTCTTTTTGGAGCTGGTTTCACAACATTTGGTATCAAAGGTTTGAGATTCTAGGGTTTCGCTGCCCCAAATAGGTCAGCGTGGCATTTTCGCTATGACTTTTTTTATACAAAGGTTCAGAATCTGAAATTTTTAGAGTGCGAAGCCAAAATCCTGAGGAACATCTTCAAAAAATTTCAGAGCTTGGTTCGCAATATTTTCGGAGATATATGTTGGAAATACTGAGAGGGGGGGGGTGTGAATCGGTATTCCTTTCAATTAGAGCATTAGTTAATCTTCAATTATTATCAGTGTTTGTACAACGAGAGTAGCAAACAAGAGGAACACAAATGCACACAGTTTTTAAGGTGGAAACTCACTCCAGGACAAAAACCACTTAATGCTTTTCTAATAATTCTTTAATATTCAACTCCAATTGAAAATAAAGCTCCAACTTCCTAGAATCTAGAAAAGCATTCTTCTCCAGCTCCCTTCAGTGGAGCTCCAACGCTCGAGAGACTTGATCGCAACTAAATGGATGCCCAACCATCGTAGTACAACTCACCCTAGCACCACCCTACCACCCTATAGAAGAATAAAAAAAGAATGGACTCCCGTGCCAGGGAAAATGGTCCACTTTACAATGATATAGAATGATGCGAAAAAGAAGATATACTAGACCATAACCCCAACTTTGACACAACCACCTAATGATGATCACAGACCCTCCCAACAACGCCTCTTCAACCCTTGGCAGGATAGACATACACTGTTAAATTTTGTACAATAATGTATTTACAATGACTAAGTACATTGATGCCTTTACAATGATTGTATGCAATGCTGCCTACTTGAAGACTTCATATGATGAACTTCTTGTTGCTATTATGCACCTTGGTTTCTGCTCTTGTCATGCTACCCTCTGCTACACCTTTCTTTTCTTTGCTACCGTAGAAATTCTGGTCCTTTGCAACCCTTGACAACACATGATATATCTTTTTCTTTCCTTCGAGGAGCTTGATATTGAATATGGTGTATCACTATTATTTCAGATCCTAAATATTTGATTTTCGATCTTGTAGTAGTCCTCTGATTCATCTTTCCAAATCCATAGGTCTGACCCAATTTGGATTCTTCAAGAGATAGTTATACCCAATATCTCATGATACATAATTGTAATTTGTTTAGTGACTGTGCTGTATGGGAATGCCACATGTCATTGTTTCTTCATTTGGCTCTGAAATTGATAGAGGAAAAAATAAATACTGTGCACTATCTGCCACTTTTTACAGAATTCCAATCTGATACTCAGAGAGAGATTTATGACTATTTTACCAATGTCACTTCTTTGAGATGAATTTCAGGAGCCTGCAAAAACCCTTACTTCCATAGATCATTTCACCAAATATGTTGTGCAACTTGATCTAAAATTTTTACTGTAGCTTCTTCAGGATTTCAGCTTCACCTCATATAAATTTCAGCTTCTGAGCCTTCGTAGAAAAAAATTTAGAGCGAAAATTCCACGATTACCTGTTTCAGATGGCCGAATCCCATGCATAAGGAGGAAATGAGGATCACAATTTATATAATTGCTTAAGTTGAGAGGGGATTCAACAAGTGAACGTGGGAGGGATTTTAGGAGCTTAAAAAAATATTAATTATGATTTTTCAATGACCCTTTCCCCAACCCCATGGGGTTTTAGCCCACTAACTGGGGGTACAAACTTCAAACATGAATATCTCTCAAACCGTGAAGAATTACATGGCGTGCCATATATCAACGGAAAAATCTCGACAAGTAAAGCCATCAAAAGCATTATTATTTGAGAATATATTAATTTGATAGGTAAAAATTCCCATGCAATATTGGGTTATCATTCACTACTTGGGTTGACATCAATGACAACCTAGCGATCAACAATACCAATCATTGCCAGAAGTTAGGTCATTTTTCACTCCTAAATTTAACCTAAAAATGTCATCGTGGTATTTTTGTAATAACGTTTTTTATACGAAGGTTCAAAAGTTGAAATTTTTAGAGTGCGAAGCCACAATCTTGAGGAATGTCATTAAAAAATTTCAGATATTGGTTCGCCATATTTTCGGAGATATGATCTGTGGAATTTAGGGATTTTTTAGGCTTCTGAATTTCATCTCAAAGAGGTGATCCTGGGAAAATATTCATAGCTCTCTCTCTGAGCATCGGATTGGAATGCTATACAAAGTGGCTGCAAGTGTACGGACTTTAGTTTTCGGTCTATCAATTTCAAAGCCAAAGGAGGAAACAATGACACGTGGCAAGACATGCAATTTCGCTCTACTGAACTAGTCCAAAATTGGGTCATTGTGGGAGATTGGACATAACTTTGCCTTGAAGAATCCAAATTAGATTATACTTGTGGCGTTTGAAAGAAGATTCATAGGGATATTACAGGGCTCAATTTTAGATATTTCGGATCCGAAATTATAGAGATAATTAAATTTCAATATCGAGCTCCTCAAAAGCAACTAAAAGGTGTGTATTTTTTTCTTTTCCAAATTGCATAAGTCTTGTTTGAAGGATCAAGTTGAATTGATTCCAAGGGCATATTGTAAAATATATATCAGTATTGGATTCTAAAATGGCCCCTAAAAAGAATTCAACACCCACTAAGCCTTTATAAGGCTCTACTATGACTCATGAAGACGAAGAATGGAAACATGACATATCAAAATTACAAGAGCAAGTGCAACAAATTTCGCTCTCACAAAGAGAAACAAAAAATGACATGGAAGTTTTGAAGAAAGGCGTGGAAAACAAGATGGATGGTTTGAAGAAAGGCATGGAATCTAAGATATATGGTTTGAAGAATGGCAGGGAATCTAAGATAGATGGCATGGAAGGCATGGAATCTAAAATGGAAAACATGAAGAATGTTCTAAAAGCAGACATGGAGGGTTTGACAAAGTTGATACAAGAAATGTTTCCTAATGGTGAAAAGATAGTAGAAGAACCTCATGATGAGAAAAAAATAAATGTTAATTATGATTTCATAAACTCTAATGTTGGCGGGAAGAACCACCATATTCCAAAAATGGATATGAGGAAGTTTGATGGAAATGATCATTAGGGGAATTTTGAGGTCTAAAATGGGCCTCCTAAGGAAAATGTACAATCAAAATTCACTTTATGAGAACCAATCACATTTTAGGGGATGACATCATCCCTAATG
The DNA here is from genome assembly GCA_034641835.2 of Pinus albicaulis. Taxonomy (NCBI): domain Eukaryota; kingdom Viridiplantae; phylum Streptophyta; class Pinopsida; order Pinales; family Pinaceae; genus Pinus; species Pinus albicaulis. The sequence goes on from CM076580.1 coordinate 926,006,494, forward strand.
GTTGAGGTGGCATTGCTTGAGTTAAAGGTACTTACTTGTCACATTCTCAATGGTGGATAAAGACTCATGGTTAACCATGGTAGTGCTCTAAGTTCTTTTAAAGTTGAAGTAAAGTAATAGTAATAAATGTCATTTCAAACTTTTTGAATAAAAATATATTATTATCTTTTCATATTTCTTGAAAGAAACAATGCACATCCCTATGCATTTAGTATATTATATTATATTATATTATTTTTATATAGTATATTAATTACATGTTATTATACAATTTAAATAATATAAATTTTAATTAATAACATATAATATAATTAAGAATTTATAAATTTATAATTATATTTTATTTTAAGCTATTTAAGTACAAAGGACAAATACACTAGTTGTTCAATGATAATGAATTTTTCTTGAAAATCTCATTCTTATTTATGGTCACATCAATAAAAAAAAAATTATTGATTTTATTTTGGTACAACTTTTGAACTAAATTTAACTATGGTTACATGGATTGTGGTGCAAAAAGTGAATTGAAAATTCATAAATATTATTTTATTGATGTAGCTATTATTTTATTATTTCCTTAGGAGGCCCATTTTAGACCTCAAAATTCCCCTAATGCCTGTAACATGGATACTACAAATGGAGCAATATTTTGATCTCCATAATGTGCAAAATACACAAAAGGTACGCATTACAAATTTAAATTTAGAACAAAACACATTTGTATGGTATCAATGGCTTTTCTCTCGTAAAAAAATTGTCACTTGGTCAATTTTTACGGAGGAAATGATAGCACATTATGAGGATACAAAGAGCAACACCTTCTTTAGCAAATTGATAAATCTCAAACAAAAGGGTTTAGTGGGGCAGCACATTGAGGACTTCCAAAAATTGAATATAAGGGTAACTGATATTCCAGAGGAACACAGGATTGATCTCTTCATAGGCACCTTAAAGGATAACATCCAACATGAAGTTCGTGTTCTGGAACCTGATTCATTGGAGAAGGCATTCAGGTTGGCAAGAAAAGTTGAATGTAAAATTATGGCGGCAAGGAAGCCTACCACTCAATTCTATAAAGAAGGAAGTGTTGCTACACCTAGATTTCCACAACCTACAAGGTTGACACCACAACAATTGGAAGAAAAAAGAGCAAAAGGACTTTGCTACAGTTGTGATAGAAAATACACTAAAGGTCATAAGTGTGCTGAGAAGAAATTATTTTACATAGATTGTGAAGAGGAAGAAGAAAATGAACAAGAAGATGATATACACCAGGAACCAACCCTAGAAGAGGAAGAAATGAATCCAACCATATCATGTAATGCACTAGCAGGAATTACCACTCCTCAAACTCTCAAGATAGAAGGACATATCAAGAAGAAAAAGGTAATAGTGTTGATTGATTCAGGTAGCACCCATAATTTTATTCATTGTAAGGTAGCCAAGGAATTAAATTGTTTCCTATACCCAACATCAGAATGTCAAGTGATGGTTGCAAATGGAGGAACTATAAATTGCTCTGGAAAATGCCATAATATCAAGCTAACCATGGGATAATATGTATTGAATAGTCCAATGCTTTCCATTCCTATGGGAGGTGCTGATGTTGTACTAGGAGTACAATGGTTACAATCTTTGGGGATGGTAGCTTTTAATTTTCAAGAAATTTTCTTGAAATTTTTTTCAGAAGGAAAGTGGGGTATTGCAGGGAATCCGAGAAATATAATAAGCTCTAATGTCATGACAAAGCTTCTAAAGAAAGAACAACGAGGCATAATTGCACAATTATGCTCACTAGAAGTTCCAACATCAAAATCATCTATTTCTATAGATCTCCAAAAAGTCTTGGACAATCATTCCAAGGTTTTTGAAACTCCAAAAGGACTCCCACATATTCGTGATCATGATCATGCTATTCATTTGATTCCAGGAAGTGTTCCTCCAAAAATCAGGCCTTATAGATATCCTTATGCCCAAAAGAGCGAAATTGAACATATGATTGCAGAAATGTTAGAGGCAGGTATAATTCAACCTAGTCAAAGTTATTTCTCTGCTCCTATAGTATTGGTACACAAGAAGGATGGATCATGACATATGTGTCCGGATTATAGGGAGCTCAATAATCTCACCATTGAAGATGAATTTCCCATTCCTGTGATTGATGAATTATTGGATGAATTACATGGAGCAATTTATTTTACCAAATTGGATCTTTGTTCAGGGTATCATCAAATTAGAATGAAGACTGAAGATATTCTAAAAACAACATTTCGAACTCATGAGGGTCATTATGAATTTTTGGTCATGCCTTTTGGCCTTACCAATGCACCTTCTACATTTCAAGGGTTGATGAATTCCATTTTCAAACCCTTCCTTAGAAAATTTGTGCTAGTATTTTTGATGATATACTAATCTATAGCAGGTCTTGGAAGGATCACGTTGAACATGTTGACAGGGTGCTCAAACTATTGCAGGAGAAACAATTATATGCAAAAACATCCAAATGTTTCTTTGGAGTACAAGAGGTGGAATGTCTGGGTCATATTGTATCTCACGAGGGTGTTAAGGTAGACCCTAACAAAATTAAAGCCATTAAGGAATGGAAAGTCCCCACAACCATAAAGCAGTTGCAAGGATTTCTCGGGTTAACAGGGTATTATCGCAAGTTTGTTAAGAATTATGGGAGAATAGCAGCACCTCTAACAAAATTATTAAAGAAAGATGCATTTTCATGGACTCCTGAAGCAACTAAGGCCTTTGAACATATTAAAGAGGCAATGTGCCTAGCACCAGTCTTAGCTACGCCAAACTTCACAAAAACCTTTATTGTGGAATGTGACGCCTCAGGAAATGGAATTGGTGCTATTTTAATGCAAGAAGGAAGACCCATTGCTTTTGAAAGTTGTCCAATCAAAGGAAAGTATTTACAGAAACCTATTTATGAGAAGGAAATGTTAGCAATATTGTATGCACTAAAGAAATGGAGAACTTACCTAATGGGAAGACACTTCAAGGTAAAAAATGATCATGATAGTCTTAAACACTTTTTGGAACAAATAATATCTTCAGAAGAGCAGCAAAAACGGGTCACAAAGATGTTGGGTTATGACTTTGAAATAATATACAAAAAAGGGAAGCTAAATGTTGTTGCAGATGCACTCTCAAGAAATAATGAAGAGGTGGAAGCATTGATTTGTGCCATTTCTATTATCCAACCAGATTGGATAACCAAAGCAAGAGATGAATGGAAGAATGATGAAGAAGTGTGGACACTCATTCAAAAGTTGCAACAATATCTTAGTATATCTGATACATTTAGTTGGAAAAATGATTCCTTATGGTACATAGATTGCTTATATCTTTGTAAAAATTCCCAACTAAAACAAAAGATTCTTTTGGAATTGCACACTTCTCCTTTAGGAGGACACTCAGGATTTTTAAAAACTTACCACAGGGTGAAGAAAGAATTTTTTTGGGATGGCCTTAAATCTGATATTCAAAAGTTTGTGGCGGAATGTTTGGATTGCCAGCAGAATAAAGTTGAGACAATTAAGACCCTGAGACTTCTACAACCTTTATCCATTCCAAGTCAACGTTGGGATGAGATTTCAATGGATTTTATCATAGGTTTACCTAAGTCCGAAGGAAAGAGTGTCATCATGGTGGTAGTTGATAGACTTACCAAGTATGCACACTTTTGTGCATTATCTCATCCATTTAAAGCAATTACAGTTGATACTACATTTATGGACAGAATTCAAAAGCTACATGGAAGCCCAAGGGTTATTGTGAGCGACAGAGATCCCATTTTTACTGGAAATTTTTGGACGGAGTTATTTTCTTGTTTGGGTACTCAATTAGCTCATAGCTCATCTTATCATCCTCAATCTGATGGTCAAACTGAGATAGTAAATAATTGTTTGGAAGGATATCTTCGTTGTTTTGTATCTGATAAAAAAACACAATGGGTCAAGTGGTTACCTCTCGCTGAATGGTGGTATAACACTTCCTTCCATACTGCAGCAAAAATGACCCCATTTATGGCACTTTATGGATATCATCCACCATCCATCACATCATCTTTGAGAGAAAATTCGAAGGTTCAAGCAGTGGAAGATCACATCGAGCATCAACAAGAAGTTCTCCAACTCTTAAAGGATAACCTAAATTTGGCACAAAATCGAATGAAACAACAAGTAGATCAACATCGCAGCAAGAGAAGTTTTGATGTAGGAGACTGGGTATTTTTACGGCTACAACCATACAAACAAATGTCCCTCAAGCAAGCTAAGAAGGATAATAAATTATCACCAAAGTACTATGGTCCTTACAAGGTGTTGCAAAATATTGGTACTATGGCATACAAATTGGAGCTTCCCGCTTCTTCATGAGTGCATCCAATTTTCCATGTTTCATGCTTAAAGAAGGTTATGGGTGAAAATCTTCCAGTTCGATCAATTTCAGAGTATCTCATCAAGTGGAAGAACTTACCCACTGAAGATTCTACATGGGAGGATGATAATTTTATACAGAAGCACCCAGAGCTACTCAAGTGTTGAGGACAACGCTTTTTTGAAGGAGAGGGGCATGTTAGGTCCCTATATTACTAGTATAGTCCCTTATTGTTGTTAGTGTAACCCCCTTATTGTTATTATTGTACCCTTGTAACCCCCATATTGTTATTATTGTGCCCTTAAATTATTATTATTAGGTCAGCTAGGATTACATTGTGGTCCTACTAGGATTACATTATGGCCCCATGGACTCTTATATATAGACAGGAGGTTTTGTAATTTGAATCATCGAAGAATTGTTCATTCATGTAATATATTGGAGGTTTCCCCCTCGAAGTGGCTTATTTATAAGGTGTTGATATCTCTTTTCCTCTCTTTTTGGAGCTGGTTTCACAACATTCTTTGACTAAGATTTTCAAATTTAACCAGGAATTTGGTTATGGTGATGTTCATATTCTCACACTTCTCCTCAAGCTATTTCATTAGGTTCTTCTTGGTGATGACTTTCCTTATTTCAAAGATTGTTTCAGTCCTGTCAATAATCTCAATTTCTTCTAGCTCTTGCTTGTTTTTTCTGTTAAGAAACTTGATCAATTCTATTGCTTGCTCAGGTTTGTTATCAAGCTCCTCTTTAGTATTTTGAATTTCTGCTAATGCTACCTTTAGTAAATCTCTTTGTTCAAAGATCACCTAAATTGAGGGCCACACATCATTGATGGCTTCAATGATTTTGTTCCATAAATAGTTTTTCACATATGGAATTGGCTCCTTTAAGGTTAATTCCTTTTGTAACTTCTTTAGTTCTTCATTTAACCTATTAGCCCTTTGCTCATGTGTTTTGGCATTTATTTGAGTAACTTGTTTTTTTTTTTCAAGGTTATCAATCATATTTTTCAATATGTTAATCTCACTTGTATGAAGTGGCATTTCTTCCATGGCTTTCACTAGTTTACTGGCCTCATCTCTAGGCTGAGCTACTGTAGTGGATGACTCTGTAGCTGAAGTTGTAGATTATGTCATTGGCACTGTAGTAGCTAATGGTTCTTTGGGTGCCAACTCTTTTGCCAGAGTTGAAGGCACAACTGTAGTAACCATAGGGATAACTGAAGGAACTTTTGGTGTTTTTGTTGTTTCTTTTTCATGGACAAGCTTGTCCATTTGAATCTCCATTTATTTGATTTGTGCTGTTAGCTGAAAGATTAAATTCATCATGTCATCCTTTTGAGTCTGTTCCTGTATAATTTATTTGGCTTGAGGATGTTCACTTGATGGCAATTTAAGCTGTTTCCTTAATGCTGCAATGTCTTCATTCTTTTTCCTTACTAACTATTCTGCTACTTTGACATTTGCAGGGTCATATCCAACCTGCAAGACCAGTTCTTATAAAGATTTAATTATGATATCTTTAGCATATAAGGATTATTTGTAAAGTTTCATTTGATCTTTCATATTTGTGATAGTGTTCTGAAGTTTTTGAACACTCATAGCTTTGGTTGTAACAATAGAATACAACATCTCTAAAATCTGTATGAAATTCTATTTGATCAAGTGCATGAATTTTTTCTGTATGTACTTCTAGATCAATTTTTTTGTAACATTGACATGATTAAATTTTTATTTGAGTAATCAAGGCAGATAAAAGTATATTTTGAATGCTTGGTGTTTGTTTCATATATTGAGAGTAAATTTCATTTTTAATCTCTTCGTTCTTTAACTTAATCTGTTTGTACTTTTCCTTGATATCTAGATCCTTTTCCTCAGCTATCTATGAGGATGATGCTTCCATGTTCTGTTGTTTTTCTATCAACTGTGAATTTGCATTATTAGCTTGTTCTTCATTTAGATTCTCTGTAACTGACTCATTTTTGATGACTGTAGTAGCATCATTATTAGTTATTGGGACATCCGTGTCTTCAACCTCAATAGTTACTTTCTCTTTATGCACTAGATTTGTTTTGGGTTTTTTATTATATCTTAACTTGAACCTAGTCTCAGTAGTGGTTTCGGCAACATAAGTTTCTTCTTCTCTGACTCTCTTGGTGACTTTCTCTGTTTGGTCTGTAGTTTGTAAAGTGTGACTAGTATCACCTTGCTTTACTGCATCTATTAAAGTGTTTTCTATCCACTCAATCTGATTAGCATACTTCTCAATCTCTGGTTTTTTCTCATGAATGTAGGGTGTCAGTTTACACTTAACCCTCATTTTACTCAAGATTCCTTGTGGATCATAATTCCAGGAGAAACTCTCTTCAAATATGTACTCTAATAACTGTTTGGTTGCTTCTATCTCTGCATCTCTATGATTACAAATGAATGGTCCCACTTGATTCTTTAACTTAAACTGTGATTTCTTCTTTTCTGCTAGAAAGTTAATTGAATCAGAATTTAAAATTTTCTTGATGTATTCCAAGCAAAAAACCCTCATTGGTACATATTTGGGTAATTTTTAGGGGAACAAATTGGGTCCAAAAACTCTAATCTCTGTGTGTCTTTCATACAAATACAAATCTCCATTCTTGGTCTTCTCTGATAACTGTAAAATCTTCTTCATCTCATCATTTATCCTTGGATGTTCAATATTTTTTAACATTTTTATCAATGGGTGGATGAAGAAGTCTGAAAAATCTGCATAGGTAAACTTTGTGGACTCTTTTCTGATTAAAGAGGTCCAAAAAATGACTGAAAGAGGATTTACTTCTATGTCAAGCTTCTATAAGGATACTGGAAAATTATCTGCTTGAAAATGCAAGAACATGTGGAAAAGGAAAGATGTGTATCTAAACACTCCTTCAGTTAGCAACTTAACCAATTGGTCGTGAATATTGTCAGCAATATACCCAACATAATTGAAGATAATAGATGGAGGTTGTCGTGGTGTGAAAGTAGATAGAAAACCTAAAATGGATTCATCTGTATGTTCATCAGTAAAGTACCCGGGGATGAAGGATAGCATGGAAATGACATGCCTTGAACATTCTGGAAATATTGAAGTGGAATATGGAGGATTGATTTGAGGAATTTCCACATGTAAGGGCATGAATGTTTGGAATATCTAGAATCTTTTAGCAAAATCAAGGCCAATATACAGCTTGGTAAGTGCTTCAATGGACAGAGGAACTACTTGGGGATCATGTTTGAGCTGTAATATTTGGTTAATGGACTCATCAGTAATGGTAAAAAACACTTCTTTGTTGGCATTGAATATTTCTCTTTTCTCAGGCATATAATAATGATGGCATAACCTAATTACCTTTGGGCATGAATGAGTAACTGGAACAGCATATTTTGACAAGTGTGATTCCCAAATTTGAACTTGTTCAACATTATCTAAAGATTTTTCAAAGCTCCAGTTATGAAGTTCTAAGAGAATGAATTATACCATGGGGTTTGCTATGTTGTAGTCAAAATCTGCTAATGGAGTGTGCTTAATGTCTACAATAGGGGGTTGTAGAGGATTTACAATGATGGCAGTCTTGGAAGATGCAACTAGAGTAGGTTTAAGCATTTTAAAGCTTTTTGGACTACCAAAAACTCTGCTTTTAGGCTTTTCTGGCTACTTCTGTATGTTTAAATAGTTTACAGAAGTATTTTTTGACTTTAGCAGGTGTTCTTGGATTAAAATAGGAAGAATATGGTATTTTCTTGGATTTTTCTTTCAATTTCAATCTTCAACTGATTCACAAAATTTCACTAGATAGAAAAACAAGAAACAGGGGTTTCTTGTACTTTTTCAATGGATAATTGGGTTAAAATATTTTGAAATCAGGCACAGGGGTTAGGCTACCTTCAGAGGATTTCTGGTTTTAATTTAGAGTTTTAAACAGCTGAAAAAAAAACATATAAAATCAATTTTTTCATTTAAAACAATGCGCAATATAGAACAGGAGTTCTCAAAAATTTTGCCAGGGTTTGGCCTGTTTTTTGGATATTTTAATAGGCTTATTTTGACAAATTTGAACTTCTAATTGGATTTATTCTTTATTGAGTTCCTTTCAAATCGATAACAAGCTCAATTTCTCGAGAAATACCTATTATACGTAGGTACTGGTCTTTAAAAATGGCTCTGAGGCTGTAAGGGCAGTCTAGAGATAAATGGAATTGTAGAATGTATGGTAGTGGAAACTATAGATGATATAGTGGTATCTAAATAATGAATAGAAGGCTTAGATGTATATGCTAACAATTGAGCTAATTCAATGGTTTCATCAATTTCTTTAAGAATAGTAGCATTAATCTCTTCAAGTTTGTCCTGATTTCTAACTTTCTTTAATTTAAAATCTGCTATAATATTTTTCTTTTTTGTTTCCAAAAATGAAATAAAAACAGGGTCTAAAGCAACAATACTTAAATTACTTTCAGATTTTCTCCTGAATAAAGAATTTTCAATTTTCAAATTAAACTCTATATCCTGTAAACTCACTAATTCTTGTGGTAATGAATTGACTCTTATTAATGAAATTTTAACATCTAAATCTTCTATCTATTTTTTCTTTTTGCCAATTCTGTCCGGATTGTCCACTATAACAGCAGGTTTAGGATCCGGGTTAGACTTGGTATAACAAACTTTCCTACAAACCAGAATTACATTTTTTTATACTCACAACTTGTCAAACAGTCTTAAAGGCAAAAGGATGATAAAAATAATTTCCTTTAAGATCTTTTTAACAACTAAGGATTGGTTAAGTTCCCCAACAGAGTTGCCAGTATGTTATCACTCTAGTAATTCTTCAAGTTGTGAGATTTTGATTTATAGTTGTAAGAACTCTAGAGGTAACCACAAACCTACTTTTAAACTCTAAGATCTAGCCTTCTTAGGGTTCAGAGAGGGCTCTGTTTATAAGATTTAACTTTGTTTTAATTATTTGATATTAGGCTAGTTATGATTGTGCAATTTGGTTTTGGTTTGATTGATTTGGTGGGAAAAATCACTTAATGAGATGGATAGTGGGAAATTTGTTTGTCCATTGGGCTGAGGAGTAAAAAATCAAGCAAACAGAGCTAGGATCAAGGTCAAAAAGTCAAATGTTTTCAGGGAAAGATATATAACCCTTGAATATCTTGGAGGGATGTTTGTTGAGGTGATATGATTGGGATAAAGAGTAATGAAGGGTTCTTTGACCCGGAAAATAGAAGTAGTAGTCAGAGGTCAAACGAAAGAGGGAGAAATTTAGGGTTCCCTACTCTGGAAATTAGCAGAAAACATAGAAATGATAAACAGTAAAGACAGGGTGCTTTTAACAAATCATGAAGTAATACTTATGTTTATTCATTCAAATTTGGAAAAAAATTATGGATGCATGAAAAAAAGAAGATAAACAATGGCAAGTAGAAAATAATTCACTTCAATAGCTCATCACATGAATCCTGAAATATGATGCTAATTAATTCGATCCAGTCTGCTACTTGATATTTGAAACACAAAAGCCTTCAAGTCCAATAAAAAATGACTATAGAAATCTTCAGCAATTTATTCCATAATAATACTTCAAAGTGTGATGTATTTATACATAATTGTTTACAAAATATCCTAGAATGCTTCTAGGAATTATCTAAGGAAAATAGAAATATCTTTACAACAAAATAGAGACATCTGCTTTAACAAATCAATAAGTTGTCCTATCTATCCAAATAAAATAGAAACTAATTTTGGATTAGGTGCAACTGGCTGCCTTGGTGTCCTTCTTTGCTGGCTTAGATATTTTAAAGTTGGTTTTGAAGTCTGATCTGATTTATCTTTTACTCTTTCACTCTGATTCTCTTTAATATCTGATATTCTTTAAACTCGGACACTCTTTAACCACTGCAAAACTGTTTACTGCTGTAATAAAAAAATATTTTTGACTGAAAATCAGCAAACTGTTTTTCTGTCTTTTACCTTTCGTAGTAAATCTGTAAGTGACTGCCAAGTTTCTTCATCTAGAATTTGTATCTTCCTCACTTTTTTGAAGTTTTCTTGTGCCTCTGTATATCTGGAAAAATTTGGTTTTATAACAAACAAATGTCTTATCTCATGCTGCAAATAAAATAAATCCTCAAAAATTCTGAGTAAGACTTTTCCTGTTGGAGTGCCTTGTCCACCCGTCTTTTCAACTTGTTCTTTTGCATATTCTCTGATCTTTTTATTGTAATCCTCCAGAGGCATGAGCTTATCATTGATAACCAAAATGTTAGGTAGAATTATTTGCCTAAGATTTTCAAATTTAACCATGAATTTGGTTATGGTGATATTCATATTCTCACACTTCTCTTCAAGCTGTTTCATTAGGGTCTTCTTGGTGATGACTTTCCTTATTTCAAGGATTGTTTCAGTCTTGTCAGTAATCTCAATTTCTTCTAGCTCTTGCTTGTTTTTGCTGTTAAGAAACTTGATCAATTCTATTGCTTGCTCAGGTTTGTTATCAAGCTCCTCTTTAGTCTTTTGAATTTCTGCTAATGATGCCTTTAGTAAATCTCTTTGTTCAAAGATCATCTGAATTGAGGGCCACACATCATTGATGGATTCAATGATTTTTTTCCATAAATAGTTTTTCACATAGACATTGGATCCTTTAAGGTTAATTCCTTTTGTAACTTCTTTAGTTCTTCATTTAACCTATTAGCCCTTTGCTCATGTGTTTTGGCATTTATTTGAGCTAAGTTGTTTTTATTTTCAAGGTTATCAATCATATTTTTCAATATCTTAATCTCACTTGTCTGAAGTGACTTTTCTTCCATGGCTTTCACTAGTTTAATGGCCTCATCTCTAGGCTGAGCTACTATAGTGGATGAATCTGTAGTTGAAGTTGTAGATGATGTCACTAGCACTACAATAGCCAATGGTTCTTTGGGTGCCAACTCTTCTGCTAGAGTTGAAGGCACAACTGTAGTAACCATAGGGATAACTGAAGGAACTTCTGGTGTTTTTGTTGTTTCTTTTTTATGGACAAGCTTGTCCATTTGAATCTCCATTTCTTTGATCTGTGCCGTTAGCTGAAAGATTAAATTCATCATGTTGTCCTTCTGAGTCTGTTCCTGTATAATTTCTTTGGCTTGAGGATGTTCACTTGATGGAAATTTAAGCTGTTTCCTCAATGCTGCAATGTCTTCATTATTTTTCCTTACTAACTATTTTGCTGCTTTGACATTTGCAGGGTCATATCCAACCTGCAAGACCATTTCTTGTAAAGATTTAATTCTAATATCTTTAGCATATAAGGATGCTTTGTCAAGTTTCATTTGATCTTTCATATTTGTGATAGTGTTGTCTAGGTAAATCCCCTCTGCGGACAGAGGCGATCCCTCTAGCCCTAGGGTGGATCTAGCAACTACGAGAACATACTAACATCTACCTTCCTAGATTGTAAATGAAATTCAGAGCAAGGAATATGACCTACCTCATTCTGATGCTATGTTGTCATCTTTTGTCGAAGCGTTTTGATTCGTCGCTCTTCTCCAACTCAATACACGCTACTACCAATGTTCGATTACCTGTGTAGACAGTCAAGACAACACGACAAGCATAAAACCATGACAAACATAAAACAATTACAACCTATCTAACTGATCAAGTAATGCTAGAAATCTCATTATACATGTAAACAAGAGTGGAAGATAAACATCAGATGCATTTTATTATGATAAAGACAAGAGGAGTTTACAACCAAGCCTTGATGTTGAGGCTCTCCTTCGGCAGGTCTGTATCCAAGCACGTTTGCAACACCCTCACACACAAAGGTCCAAGATCTCACTAGGTTCTCAACACACACAAACAATCACACTCTGCACTATTCTCCCGAAGCTATGATTGCTTCTTCTCTATGGTAACTTTTTCAGCTATCTGTTGCACTAGAGCATGTTCAACCAACACATCAATGGAAGATGGCTATATTTATATAGGAGAGGATGAGGTTGGGATCCCTACAATAGTGGAAGGGAGGCCTTATCCCTTGGGAGGTTTCCCCATAATGTGGAAACAAGATGCCAAAGGAGGAAGGCCGTGGTATTCAGTCGAACCACTCCCTATGACTCATCCACGAAGTTGCTGTGTCAAAACTTTGCCTCTATTTTTAAAAAAATTTCCATAAATAGATTGGCACAGGTGCTTAACTGGGATAGAGCACCAACTGGCATGGGCTCAGTGTTAATTTTCCTCATTGGCACAAGGGCATAACGGGCTACCAACAGCAAGGCAAAAACATGTGTTTTTAGTGGTCTGCTAAGGAAATGGCCAACAGAAGGAATGTTGTCCTCATGACAAGGGATGCAATGATGGTATTTGCAAGGAATGACACTACTTATTGGTCACAGAATGACCCTCCAATGTGCGAGATGGGGATTTCAGGGACATTGATAAATTACTGTGTAACAGATGCCCCCTAAAGTATGAAGTCTGAACATGAGTGAGGTGTGAAATGCTTTACAATTACGTGTAAGGAACCATACGCTACTGTCGGGAGACCTGCAGATCAAGCATATATACATAACTGAAATCTCTGTTGAAAATACTTGAATCCATGGTATAGGCACAACTATCCATCAAGAAGAGGATCATGTGTGTGGATCCTCGGCATGGACACGACCATCCGAATAAAGGGATCATATGAAATAGATCCACGGTATGGGCGCAACCATCCGTATAGAGAGGATCAAAACAAGAGAACCCACGGTATGGTCGCAGCCATCCATTTAAAGAATCATGTATATAATCATGAATGAATCATCACTCCTCGCAACCTGGAATTTTGTGATCTAAGCCCAGGGTCTTGCGCTCCAACATCACCCAATAAAAGTACAAATTCCAACATGTGAATAGACGTGCTGAAGTCGAACATGCTAGAAAATCACTTGATTACCAGTCAATGATGTGAACCATTAACAAGTGCGAGAGAAACCACCCATAATGTCAATGGCTCTCAAGGTACTACTAGTACAATCCACGAAATGTGAATAGTGAGATGAAGTCAAACACCCGTGAAATCACCCGATCGAAGGCCAATGATGTGAACCTGTCGTTGAATGTGAAGAACTTTCCATTAGGTCATGCAAGCTCTAAGGTACCAGAAAGGAGTCTCTAGATCAACTTCCTGGATAACAAGCTGAAGTCGACAGGAAGCGATCTGTCGAAGGAGGGTCATAATGAATCCCACATCATCGATGCGAAAAAGAGAAGGTAACATGAGTGTGAATCAACACTAAAACATAGGATCAGGGAATGTACAAACTACAGAAGGATTTTCTCTTGAACATATCGGTGACACGACTCCGGAATTTGGCAGCATTTGACTCAAATAGGATCAGAGGTCATGTTGACAAAATTGGTAATCGAATGAGAGGCAAACGGATTTCCCAAACCCATGGAGGCAAAGTGACAGAGTGAAGATATCCCAACTCGACACGAACTGCAGACAAGTGTCATGTTCAAGAGTGACATACTGCCAACACAACTTACAAATAAATTCCATTTTCCCCCACCATTTCTGGCGATTACCTCTTTATTTTTACACAAGATTGAAGAGGATACCATATGCTTGTCATATAAGTTTGTCCTTCAGACAATTCCATCCTAGTACATTTTACGAGCCCTAGGAAGGAGGAACTCGAGTAACTTCATAATGACAAAGTCCGATGTCATCAGTTTTTAACGAGTGTGACAAAGGAAGAACTCAACATCTTTTCACATTTAGAAAGTTTGAAAAGAAGGCAAAAAATAAAAATCCAGCAAAGGCCCTTTTCATAGGTAGTCTCACAGATCCAAAAAGGTAGAAAAATGTGTTTGAGAGAACCTCTTAGTCGCGAAAGGCTAAGGTATTCCTTTTTCGTAAATAATCCATCCCAGCTCGAAAAAGGGTTAAACGTATCCAGTGATAGTGCCATTGCACATCATGTGCTGGGGGCATTGGGTCCTAATTTCAAAGATTTAGTTCTCCCATCCTGTGCGGAACTCTTGGAAGCCATGACTTGTTATTCATCATGATGAAAGGTGTCGGAGCATAGTTCATTTTCTTGTGTCAAGCTCCTTAAAAAATGAAACAAGGTTGTTAGAGCATAGTTCGTTTTCTTGTGTCAAGCTCCTTAAAAAATGAAACAAGTTTTTCAGAGAAAAGTTCCTTTTCTTGTGTCAATCTCCTTATAAAATGAAACAAGATTGTATGAGGATAGTTCTTTTAATGTGTCAACCTCGTTAAAATAATGAAACACGTTCCCGTTCAATTCGAGTCTTTGATCAGATCTCGTAAAATCCCAGTCGAGTCTTTCTCTTGATCTCGTAATTTGAACCTTCACTCCATCTGCCTTTCATATGGACTAAAGCTTGGGAGGCATGTACCTCGAATTGAGTCACCATGTTGGGGCATGCTTATTTTTTTTCAAGCATAGTTTGTTTCCATTTCAAACTTGTGTAAAAATGAAACTAGTTTCAAGCATAGTTTATCTTTGTTTCAAGCTTGTGTAAAAATGAAACCAATTCCAAGCAGAGTTTCCTAATTTCAAGCTTGTGTAAAATGAAACAATTCTTATTTTACCTCTCGTAATTGCCATTTTATCAGTCTGATTTTCCAGATGAACCTTGGTTTTCTCATTTCATCGTCCCCATCTGCTTGGCCGATCATATGACTTCACTTGGTTGTTTCACCCATTCCTGAGGAACCGCTACGATGAGTGGTCTTGTTAGCCAGCCTCTTAACCTTTGCTTGTTCTGAGCAGTTCCACCATTACCGGAACCAGTTGCTACCCTTTATACCACTCATTCCTCCAAGAGGAGTCATCTTTCAGCTCTTTTCTAACTCTTAAAAATTGAAAAGATTTCCGAGATTCTTGTCATTTTGAACTCATTAAATTGGTTGTGAAATGATATCTACCCAGTATACATTTAACCCTTTTTCGAGCTGGGATGGATTAGTTATGAAAAAGGAATACCTTAGCCTTTCGCGACTAAGAGGTTCTTGCAGACACAATTTTCTACCTTTTCGGATCTGTGAGACTACCTACGAAAAGGGCCTTTGTTGGAGTTTTCTTTTTTGCCTTCTTTTCAAACTCTATAAACATGAAAAGATGCCAAGTTCGTCCTTTGTCAAACTCGTTAAAAACTGATAACATCAGACTTCGTCGTTATGACGTTACTAAAGTTCCTCCTTCGTAGGGTTCGTAAAATGTACTAGGATGGATTTTTTTGAAGGACAAACTTATACGATAAGCATATGGTATCCTCTTCAAGCTTGTGTAAAAATAAAGAGGTAATCACCAGAAATGGTGGGGGAAAATGGAAGTTATTCATCAGTTGTGTCGGCAGTATGTCACCCTTGAACATGACACTTGTCTGCAGTTCGTGTCGGGTTGGGATATCTTCACTCTGTCACTTTTGCCTCCATGGGTTTGGGAAATCTGTTTGCCTCTCATTCGATTGCCAATTTTTTCAACATGACCTCTAATCCTATCTGAGTCAAATGCTACCAAATTCCGGAGTCATGTCACCAATATGTTTAAGAGCAAATCCTTCTACAGTTTTTACATTCCCTGATCCTCTGTTTCAGTCTTCATTCACGCTCATATTACCTTCTATGTTTTGCGTCGATGATGTGGGATTCATTATGACCCTCCTTTGACATATCACTTCCTTTTGACTTCAGCTCATTATCTAGGAAGTTGATCTAGAGACTCCTTTTTGGTACCTTAGAGATTGCATGACCTAATGGCAAGTTCTTCGCATTCAACGACAAGTTCACATCTTTGGCCTTCGATCGGGTGATTTCACGGGTGTTCTACTTCAACTCACTATTCACATTCTGTGGATTGTACTAGTAGTACCTTGAGAGCCATTGACATTATGGGTGGTTTCTCTCGCACTTGTTAATGGTTCACATCATTGACCGGTAATCTAGTGATTTTCTAGCATGTTCGACTTCAACACGACTATTCACATATTGGAATTTGTACTTTGATCAGGTGGTGTTGGAGCGCAAGACCCTGGACTTCGATCACAAAATTCCAGGTTGTGAGGAGTGATGAGTCATTAATGATTATATACATGATTATTTAGATGGATGGCTATGACCATATCATGGGTTATCTTGTTTTGATCCTCTCTATATGGATGGCTATGCCCATATCGTGGATCTATTTCATATGATCCATTTATTCGGATGGCTACGTCCATGTCGAGGATCGATGCACATGATCCTCTTCTTGATGGATAGCTGCGCCTATATCATGGATTCATGTATTTTCAATAGAGATTTCAGTTATGTATATATGCTTGATTTGCAGGTCTCCCGATAGCAGCATCTGGTTCCTTGCATGTACTTGTAAAGCATTTCACCCCTCACTCATGTTCAGACTTCATAATTTAGGGGGCATCTGTTACACTGTGATTTATCACTATCCTTGCAATCCCCATCTTGCACATTGGAGGGTCATTTACGTGACCAATAAGCAGTGTCATGCCTTGCAAATACCATCATTGCATCCTTTTCCATGAGGACAACATTCCTTCTGTTGACCATTTCCTGAGCAGACCACTAAAAACAACTATTTTTTCCTTGGCGCTGGTAACCCATTATGCCCTCGCGCTAATGAGGAAAATTAACACTAAGCCCGCACCAGTTGGCGCTCTGTCCCAGTTAAGCACCTGCTTCAATCTGTTTCTAGAAATTTTTTTAGGTCCCAAGATGAGCAGTCAAAAGAGATTACCCAAGCAGATAACGAGACGAGATGTCCCCAACCCGACATGAATGCAGACAAGTGCCATGTTCAAGAGCGACATACTGCCAACACGACTACGATTTTCGTTCCATTTTCCCCCACCATTGCTGGTGAGTACCCTAATTATTTTTGAAAACAAGCTTGAAGGGGATAACATGTGCTTGCGATATAATTATTTCCTTCACTCAACTCCAAACAAGCCCAACAAGCCTCAAACCAATGACGAAATCCCTCAAATCAAAGAAAGATCTCAAAAGAGACCCAAACAAGCCGTGTAATCTAGGCTTGGAGTGATGAGAGAAAAACTGAACGAAAGAGAGGACAATCACTTAATTAACGCAATCACTCAAATGGATCCAAGAAGATGAATGCAAATAAGCAGAAATGAAGTTGACCGGGAAACCAAGGACCCGAAACTCCCACGGGAGGCTCAGCAGGCTGAAGCACCTAGAAAACCTAGGGCTGAAAAGAAACACTAACAGAAAAGGGCAAACAACTGAAGGATAAGGGCTAGCCCCAGTCAAGAACAAACCCAAAGCATTCAAATCAAGCTAAGAAAACACCCAGAGATACCAAGATGGACCAAAAACTCCAAAATAGGGAAAACCCTAGCACCTATAGGAATTGGCGTGACTGTCTGGCTGTAATCCGTGCTAGAAAGGGGATGGCACGAGTGATAAAATGGCAACTAGCGCTAGTTGGCATGACTATCAGGCTGGAACCCGCACCAATCAAGCCAGCCTTGGAAAGGTGGAAATTTTGGAAAAAAAGAGGTCAAATTGATCCTCTGGGGCTGAACAAGGGTCTTAGACTTAGAAAAGATAATCAGAAAAGCAAGCTAAGCAAGAAAAGACCAGGAATATGACCTAAAGGATGAAAGAAAAACTCACACTGATCCCCAGAGGAGTCGCCAATTTTTTGTCCAGGTAAATTCCCTCTGCAGACAGAGGTGATCCCTCTAGCCCTAGGGTGGGTCTAGCAACTACGAGAACATACTAACATCTACCTTCCTATATTGTAAATGAAATTCAGAGCAAGGAAGATGACCTACCTCGTTCTGATGCTATGTTGTCGTCTTCTGTCGAAGCTTCTTGATCCGTTGCTCTTCTCCAACTCGATACACACTACTACCAATGTTCGATTACCTGTGTAGATAGTCAAGAGAACACAACAAGTGTAAAAACATGACAAACATAAAACAATTACAACATATCTAACTAATCAAGGAATGCTAAAAATCTCATTATACACATAAACAAGAGTGGAAGATAAACATCAGATGAATTTTATTATGATAAAGACAAGGGGAGTTTACAACCAAGCCTTGATGTTGAGGCTCTCCTTCGGTAGGTCTGTATCCAAGCACATTTGCAACACCCTCACACATAAAGGTCCAAGATCTTACTATGTTCTCAACACACACAAACAATCACACTCTGCACTATTCTCCCAAAGCCATGATTGCTTCTTCTCTATGGTAACTTTTTTAGCTATCTGTTCCACTAGAACATGTTCAGCCAACACATTAACGGAAGATGGCTGTATTTATAGAGGAGAGGATGAGGTTGGGATCCCTAAAATAGTGGAAGGGAGGCCTTATCCATTGGGAGGTTTCCTCATAAAGTGGAAACAAGAGGCCAAAGGAGGAAGGCCATGGTTATTCAGTCGAACCACTCCCTATGACTCATCCATGAAGTTGTTGTGATCGAAACTTCGCCTCTATTTTTAAAAAAAATTCCATAAACAGATTGGCGCGGGTGCTTAATTGGGACAGAGCGCCAACTGGTGCGAGCTCAGTGTTAATTTTCAACATTGGCGCAAGGGCATAACGGGCTACCAGCGCCAAGGCAAAAATAGGTGTTTTTAGTGGTTTGCTCAGGAAATGGTCAACAGAAGGAATTTTTTCCTCATGGAAAGGGATGCAATGATGGTATTTGCAAGGCATGACACTGCTTATTCGTCACAGAAATGAACCTCCAATGTGCAAGATGGGGATTTCAGGGACAATGATAAATTACTATGTAATAGATAGTGTTCTAAAGTTTTTGAACACTCATAGATTTGGTTGTAATAGTAGAATACAACATCTCTGAAATCTATCTATGAAATTCTATTTGATCAAGTGCATGAATTTTTTCTGTTTGTATTTCTAGATCAATATTTTTGTAACATTGACATGATCAGCTTTTTATTTGTGACATGATCAACTTTTTATTTGAGTAATCAAAGGTAGATAAAAGTCTATTTTGAATGCTTGGTGTTTGTTTCAGATATTGAGAGTAAATTTCATTTTTAATCTCTTCATTCTTTAACTTAATCTGTTTGTTATTTTCCCTGATATCTAGATCCTTTTTCTCAACTGTCTGTGAGGATGATGCTTCCATGTTCTATTGTTTTTCTATCAACTGTGCATTTGCATTATCAACCTATTCTTCATTCAAATTCTCTGTAACTGACTCATTTCTGATGACTGTAACAACATTATTATTAGCTACTGGGACATCTGTGTCTTCAACCTCAATAGTTACTTTCTCTTTACCCACTAGATCTGTTTTGGGCTTTTTATTATATCTTATCTTGAACCTAGTCTCAGTAGTGGTTTCAACAACATAATTTTCTTCTTCTCTGACTCTCTTGGTGACTTTCTCTGTTTGCTCTACAGTTTGTAAAGTGTGATTAGTATCACCTTGCTTTACTGCATCTATTAAAGTATTTTCTGTCCACTTAGTCTGATTAGCATACTTCTCAATCTCTGGCTTTTTTCTCATGAATGTAGCATTATAATAGATATCATTTTTTGGATTCAACTGTGTTTAGTAAGTCATTCATGTATGACCATTTCCATTAGAGGTAGTTGTAACTGAATAATTTCTCATGATTTTTGAATAGTCCACTTAGCACTCATTGCATCGGGTGATGCTCACAGGGGTGAAGAATTGGGATTGAAACTAGTGAAAAGAATCACATAGCGTCAATCATCTCTTCCAAGGCTTGCACCTGGTAACCAGGACTTCCTGGGAGGTCACCCATCCCTTAACTCCTCTGGCTCAAGCGCGCTTAACTGTGGAGTTCTCCCAACAATCAAGCCCACTTAGCTTGCTACCCCATTTTCAAAACCTTAACAAGTATTGTGCCTCATGAACCATTTAAGTAGAGATCCCTTTACTCTTTGTATTTTAAGTATGAGGGGTTTCCACAGTGCATTATATTAGATATCATTTTTGGGATTCAACTGCGTTAAGTAAGTCATTCCTGTATGACCATTTCCATGAGAGGTAGTCGTAATTGACTAATTTCTCATGATTTTTGAATATTCAGCTTAACACTCATTGCATCGAGTGATGCTCGCAGGGGTGAAGAGGTGGGATTGAAACTAGTGAAAAGTAACACATAGCGTCAATCATCACTTCCATGGCTTTCATCTGGCAACCAGGACTTCTCGGGAGGTCACCCATCCCAGAAGTCCTCTAGCTCAAGCGTGCTTAACTATGGAGTTTTTGTTGATCAACAGTTGTCATTGATGTCAACCCAAGAAGCACCAGGGGCTACCCCAATATTGCATGGGAATTTTGACCTACCAAATTTATATATTTTGGGTCAAGAATTATTTTGATGATTTCTACTTGTCGAGATGTTTCTGTTGATATATGGCATGCCACGTAATTCTTCACGGTTTGAGAGATATTCATGTTTGAAGTTTGTAACCCCAGTTAGTGGGCTAAAACCCCATGGGGTTGTGGCATGGGTCATTAAAAAATCAATCATTAATAATTTTTAAGCTCCTAAAATTTCTCCCACATTCACTTGATGAAGCCCCTCTCAACCTAAGCATTTATATAAATTGTGATCCTCATATCCTCCTTATGTAGGGATTTCACTATCTAAAACAGGTCATCGTGGAATTTTTGCTCTAAATTTTTTTATTCGAAGGTTCATAAGCTGAAATTTTTATGAGGTGAAGCCAAAATCCTGAGCAAGCTCCTGTAAAAATTTCAGATAAAGGTGCGCAATATTTTTGGAGATATGATCTGTGAAAATCAGTGTTTTTGTAGGCTCCTAAAATTAATCTCAAAGAAGTGACCTTGGGAAAATAATCATAACTCTCTCTTTGTGTATTAGATTGGAATTATGTAAAACGTGGCAGATATTGCATAGACTTTAGTTTTCTTTGTATCAATTTCAAAGACGAATGAAGAAACATTGACACGTGGCACGCTGTACAAGTTTTCTCTACTGAAATAGTCCATAATTAAGGCATTGTGAGAGATTGGGCATAATTCTCTCTTGAATAATCCAAATTGGGTCAGACCTATGGCATTAGAAAGAAGACTTAGAGGAATACTACAGGGCTGAAAATCACATATTGGGGATCTGAAATAACAAAGATACACCAGATTCAATATCAAGCTCCTAGAAGAAAAGAAAAAGCCAAATCACGTGTTGTCAAGGGCTGCAAAGGACCAGAATTTCTAGGGCAGAAAAGCAAAGCAAGGTGCAACAGAAGGTAGCATGACAAGAGAAACAACCAAGTTGCAAAACAACAACAATAATTTCATCACATGAAGTCTTCAAGTGGGCAGCAATGCATACAATCAATGTAAAGGTATCATTGTACTAAGTCATTGTAAATACATTATTGTAAAAATTGTACTAGTGTCTATCTGCCAAGAGTTGAAGAGGTAGTTTCAGGAGGTCTAGGATCATCATTAAGTGGTTGCATCATAGTTGGGGTTATGTTCTAGTGTGTCTTCTTCTTCTACATCATTCTATATCATTGTAAAGTGGAAAATTTTCCTTGGTACAGGAGTCCATTCTTATTTTATTCTTCTATAGGGTGGTAGGGTGGTGCTAGGCTGGTGCATGAAGTCATCAATAGGTTCAAGCCTGTGAAAAATTCAGGGTGATAGGGTAATGCTAGGGTGAGTTGTAGCTCATTTGGTGTTCGGGCATCCATTCAGTTGACTACTGAATAATCTCGGGCGTTGGGGCGTCCATCCAGTGGGAGCTGGAGAAGAATGATTTTCTAGATTCTAGGAAGTTGGAGCTTTATTTTCAATTGGAGTTGAATATTAAAGAATTGTTAGAAAATCATTAGGTGGTTTTTGTCTCGGAGTGGGTTTACACCTTAAAAACTATGAGCATTTGTGTTCCTTTTGTTTACTACTATCATTGTACAAACATTGATAATAATTGAAGATTAACTAATGCTCTAATTGAAAGGAATACTGATTCACCCCCCACTCTCAATATTTACAAAAATTGGTATCATAGCTTGTTTCCTTCAATAACAGTTTAACTGCTGGAAGGAGGTCATGGAGCATACCAAGAATGGTGTACCTCTATTCAATGAAAATAATTATGCACTCTAGAAAGGAAGAATGGCAGTCTATCTCTTGGCGCAAGGTTACGAAGTATGGGACACTGTTCAGAATGGATTTACACCAACCACGGATGAACAAGGTAAGAAGATTTTGGTAAATGATACAAAAGTAAAGAATATTATTATCAGTGGACTTATTGAATCTTCTTATCATTAGGTGTTGGGTTGTAAAACTGCCAAAAATGTATGGGACAAGCTTGAGAACATATATGCAGGTGATTCAAATGTCAAAGAAGCAAAGCTTAAAATCTATAGAGAAAAATTTGAGCAACTCCGAATGAAAGAAGATGGCAACATTGCTGCATACTTCCAATACGTTGATGAAATAACCAACACTCTGGAAGGATTGGGAGGGCCAATTGACGATGTTATCACTCCAATAATTCTCTAGTTGTGATATTTTTGGTTTTTAGTTGAGAAAAATAGAGGTAACCATAGACCTACTTTTAAACTCTAGGATCTAGCCTTCCTAGGGTTCAGAAAGGGCTCCCTCTCTAAAATTTAACTTTGTTTGTTTTATAAAATATTAGGCTAGTTATGATTATGCAATTGGTTTTGGTTTTGATTGGTTTGGTGGGAAAAATCACTGGAAGAGATGGATAGTGGGAAATCTATTTGTCCATTGGCCCGAGGAGTCAAAAGTCAGGCAGACAAAACTAGGATCAAGGCAAAAAGGTCAAATGTATTCAGGGAAAGATAGATAACCCTTGGAGATCTTAGAAAGTTGTTTTGTGAGATGGTATGATCAGGATAAAGAGAAATGAAGGGTTCTTTGATCCGGAAAAGGGAAGTAGTAGGCAGAGGTCAAACGAGAGAGGGAGAAATTAAGGGTTCCCTACACTGGAAATTAGATGAAAACATAGAAATGACAAATAGTTAAGACATGGTGCTTTTAACAAATCCTGAAGTAATCCTCCTATTCATTCATTCAAATTTGGAAAACATAGTGAATTGCATGTACCAAAGAAAGATAACAATGACAAATTTATAAAAACTTCACTCCAAATAGATCATCACATGAATCCTGAAATATGATGCTAGTTGATCTGATCCAGTCCGCTACTCGAAATTTGAACACAAAAAGCCTTCAAGTCCACAAAAATGACTATAGAAATCTTCAGCAATTTATTCCACAATAATACTTCTAAAGATGAAGTATTTATAAATAATTGTTTACAAAATATCCTAGAATGCTTCTAGGAATTATCCAAGGGAAATAAAACATCTTTACAACAATAATAGAGACAACTGATTAAAAAATCAACAAGCTGTCCTATTTATCCAAAAAAAATAGAAACTGATTGAGGATAAGAAGCAACTCGTTGCATTGTTGTCTTTATAGCTGGCTTTAGATATTTCAAGTCTGTTTAGAAATCTGATCTACTTTAACTAATACTCTTTCACTGATTTTCTTTAACCTTTGATACTCTTTAAACTCTGTAAAATATCTTTGCTGTTGTAAAAATCTGTTTGACTACAAATTTCAGCGAACTGTTTTCACTGTAACCTTTCTGCCTTTTTACCTTTTACAGTAAATCTGTTAATGAATGCTAAAATTCATCACTTGGAATTTGTATTTTATTCAACTTTCTGAAATTTTCATCTACTTTTGTGTACCTGGAGAAAGTTGGTTTGATGGAAAACAAGTGTTTAATTTCATGCTGTAAATAGAATAAGTCCTCAAAACTTCTAAGTAGGAATTTTCTTGTTGGAATGCGTTGCCCACTTCCTGATTTTTCAACTTGTTCCTTGGCATATTCTCTGATCTTTTTTTTATAATCTTCCCGAGGCATCAACTTGTCATTGATGACCAAAATATTTGGCAAAATCCTTTGCCTTAAGTTCTCAAATTTGACCATAAACCCGGTTATGGAAATGTTCATGTTCTCACACTTTTCCTCCAACTCCTTCATCAGGTTATTTTTGGTTATGACCTTCTTTATCTCAATGATAGTTTTAGTTCTATCAGTAATTTCAAGTTCTTCCAATTCTTGCCTGTTCTTGTTGTTGAGGAACTTTATCAGTTCTAGAGCTTGTTCTGGTTTGTTATCCAATTCCTCCTTAGTCTTTTGGATCTCTTCTAATGTTGTTTTTAATAAGTCTCTTTGTTCAAAAATCACTTGGATGGAAGGCCATACATCATTGATGGCTTCTATGATGTTGTTCCATAAATGATTTTTCACATAGGAAATCTATTCCTTCAAGGTCAATTCCTTCTGCAATTTCTTCAATTCTTCATTTAATCTGATGGCCTTTTGCTCATGTGTTTTTGCATTTATTTGAGGCAATTTGTTTGAATTCTCAAGATTTTCTACCATATGTTTTAATTTGTTGATTTCATTTGTCTTAAGAGACATTTCTTTCATGGCCTTTACCAGTTTGCTAGCCTCATATGTATGGTGCGCTGCTGTTGTAGATGATTCTGTAGCTGAGGTTATGGATGAAGTTACTGGCACTGCAGTAGCCAGTGGGACTTTAGGTGCCAACTCTGCAGCTAGAGTTTATGGCACAATTGTAGTAGCCATAGGGATGACTGTAGGTGCTTCCTGCGTCTTTGGTATTTCTTTTTCCTGGACAAGCTTGTCCATCTGAATCTCCATTTCCTTGATTTGAGCTGTTAACTGAAAAATTAAATTCATCATGTCATCTTTTTCTTTCTATCCTTCTATTATTTCCTTGGTTTGAGGATGTTCACTTTGAGTAAGTTTAAGTTGTTTCCTCAAAGCTGCAATATCCTCATTTTTCTTCTTGACTAATAACTCTGATACTTTGACATTAGTAGGGTCATATCCCACCTGCAAAACTAGTTCTTCCAAAGATTTGATTCTTATATCCTTAGCATACAAAGATGCTTTGTCCATTTTCATCTGATCTTTCATGTTAGATATGGTGTTTTGGAGTTTTTGAGCACTCATGGCTTTAGTTGTAACATTAGAGTACAACATTTTTGAAGTTCGTCTATGGAATTCAATTTGATCAAGAGCGTGAATCTTATCTGTTTGGACTTCCAAATCAACCTTCTTATAATATGCCACTGTCTTTGGGGATTTGACTGTAGGATGCAATACTCACATTATTAGCTTTTGATTTGAATAATCAAATGCAGACAAAAGTTTGTTTTGCACACTTGGTGTCTGCTTGAGATATTGAGAATAAATATTGTTTTTGATCTCTTCATTATTTAGTTTGATCTGTTTGTATTTTTCTTTGATGTCTATATCTTTCTCTTAAGCTGCCTGTGAGGAAGAGGCTTCCATGCTCTGTTGTCTTTCTATCAACTGTGCATCTTCATTGTCAACTTGTTCTTCATTTTGATTCTTAGTAATTGGCTCATTGATGATGATAGTGGCAACATCTTTGTTGGTATCTTTAAGATGTGTTTCTTCAGCATCAATTGTTACCTTCTCTTTACCTACTGAATTTAATTTAGGCCTTTTGTTGTATATTAACTTGAATTTAGTTTCAGTTGTAGTTTCAGAAACAAAGGCACCTTCTTACCTTACTCTCTTGGTGGATTTTTCTCACTGATCTGCATTCTCTAAAGTGTGACTAGTATCACTTTTCTTCACTACATCTATTAAGGTATTTTCTGTCCACTCAATTTGATTTTCATGCTTTTCTATCTCTGGCTTTGTTTCATGAATGAAGGGGGTTAACTTACATTTAACCCTTAGTTTTCTTAGGATCCCTTGTGGATCATAATTCTAAGGAAAGCTTTCTTCAAATCTGAATTCCAATAGTTGCTTAGCTGCTTCTTTCTTTGCATCCCTATGATTGAAGATGAATCACCCTATCTGATTCTTTAATTTGAACTGAGTTTTCTTCTTTGTTGCCATGAAATTTATAGAATCAGAGTTTAGGATTTGCTTGATATAATACAAGGCAAAGATCATCATTGAAACATGTTTGGGTAACTTGTAAGGTAACAAATTTGATCCAAAAACTCTAATCTCAGTATTTTTTTCATATAAGTACCAATCACCAACTTTATTCTGCTCTAACAACTGTAATATTTTCTTCATTTCTTCATTTATCCTTGGATGCTCTGTTTTGTTAACATTTTGATTATTGGACGTATGAATAATTCTGAAAATTATGCATAAATGAAATCTGCACACTCTTTCCTAAGCAAAGTAGTCCAGAAAATGATAGAAAGAGGATTTCCCTCTATGTCAAGCTTTTGAAGAGTAACTGGAAAATTATCTAATTGAAAATATAAAAACATATGAAAGAGGAAGGATGTGTATCTGAACACTCCTTCAATTGGCAAGTTGGCCTATTGATGATGAATATTGTCTGCAATGTAACTAACATAATCAAAGATTATAGATGGGGGTTTTCCTGGGGTAAAAGTGGATAAGAAACCCAAGATGAATTCATCTGTGTGTTCATCGGTAAAGTACCCTAGAATGAAGGAAAGCATAGAAATCACATGTCTTGAACATTTTGGGAATCTGGAAGTGGAATATGGGGGATTTATTTGAGGGATTTCTCCATGCAAAGGCATAAATGTCTGGAAAATCATGAATCTCTTAGGAAAATCTAGGCCAATATACAGCTTGGTGAGGGCCTCTATAGACAAAGGGACTGCTTGAGGATCACACTATAGTTGTAGCATTTGGTTAATAGATACAACAGTAATGGTGAGAAGAACTTCTTTATTGGCATTTACTATGTCTCTCTGCTTAGGCACATAGTATTGTTGACATAACATGATGACAGGGGGTTGCAAAGGATTTACAACAATAGCAGTCTTAGAAGTCATAACTGGAGTTGATTTAGGCACTTTAGAACCTTCAGGATTGCTTGAGCTCTGCTTTTTAGGAATTTTGGCTACTTCTGCAAGTTTAGATAGTTTACAGAGGTATTTTTATTTTAGTAGAGGTTTATTGGATGAATATGGTCAAAGTATGGGCTTATGACTGTCAAAATAGGATTTACAGGCTTTTGATGGTTTAGAAACAAGAAATAAGGGTTTCCTGAGTTTTTTTACTGAGAAATTGGGCTGAATTTTTTTTAAATTTAGGCACAGAGGCTTTAGGATACCTTCAAAGGATTTTTGGCTTAATTTAGAGCTTAAACAGATTATAGAAACTATAAAACTCAAAATTTCCTTTTAAAATAGCATATATCAATAAAAAAAGTTTTTGCAAAACATTTGACAGGGTTTGGCCTGTTTTTTGGGCTTTTTGACAGGCTTCTATGGATGATTTCCAGGCTTATAAATGAAATTTGTCTTTTAAAAAGGTTTTTTCAAATTTGAAACAAGTTTAAATTGGAAGAAAAACCTATTTTTTGCAGGTACAGGGTTTTGAAGTGGTTTCTGAGGTCTTTGAACAGGTTGAACAACTTATTTTTGATCTCTGGAGCAACAAAGAGCTCCTCGGCGGTCTTCAATGGATGCTGGTTGGGTTTTGCAGGCTTTTAGCATAGAAATGGCGGAAAGAGGTTCGTTTTACTATCAGGGTGTTTATACATGGTTAATGGGTAGAAAAGAGGAAATAAAATGCATTTACGATGTTTATTGTGCATATTAGGGTAA
Organism: Pinus albicaulis; assembly: GCA_034641835.2. Lineage (NCBI taxonomy): Eukaryota > Viridiplantae > Streptophyta > Pinopsida > Pinales > Pinaceae > Pinus > Pinus albicaulis. Next base: position 926,034,605 of record CM076580.1, read on the forward strand.
ACAGTGCCAACAATTAATGACAGTCACATCGGGCATGAAGGTGGTTTATGGGCTTCAAAGGGTCTAAAACCAGAGTGGTTATCACGCGTGATTTCAGTGGTAAGTTGTTTTGGGGTTTTCGAATGCGATCCAATGACAAGGGGCACGTGGAGCAGAGAGGAAATATCAATACCGCCCATTTCACGCAGATTTTGAAACGGGAAATAAAGCGCAAGTTTATTTGCGATATGAGATTTCTTTTGTCAGAACTCGAAGTTGGACTGCGAATGGTCCAGATTAACTGTGGAAGCTGCGTCTGGATTTGGAGTGGGGCTGGGGTTGTTATATGCAGCGGGGTCGGTTTAAACTTTAGAAATAATCGTTTTTAAAAGAAGTTTAAAACTTTAGGTTTTAATATGATGTGGCAGGATAAGATTTATGTGTTAATTTAAACATTAACAAATGTTCAAATCATTCATATGAGTGCAGGTTTGATATTATATAGTTTTTCAACCTTTAATAGTTGTTTAAAACTATAGGGGGCGGGATAAACTCTTATAGGTATGTTTTTAAACCAATGGGATGGGTGGGGTTTTAATATTGCGCACATGGAATATTAAAACATTGGTTTAAAGTAAAATAAAGGGTTTTTGTGGGTTTATTTAAATAAAAGGGATTTAATAATATATGGGTGGAAGTAACTTAGGGAATTAATATATATGATTAGTAGTTAATACGAAATAAAGGATGAAGTGAAGGGGATATGAAAATACATGATTTAAATCTAAGTGAAAAAATGATAGACAAAATAAAGCATTGTTGTTTCTTTTGTTTTTCACACTTTTAACTTAGGATAAAATGTATTTCATGGGTTTTGAGTGTTTTGAAAGGAAAATGAAATTAGTTACTTCGGGTTTTACTTTTACTAAGTAAAAATGAGTTTTTACCTAGGAAAATGGATTAGGATTATGAAATGAAGGATAATTGCTGATGAATGTGGGTTTTGTGTAGGAATTCAATATTTTTAACAAATCAGTCATTGAGCCTTGGGTCCGGTCCCAATAGAAGTCAGAGAAATGCTCTAAACCTTTTTTACTGATAGTTTAGAATACTGAATATTTGTAGGGGAGGGGAAATTAGTGATTTCTGCCTGATGATGCCTTATTACATTCTTGCAAAACTGCTTTCTACCTACCCATATTTATTTCTAACATTTTTTACTTCATTTTCATGGGTGCATTTAGGCTTGCAACCCTAAATAATTTTTCTTTCAAAACATAAATCTATCTAAGTCTAACCTTATTTCATCTGAGGGCTCAGATTAAACTGTTGATATCCTCTTTTTATTCTCTATCTTAATTATTGATTTGTCAAGTTTATACTGTTTGACATATCTTAATTCTCTATCTAAAACATGAAATTCAAAGCATGAAAAGTTAAGATTAAACTATTTAACTAATCATGGATTATAGCATTTATTGGCAATCTGTACATAATCATTATTCTTGAAATAAAAGTAAATAATAGTGGCATTTTGACTTTCTCACTTTCATGTATTTTTCTCTTTTTTTATTTTGGGGTCTATCTTTTTCTAAGTCCTTTGATTTTTTTTTTAGGACTTTTACCCTCTTTTCATTTTTCATTTTTTTTATTTTTCAAAATATGGGAAAACAACTTGCAGAAATCAAGGTATGTACAAATTTACGAGACTATCAAAGTCAATTCAAAAATTATGAATCCTATTATTATAGGACCCTAACAGTGCCTCCACTTGGGGATGGAATTTCCTAGTGAAATGTCAAGAACTTTGAGATTAGTAGCCTTTGGAATTTGACTGTGATGACCTTGTAAATGTCTTCTGATATCTGCAATTATTCATAGTTATGATATTTACCATTCAAAGCTTAGGGCCTTCTCTCTGGGCTTCAAATTTGCTAGGAAAACATCCAATCAAATCTAAACATCTTCAATGTATATGTATAATGATAAAAAATGAATTAAAACTAACTATTTGTTAACTCAGGAGAGTAGTAATGCTTCAACATTCTGCCATTTACTGCTCCTTCTAACATCTCTGGCCCATCTATTTCTTTTAGGTAGAAAGCATTGTTACCTCTATAACCATAAATGACATAAGGTCATTTCCATAGAAAATCTAATTTTCCATGATTTCCTTTGTATTTCCTTCTTGAATCCCATTTTAACACTTTATCTCCAATGTAGAAATCATCTTCTTTACTCTTTTTATCAAAAAATTTCTTGATCTTACCTTGGATGACTTGAGACTTGATATAAACTTCTTCCCTTGTTTGTTGCAAGTTAAAAATTTTATTTATCCTTCTTTGAATGTCGTTTGTTTCAACTTGTAACTCTTGGATAATCTTCATCACTGGTACTCCTAGGGAGGATGGGAAAACAACAACCATTCCATAGACAAGTTGGTAAGGGGAGGTGCCAATGGATTTTTTGGTAGTAAGTCTATTTGCCCATAAGGCATTTACTAACTTCTTATTCCAAGTCTTTTTATTATCTTCCAGTAATATTTTGATGATGTTTACAAGGCTCTTATTTGAGGATTCAACTAGACCATTACCCTGAGGGTAATATGCAGTAGAATGGCCTAGGGTAATATGGTATTTGTGGAAAAATTCAATCATTTTATTGGATTTGAATGCTGCTGCATTGTCAGTAATTATCTTTTGTGGACATCCAAATCTTGAAAGAACGTTACTTTCTAAGAAAGAGATAATGATAGTATTCGTGGCTTGCCTTGAGGGTATGGCTTCAATCCACTTGGTAAAATAGTCAGTGATGTCAGAATCCACTTATGTTGGGCTGACGATGGGGGTGAATTTCTCCAATGAATTCAAGACCCCATTGTTGAAATGGAGTTTTAGTAGAGATGGGTTTTAAGGGAAAGGGTAATAGCTTTTTCTTACCCTAAAAAATTTGGCACTTATGACAGGAGGTCACATATCTTTTTACATCAGCAAACAAGGTAGGCCAGTAAAAACCAGCTCTTAGAATCTTGTCTGCAGTAGTCTTCCAGTAAAGATGTCCTCCATAATCACCTGCATGATATTCTTCTAATATTTTGTGAGCTTCTTCTTTTAAGAAACAATTTAATAAAATCCCACTATGATCTCTCAAAAAAAGTACATTGTCTAGAATATAAAATCTTACTACCTTAAGCTTTATAAATCTTACTTTTGTTCTTGATAAACCAGGAGGAGCTTGTAATTTTAGTAATACAAATATAATATCTGCATACCATGGTGAGTCTAAAAGACTGCACTGATCTCTGGAGTCGCCATCTCTTCTTGATCATCAACTTGGGAAATAAAATTTATGTCTAGGGCATTACAATTTGGTTCAACGATTAGTCTGGCTAAAACTTGACATTTAATAAACTTGGTGGGTTTTATCTCTATGTAATATTCTAAGATAGTGGCAATCCACTTACCTCTTCTTCCATCAGGACCATCCTGAGTAAGAATTTATTTTACTACAACATTAGGGACATAGGCAATGATGTGAGAATATAGAATGCAAACTTTGAAGTCTTTGATAGCCTTTACCAAATCTAAGGCTTGTTTCTCCATGATATTATACTTCAAAGATGCATCTATAAGTGTTCTACTAAAGAAAGCTATGGGCTGTTCATAACCCTGGTCATTTTTCTACAGTAAAACTGTAGCAATGGTGTGTTTTGAAGCAAATGAAAAAATGATGAAATCTTTTTTGAAATCAGGACTTATAAGGACTGGAGTTTTGGTTAAGCCCTGTTTGATGGATTCAAATGACTGTTTGGCCTCTATAGTCCATTTAAGAACTGAATCTTTTTTGAGCATGTTATTTAATTTTCTAATTAGAGTCAGCTAAGTTGAATATAAATCTTCTTAAGAAGTTAGTCTTACCTAGAAAGGCTTGTAACTCTTTTATGTTTCTTGGTGGACTGATGTTAAGAATTGCTTCTATCCTAGCAGGATCTATTCTAATTCCTTATTTTAATATTATGTGTCCTAATAAATTGCCTTCTTCTAATCCAAATAAGGTTTTCTTAGGATTTAATGAGATGCCAAAATTTCTGCATTTTATAAAAGCTTGTCTGAGATGATCCAAGTGTTCATAATCAGTTTTAGAAAATACAGTTATGTCATCTAAGTAAATTACTAAGAATTATTTAATTTCTTTTGCAAAGGCTATATCCATAGCTCTTTGAAAGGTTTCCCCCGCATTCATTAAACCAAAAGGCATTTTTACATACAAAAAGTGCCCCAAGGAGTAGTGAAAGTTATTTTTGGTCGATCCTTTGGTTGGACTAAGATCTGGTTGTATCCTGAAAAACCATCTAACAGTGAAATCCTAGAAGAAACAACTACCCTTTGTAAGATGTGATCCATTTTTGGTAGAGGGTAATTATCTTTTAAGGATACTTTGTTTAGATTCCTAAAGTCGACACATAATCTAATATCTTCTATTTTCTTTCTTGTTGGAACTAGGTTAGAAACCCAATCAGAGTATCTGATTGGTGCAATGATCTGTGCATCATACATTCTTTTCACTTCTTTTTCTATTAAGGGCATCAAAACAGGGTTAATTCTCCTTAACATTTGTCTAAAGGGTTTTTGATCTTATTTTACAGAAATTTGGTGTTGAATTATGCTGGTGTCATAGGATTTAAGGTCCTCATAACTCCAAGCAAAAACATCTTGGAATTTTTTTAAAAGAGCAATATATTTTTCCTTTTCTTGTTGAGGTAAAGTTTTTGAAAGTTTTATCATTTTGGGTTTTAGTTCTGTACCAATATTGCATTCCTCAATATTAGATCTAATTAGCTCCATTTTAGTTTTTCTATCAACATCATTGGAGTCAAATAGATCTTCTAAAGGAGTTAAACCTTTTGGTAAGAAATTGTCTTTGAGATTTAATATTTCAGATTCTTCATTAATTAGCTCATCAATTTCTACTCTCTCTAATTTATCTATATCTAATTGACCAAATCTAGTGGATTTAGCAAACTTCACTTTATTTACATCTACATTATTTAAATCAATTTCAGCATCTAAATCTTGATCTATGGTACAATCATTGTCTATCTTACAGTTCTGAAATTCACCTTCATTATTCAAAAAATGATAAATTTGTTGGTCCTGTGAGAAAATTTTCCAATATTTGAGGTTGTCTACAATTATTGGCTTGTGTTTTACTTCTACAGTATACATATGATTGGGCTGAAAAGGTAAATTACAAGTACTAGCAAAGGTTGCTAAAGAATGTGCTTGTAAGTTTTGCCTTCTTGGTATTGTAGAGAAATTACATTGTAGTAAATCATTAATCAAATATAATACAGTCTCTCTATATCGGCTAAGTCTAGGATTGTAAACAGAATAATCACCTTTAATTTTTTTAACAATCAATTCTGAATCTCCCATTATTACTATTCTTGTTCCTCCTAAATTTCTGACTATTTGGAGTCCTAGAATGAGGGCTTCATACCTAGCCATATTATTTGTGCATTTGAAATTCAGTTTGAAAGCATGGCCTTTTGCATGATTTTCCTCTATATTAGCTATCTATACTCCTGCTCTTGCTCCTAATTTATTTACTGAACCATCAAAGTCTAAATGACATAAAGATTCATGAGAAATATTAACATTGTCTGGTGTTTTCTTTTCTTCTCTTAGTTCATTCTTGATTTCATTATCAGTTTATGCATTACATAGGATGAAAGAGTCTAGATCAGTAGGTGTGTATAAATTGGGTAATTTATTGACCTTTCACACTAGAAAATTTGGCCCAATTTCCGACGGCCACTTCATCGCTATTCCGACACATAGTCGTCGCAAGAGCGACAATTCGAGGCTGGAAAAAACGTGGTTAGCCATTACGTCGCAATTACGATGCTTTGACAAAGTGTCGCAATACCGACACTTTTTCCGTCATTTCCAAACAACCATTGCTCTTCCGACATTTGTAAACTATCGCAATTCCGATGAAATGTGGTCCGACGTTTTGAACGTCGCTCTTCCAATGTTTGTAACCTGTCGCTCTTTCGACGTTTGTAAACTGTCGCAATTTCGATAATATGTGGTTCGACGTTTTGGACGTCGCTCTTCCGATGCTTATTAAAGTGTCGCAATACCGACGCTTTGCAAAAGTGTCAAAAGACCGACGCTATGCAGAAGCGTCGCAATACCAACGCCTTGAAAAATCGTCACAATACCGACGCCAGGAAGAACTATCGCAATACCAACGGACATTTAAAAATAAAATAAAATGGAACATTGCAAGACCGACGAAAAGGGCAAACGTTTAAGGCGTCGGAAGACCGACACTTATGAGGCGTCAGAAGACTGATGCTTATAAGGCGTCGAAAGAGTGACGCTTACAAAGTGTTGGTATACCAACGACGGGTTCAATTTATAAAAAAAAAATGAAACTTTAAAACAGGAAAGTAAATTGAATAGTCACGTAAATTGAGGGTCTATACTGATTGGAATACATAATACAAAAAGTATTGGAATACTGTAATATGTCTTAGCATGGACTTTAGTAATAATTTTGACTCTTGAGATTGTTTTGATATCAATTAAGTATTTTTTGGATAGCACTTTCATGTAACTGCAGAATATTGGAAGACAAATTACTTGATTGACAAACAAGTAGACAGTCTCATCTATTTGTAATGTGACTTGAGCGCCTTAAGAGAGTGCTCTTTATTCTCTACTGAAATAAAGAAAGCATTTTTTTCCTTGGAAGGAAATATTGTAAACACACAAAGGTATATCAAAATTTTAAAATGTATAGATTTTTTGATATTCTTTTGCACAGAATGTGCTTTTCCTGGGGAAACACACCTGTACTTTCCTTCATTCCATGGATGGTAGCCATAGTAAACCAGATTCTTTAAAACTCAAGGTCAGGTCAGCATCTCGATAACAATTGGCTCACTAAGTAAGCATATCACATAGTGGGATTTGAACCCAACTTAAGCAAGGGAGGAAACACCATTCCCTCTCAGCCACTCAAACTACACCTAATTGGCAACAAAAATTGTCACTTAATTTCGGTTAAGCCGTGAATGAGCACAAAGGATAACCAACTTTGGGTGAATACAGAGTACCAAACAAATTCATTTTATTTTCATATTTTAAGAAACCAAAATTTTTGGATCCACTTATGAATCATGATGCCTGGGATTCATTTCATAGATGAGGGATTTGTCTTGATCTACACAGTAGACAAGTACAAAACATATCTTGAGCAAATCCAAGCGGATCAGGATCCAATATGGGGATCCATCCCTCAGGACCAACAGATCCAGTAACACAGCTTTAAGTGCTATTCTATTGTTGAGGCAAATATACAATGACTATAAATGCCACCATAACTATCATATGTTCATGCACTTCAACCATGTATGAGGCAATGGGAAGGAACTAGGGATGATTATACAATCGAATTGGACAAGGTTGATCCAAGTAATAATTAGTTACTCAACATTAGGAATCCAACCTTCTCAAATGAGGCCAGAGAGAATTGGAATCGAAATTAATAGCACCATTGGAGAAAGATGTGTTGAGATTCTTGTTTATGAGCTCTCAACCCAATAGTAATTTTCCTATGCTTCATGACTCAAACACTAATGCCATAGCCCATGGTCCATCATTCATAGTTCTTGAAATTTGATGAGATTTACCAATTTGCTAAGTTGATTATCCATTTTCACTTTGCCTCAACCCGTTTCACATTTTTGGCCTCCCTTACTCATATAATCCATGGGATTTGAACATGTATCTCATCCATGAAAACCTAAGATCTCTACCATTAATCCTAACCCATGTTGAGGGCACTGACATTTCAGCTCACCTATTGGAAAGGATTCAAATTCCACACAAGCTAATTATTATTTGTTCAAACTTAATCTTTGGTAAATTTTAATTTCAATAAATGAAAAGCAACTTATCTTAATTTAAGTCTGCAATTTCTCGAGTTGTAGCTGGGCTTAATGTAAGTTGTTCAATATAACTTTAAAATCAATGTAAACTAATGAAAAATGTATACCTTTTTTTAGAAAAATAGATTCATTCAGAAAATACATCTTAAGCATAGAATTTTGATATTTACTGTATCATATTCCTTCAATGGCTCTACCAAGTAATGAGGAAGTCAATTGTCGCTCAAGTCCCTGGCTTAGATCATACATGTTCAACAAAACCTTGTATCCTTCCCGAGACTCATTGAAATCAAAAATCTATTATGACAATGTCAAATGTATAGAGATCCAACCTAGTACAAGTATTTTATGAAGTATGGATGAATGTATAGAGAGCAATTGAAGAAGCATCTCTGATTTGTAATAATGATCTCAGGTTTCAATATGAAGATGAGATAAAGCAAATGAATGACAAGTCTGATATGAAAATGTGTATACAATACTTGGAAAAGAAACATACAAGAAAACATCAATATGGACAAAAAAACTACTTAAGAACAATAATATATAAGGATATCAAAGAAATGAAGGCCAAAACAGGGGACATGGAGCTGAATTCCAAATAATTTTTTGGCTTTTTAGAAGCTGCAGGTCAAGAACAGGGTAAAATACCCATTGATAAGCTTCAAGAAGGATCCAGGAACTATAAGAAAAAGCAAGGGAAAAGGATAGGGTTATAGTTTATCCACAATACCATGATTGATTTGGGGAGCTAGAGAAGATTTTCGAGATTCTGTGTCAGTTTTGTGCCAAATAAGGTTCCTTTATTGACCTTATTCTTAAGTCCTAGGATGAACATCTTTATGGTTGGTTTGCATATGAGAAGCTAAGGAACCTCTTGCTTCTTCCCTGCAGTTATATCCCTTCCTAGATGTCATTCTTACCTGTGTAAGTAATTCTTAATGTATGAATGCTAGCTATTGTAACAAATAGACTTGAAGATCATCTTCTCTGTATTAGCCATCATTGAAAGACGTTATTGGAAGCCAAATCAATACTTTTTATAGATTCTCTTTCCTTTTACAATTAAGTTATCCTCTATGCTCTATGTCTGCAATCCAAAAGTCTATATCCTAATTTGAGACTATGGTTTGAAGAATCTTTCCAAAAGTTCTGTAGGTTGAATCTTAAATGAATCTAGGACCAAGACTAAAAGAATAAATCCTACATCTCTTTGAAGTTAATCTCTCGACCAAGTTACAGAAACAAGCAATTATGATGACACCAAACAGTTACATGTGACTATACATGACATTCGATACAATATTCTTTGTGATTTATGGAAGAAGATGAAAGAATATCCAATGAAGTTTGAAACCTCTTAACAATCTATTATAACTCGCTCTTGCTTAAGGTTGAAGTTCAAGTTTATGATGATCATCTTTACAAAAGGATAAATATTTTATGGGAAAATGAAGGTAGAAAATGAAGCAGAACAGAATTTGGAAGAGTACCGTATATATGTGACATGTGATCTGAAGTATCAAAGATCATATGACAATAAATTTGTTGAAGCATCTAATCTCAAAAGATTGGGAGAATTGTTTACAATAGTAAAACACAAGAAGAATTCACGATAGATCTGAAATTATGACTTCTTTGGTGGCATTTGAATCTTTTATGGCATTATAATATACTGAATTTTTGTGACACTCTGACATACAAGTTTTGAAATCTTTGTGGCATTATGCCTATGTGGTAGTTGAGTTCTATGACATATCTCTCTCTTTAAATGATTCTTTGTGGCATGATTCATTGTGCTAAAATGAATGTCAAAAGGTACATAATGATGCAAATTTTAGAGACACCTTTTCAATAACACAGAAGTAGCCCTCGCTCAAGTAAAACCCTATTATTTGAAGATACATGAAGAACGAAATATTTTGCGGAGGTTTGAAGTATACTCTTTCTCCAAGTTCTATAACCCTAAATTTGTACTCAATGCATCGCCATCTCAGATCTAGTTCTAGACCAAGAAATAGAACTAGTTCTAGTTCTCCAAGAGTTTGTTTTTAATCTTTACATTATGAATCCAGAGTAGCAACACTAGTCACAGGGTTAGAAACAATGTTATCCAAGGAACCAGGCTCTGCCAAAATAAATTGTGGCTCAAACAGGTAGCGTGCATCATTATAGTATCATTACAAAAACTTTAGAACATCCAAGGCTACAGAGCCAAATGATGTATCATGATATTCACCCCATAAAATATGTCAAAATCCTATAGCTATATCCCTGGCCTGAGACTGCAATGAAGAGGTCCAAAGTATGGCGGCTTCAATAGAACCAAGCCTCAATATAGGATTGCAGTAGGTTCGAGGGTTTAACTGATTCAAGTCTTAATAAAAGGCTACAACACAGAACCGAGCTATTATGGGATATCTCTGTCCTCCAATAATGACAAACATTAAATTCTATTGAGCATGGTAATAGAACTAAATTTGTTTACAACAATCCACAAGATATCCATTCATTTCTAGAAATTCTGCAAGAAGAAAATGAAAGTAATGTGTAACAAAGTATTATGAAAATACTTCAAGAAACCAGAACTTAGCCTGAATATCCTAAAACTGAAGTTGGAAACATCGTCTCTCCAAGGTTGTTAATGTTGCAATCCTCTGTTCAACATTGATACAAATGTTGAAAACAAGTTAAAAGATGAACCAAACAATAGCATTCAAAGGAAAGACTAGGATGTCACCATTTCTACCTACTATCCTTGAAAAGAAGGAGAGATTACTTACATGCTTTTGTGTTTGCAAGGTGGACTTGAAGACCATGTTCATCCCAGAATGAGCTCAAAATGTACTTTTTTTTTTGGATTCGTGAAATAGAAGGACAGTGTTGTCAAAAAATAGTGAAATGGAGATCCCATAGAGGGCCTCCACCTTTACCACCCATGGATTTTGAAATGAGAAACTCTCATCCATAAATATGAAGTCCAAAGAATGTGAGGCATTCGACACCCTTGCTTGAATATTATGTTAATGTATATAATAGACCCCAGAGATGATCATTTGAATCTCATATAGGGTCATAATTATAGAGATCTCCAAGCATAGGAGAGGTATACCTTCAGCCTCTCAAATAGTAGGTTTCTTCCAACTATCTGAAAGGCTTAACAAGTGTCCATGGATCAACAATATACTTAATTTTTCTTCCTCAATAGCATTTGGGAGGATTGAAAAATAGTCAAAAGTGCGGTGATTCCATTTGCAATGACTAAACCTTAAACCTGCAATTTCTTCCTCTCTGCCCATATGGAGATGAATTTGTCTGCTCTTTTGGCAAAGAGTTTTAACATGGTGTATCCCAGCATGATAGTCTCGCAATTAATTGATTCAGAGGTCAGGATGTATGCAGGAGGCTGAGGACTTGAGTGAACTACCATACTAAGGTGGAGAGCATGAGTATTGAAACTGGGTATTGCTTCTCCAGTGAACACTTGATTACTTACTGTAATGGGTTTTACATATTAAAATTGTATTCATACTAAGAGAAGCCAAAATAATAGAGATTAAATTTTCTAGATCCAAACACCCAATTTCCATAAAATCAAGAGAAAATTGGGTTAAAACAATTTAGAAAATTGATATTTCAAAAACTAATGTCAGGAACAAGAACTGTAAGCTACTTAAACCCTAACAAGCACTTTTGAATTGGATGTTCATGGCATGTTTTCCGCCCCATCTTAGTTATATTGGAATTACACCTTGCAATTTGATAAGAGTTTGTATTGCCTGACGAACAAAATGCAACTTTAATTGCAACCAAAAAAAAGGCAATCCTCTTGCAGAGTCCATAAATATAGTAGTTATATATGGCCAGGCTTCACTTGAACAAAAATGTCTGCCATTACATTTTTAGTCTGCTCTGCTAGACAGAGCTGAGGCAAGGATGAAATGCATGCTCAAGAGTTCAACTTTCAGGGAAAAAAATTGACAAATTTAAAGAAATTGCACCTAAAATTCTCAGTAACACCTACCTTCATTGGAAATGGCACTTTTGGTACATATAAACAGTAGTAAAAACAAATAGATGAGAAATAAAGGAAGAAAAACTAGACTCAATGCCTGGCTTGGACCTGCAAGATGAGAAATAAAGGCACGTTGACAAGCCATCTCACATAGAACTGCCAGGACAATGCAATTTTATGGCAAACAACAACACAAGCCACACATCTCAAAACATAACCCACACAATGCAACATAGCAAGCAAGAATGCTTGTCTTGTACAAGGGTAACCTAATAATCACTAGAATGTTATATCGAAATTTAATAAGCTGTGATGGCTTGGCATTGATGAGAACACCCTAACACGTTTATTCCATTTCCCAAGGGTATTTCTTTTTGAAGGAGTTGGACTAACAAAATTCATTTTTATCAAATGTGCTTGCTCAACTTGTTATCCAGATGCCATAGTTCCAATATTAGTAAAGGAAAAATCCTGCAATATATCTGTATTAAAAAAAATGTATATAAGCTTCTAAAATACAAAATTAGTTAGAATCCAATCTCCTTTAAGGCTAACAATTTGTATTCTCATTCGAAGGGAAAAAATATAATGACAGATTTTGGTGTTCAAGCAATCACTTAAGATTCTAGAAGTTTGTACTACTAAAGCAAACACATTCTTTCTGCCATAGAGCCTAGGAAAAATTAAAATATTAACACTACAAGCAAGCCTTTCAAACATTTCTCGGCCTACACAAAATCATTCAAAGTCTTCTGGGTTGTTTTTAGAGGTCGGGCTGTACGCAGGAGGCGAAGACACATACATGGAAAAAGATTCTGCCAATACCTTCTTCACTTCAGGAAGCATCAAGCTTATATATGGTAGCATATACTTTGGCTCTGTTACCAAAGAACACATGTTTCCAACAATATGGGCTACTTTCTTTTTAGTATCTACACTTCTTTCCCTAAGACCACGGTGGACTATAAGCACCAACAATGCTAGTGATGGAGCATCAATAGTATTGAAAAACGTTGTTTGCAATGATGGTAAGAGATAAAGGAATACAAGATGTTGGTAATAAATAAACAACATCAAATCTTGAAAAAAATCGTATAGAAGGCCTGAAATGAAACTTTAAAAAATACCTGCAGAAGAATGTCAAGGGAATGCTTTGTGTATTCATTGGGATCTAAGATACTCAAGGGTAATGTTGAAACTAGTGCAGATATTTCAAGGTTCTTGATTACACTGCCAACTTGTTGATGCAGTTAGCACCAGTCAAATAACAATTATTTGAATAGAATAATAAGCAAAAAATATTGAACAAAATAGAGATGATTGGAATTGACACTCGGATACAAGGCATGTTACATGCTATAAATCTACCTGAGCAGCGAATTGAACCTTTGGGTGTGTGTCTGTTAAAACCTGCAATGTCCATGACAAAGAATTAGATCATTGAACCAAAAGAATAAGATAATTAGGTAAAACAAAGATTTTGATACTTTAGAACCCTAAGCAATCTCAAAGTTTACTTCAATATTTCTTCATTGATCCAAACCTCAGTCAGTTTAGGAACAATTTTTGGAAGACATTGTGATAGCTGTTGAGATGCACAGTAAGCCATTGCTCCCAGTATCTAGACACTTAACTTATGTAACAAAACAATGATCAAAATAGAACAATGATCAAATAGTGCAGGTAATACAAGTTTCAGCTAGGGATCAAAACCCAAACCCCTAATTTAGGAAAATTAGTGCCTGTGCGCACACACAAATAATATTATTTGTCTAGATGTGTATATAAAAATCCCATGAGTTCCATTGGGGAAAATACTTCATTTTAAAACATATTTTCATGTGCTATAGTTAGAAATATGCAGGACTGTACAAGCACACCAAAAAATTAGCCATATAGAAAATAAGTGTTTATGCCATAACTGTTGTGTTATTAAAGGATGCCAGTTATATGAAAAAAAACAAGAAAAAAAGATCAATTGTTTCAGTTCCACCACTTGTAGTTAAATAATAAAAGTTTCCTACATCTCCACCAACTGTTGCATAAGAACAACACTTAAAAAATGCTGCCATGTAAAATAATACAAGATAATTGTATTAATGTCCAACAAATGACCACAAAAGTAGGTAAAAGGGACTAAGATAGCACATCTAGTTCAGGTACAAAGTAGAAGTGTAAAAGCATCTCCTTGAACAATGATGAAAGAATAAAAATATTAAGGTCTACAAGCAAACAAGAAACTAATTTCTAAATGTCTAGTTATGAGAGAGTGTAAGAGAAGATAATGTGCATGGACAATAAAGATTATTGAGACTGGAAATCTAAGTGCTCAGTAAAACAGAGAGGACGGAGAGGATGTCAAGGCCTGCTGTAGGGACAAACAAGGAGGCTCAGATATGGGCTTTCCCTCAACTTCATCAACCACTGTGAATGGACTGATCCATTTGTGGATGATATCCTACAGGGAGTGATCAATGCTCAAAGACATCTGCCATATATCATTGGTGGTAACACAAAATGGAGGAAGTCCATTTATTCTAACAGTCAAGGCTGTGGTCATATGGATTAAAAAACCTTATGGATATGTATCTATCAACAAACACTATAAGATCCAACAGTTAGCAAAATTGGTTGAACATCCACCCAAGGCATAGTTCTGATGGGGAAGGCATTGATCATGGGTTCAAATCAAATTAATTGACTCAGAATAGCTGCCCTCTATCTAGATGTGTCAAGGAAGGAGAGGGGATTACACAAGGATTTCCTTTCAAAACAAGAAGCCATTGCTAATGTAACTATACAGTACCATAATCAACACTTTGCAGCAATTAACCATGTGCTAATCTATAATTCTAAACTTGAACACATATGCATGAAATAAAATATGAAGTTGTGTTAGATTGCATGAGTGAACACCAGAGAGTTTGGAAGATTCAAATGGATGACCCTCGCATAAATCTATCACACCTCAGGATGAAGCCCTAACATTCTCACTGTAAGAGGAGGGTTCTGAAGCAGAACGTAGAGTCTTGAAGGGTACTCTGTGGGACAAGCTACGTTGTAGAGGCTAGAGTGAAGTAATCATAACTGCGCTAAACTCAAAGACATGAGTCACCAAGAAGTGCAGCATGCCAATGGAGTTTTCCCTGAAGCAGAACTGAATGGTGATCCTGCACAAGATGCCAGCAAGATCTAGAGGATTTGATTTTTAGCATTTTAGAACGCGATCTGATTTTTAACGTTTTAGATAGTTGTATTATATAGTGTAGCTAAGACATTAAAAGTATCAAATTTCTGTGTGATTATAGACTGCATGATTAATTATATTATCTGGTTGCTCAAACTCAGTTAAGATTGAAACTTTGGGACTAAAATGAATACAATGTTTCGAGGACCAGAAATTAGCCTTATAAATAATTTTGTTTCTGCCAGAGGTATATTTTTCCCAAGAACAAAAGAGATTGTAAATATGGTTGTAGAGGGCATGGTTAGTTTATATGATCAATTTTACTGTATGCATCAGTACCAAGGCCCAAGAGGCAGAGTAGGAGGCTGACATAGCCCCAATGTCATTGAAATTTCAAGACTAGGCAAGGTCTTGAATTGTTGCGCAACAGAAAAGCATCTCTAACCATTCCATTCTACTCACCATGGACTATCATGGCTAGGAGGAGAAGTCCAAGTCTAAACCTTATTCCTTGGGGAAAAGTAGGTCCATGTTATGTCTACTCATTTTCATTTACAAATATAAATGCACTATTGTCCTGTAGCAAGGCCATTAGCGGTACTTACAAGCCACAATAAGGCCAAAACTGTCTCCAATAAGAACACATAAAGAAGAAGGCTTACAGGTGGGAGGAAGGGTGGATTTGAGCAGGGATAGGTTCCCTAACCAGGGCCGAGTTTTTCAAAAAATACAAATCATATTTTAAGGAATTGGAAGAGAAGTTTGTGGAGAATAGATGTAGGATTGGATTTGAGTCTTGTGATAGCGTTATGTGCTTGATGATGTGAGGGTCACCTTTGTCTAAAAGACCAAAAAGGGAGGTTGATACAACAATAGTTAGAGGGATTGTTTGGAGGGTCATTAGGCATAGTGTAGGAGTGTTCCTTAGCAAGTAGCTCCTGGAATTGAATGTGCAGTAGCATAGGGGGTGTCTCCATAAGTAAGGGAAACGTTCATATTACTGGTTGGTCCATAAGTGCGGTAGGGATAGTTGAGGAGAAACCTCACCCTAGGGTAGTGTTTTCTTCCTTTAAGTGGACAAAAAATAGAAGCAGCCTATGGGAGAAGTTGATACAATGATGAAGCAATGGGATAAGGGCTAGAAGAGTGCCCTAACTAGTCTTCTAGAAGCGCATAATTCAAGGGCAAGAGGGCAACAACAGAGAGTTGCAGATTGCCTCTTGGATGATGGATTTAAGGGTGTCCTAGGAGATGACTCTAGGGAAATGGGAAAATCCCCATCTATTGCAAAATGGATTTTCCCGTCCTGAAGAAAAAAACAATAATAGAAAAATCATGAAAAAAAAAGGCTCAAATATCTCTTCCAGACTGGTGACATGGCACAAGGCCACATGGAACACTGTGATTGGTTGACATAACACATTAGAAGCATGATTTTAGCATCTAAAATATCTAGGACAAGTGACACTCCATGATAAAGACACATGGTGTGTGGATTTGAGTTTTTTAGGTGGTCAAGTGGGCCGAAAATAGGTGAAATGTGGCACCACTCAGAGATTGACATGTGCCAATTGGTAAAAGTGGTAGAAAATTGGCATGCTCAAACAACGAGGTGATGCAGGAATGACATGAGGGAGAAAATATCAGAAAAGCCCCAAATCTGGAGAACTAAAGCTCATCACCAACACGAGATTGACAACTTTACATGATGTAACCTATGAAATCGTAAATGGAGAAATCATAGTAACAATAAAGTAACCTATGTAACAATAAAGTCGGATTCATCCTGGGAGTGGTAATGGGAGAAATCATAGTGAACAACAGGAAACATGCAGAGTTGCTTACAATCAAATAGATGAAAAAACACATATAAAAAACCTAGATAATAATCATGAACAAGCTTAATATTGAATTATGAACTGTAAAGGAACTTACAAAATGTGACATTACGAACCTGGTCAAGTGCACAAGAAAAAATATCCTAGACGTGACCCTGGTTGACAAGTTGTATTGCTCATGATGCAAGAGGATTTGTACCTACACTGCCAAGTCAATCAAAATCCATTATTATCTATACAATAAATACAAGTAATTGATGTAGTATTTTTTACTCTAAGATGCATTCTTATGATAATGTTAGAACATATGTTGAAAATGTCAAAACATACCTGAATAAGCTCCTCTTCATTTCAAGAAAATTTTATTGGAGTCGCATGAACTTGGAACAAGCCTCCCACGATCTGAAAGAGTAGCAACTAAGTCAACAGTGACTTTTTTGTTGCTACGCTGGATCAAGGGACATTTGCTCCAAGATTAAATCGCTCCAATAAATTATTCTCTACTAAACAGGGCCAACCACGTGAAGGTGGAAGCTCTTATGGCCCCTCCCCCCCCCTCACATCACTCTCAATTCCCCAATACCCAATCTATATTTCATTTTTTACTTTCATGAGCATAAAAAAAAATATTCAATAACTAATAAAAAAACAATGCAACAAAAAGTACGCAAGGAAACATTGAAATTAGTGATTGACATAAAAATAGTATGATAAATGAGCTTTTTATATAACGCAAAAAACTTTCCAAGTATGGTAACGTTTGTCTTATAATAATACAATATTTTACATTATCAAATTTTATTTTTCTTCTTCCTATTTCTAAAGCTCCTAATTACATCATCAATATCATCGTGCTCTGCTCCTGTTTCGTGCCTTTCGACCTGCATTGCTGACCTAGTTGCGTAGTCACGATGTCTGGTCTCATCCAGTGACGGGGCATCGCCTACAAAAACAGATAATATTAAATTTTAATTGTCAGTTTTTAAATATCATTGAACTAGTTCGATAATATTAATAAAAAAAATTGCAATGAGATTATTTACCTGGTGCACCAGTTGTCGCCATTGGGACTATTGCCCTGTCTTCCTCTCTGGTGGTAAGATCCTCAAGGGAAACATTCTCTATTATTTAAACAAAAAATGTTATAAGGACAACCATCAAGGTATAATTAGAAAAAATATAAGTGGAAATTAATTACTGTCACGGCCCTCACTGATAGTAGCATTGTCGGCTTGGTCCCCACTACAATGATCAGGTTGCACGTGAGGAACATCTACATCTGGCTCTACAACTGGGTTATTTTCCTCGTTGGCAGTGCTGATCCCCTGATTTAAACAAATTTTTTAGACATTAAATTTATGGATGAAAACAAACATATTGAAAGGTTAAAATTTTACCTTATCAGACATTCTGGATCTTGGGACCTGCCCCAAGCTTCTACGATGTTCAACTACGGCTTGATAGCTGAAATGGAATGCAATATTTTTATCTCCCTTTGTAGTTTCTGTTCCGAAGTCATCACCCTACATTACATATGATTGTGTATTTTTAATGTTATTTGATAGGATTAAAAAAAAGTTGGAAGGAGATACAATTAATTATAAGATGTTTAGCTACTTACAATTCTTGCCACTAATTTCAAGTAGCCACATTGGCCTAGCTTGTGATGGCCCTTTTTTTCAATGCTAGCTTTGTTTGCCTTCGAGGTGTCAGGCAACCTATCATCAAAAGATTGAATTCATATATGACGTAGCACAATTTTATATTATACATAGAGAAAATTAAAGCTATTTAATTAAAGTTGTAATTTACCTTGCGGGTCCAGTTGGCATTTTTCCTTCTTTCTTTGCCATTTTCTCTTTTCCATCATGGATGAGTGCTCTCCACTCACTCTCTGGAACTGTGAGAGGATGCTCATATCTAGGGTTAAATTTCAATTTCTTCCTATAGGTGTCCCTGGTATATTTAAAATATTTTCTAGCTACCCGAGCCACCGCTGTTCTGTCACATGTGCCCACCCCAAAAAGGGCTTCTAGATAATCTAGCAGTTCTTTTTTCAGGTTGGAATTCTGGGAATTCCACCTTGTGCATATGTTTGGGCCAAAAATTACCAATGCATGGCTCTCCAAAAACCTGTAGAACTCATTGTTTCCTACACAGAAAAAAGATATTATCATTAATTTAAAAATAAAAATCATGATAAAATATGTTTTAGATAGAGTATATGAAATAGTTGAAATATTAAAACTTACTTGGGAGTTGTATGTGCTTTATAGGGAAACCTTCATCGTTCACCAAAAACGTGCCATTAATGGTCCCCATAGAGCTGACACATGTAGCTCCAGGAAACACAATAATGTAGTTGGCCATATCAGCCTCATCACTGCCAACACGTTCAGTGGTTGGATGGGTGTCTGCTTGGGTAGGGTGTGTTTCTTGGCTAGCACCTAAAGGAGTAGAAGGTGTACAAGAGGGTTGCTAGGAAATCTCTTGCGCTTGTGTCCCACTACCACCAACACCGAGTTCATCAAGTGTTAGATAATGCTACATACAAAAGAACTTTTTTTTAGTTTAGTCAATGTAAAAATTAAAAATCAAACTATCACAATTCATCACATGCAGAAAAAAAAAATATCCTTTTGATTTTTTATTATTACCTGATATGTTTCTAGCTGGGTCATAAGTTGTTTTATCCTCTCTTCTATTTCAGGTGTTTGAGGCGTGTCTACCAAAGTATCAAATTCTGACCTTGCTTTGCGCACCTTTTTTCACAACAAGAGCAATGGAGATAGGGATGAAGAAAGCTCTTCCTCATATAGGGAATCATCAGGCATACCATGGCCAGGTGTCTGCATATTTGAACAAAATTAATATTATTTCAATTATGTAAATAACTAAAATACCTGAAGATAGAGCAATGCTGACACTTTACATGTTCTTCCGCTGGTCCCTTTCCACGATCATCCTGTCTCGGGGTTGTTCCTACACTGCCCTGATCAGTCTGCCACATTGCAATAAAATTATAAATGTAATAACTTGAAAACAATATCTAACTTGAAAACACAAAATGAAAACTGAAATAATTTCTAATAAGACACCGGAAGATAGAGTTAGAGTTTCAAATATGCCTTGCATTGAATTCAGTCCTAGAAACATGTCATTGCACTTTAAAACACCCAATCAAGAGACGAGTTGACAATGAGACTAAACTGGGTTATTTGTATTGAAATTTTAAAATATCAAAAGTTATATTAATTATCGAAACAAATCAACTTCATAATTTCAGTATTATTGAGTCTGTTGTGTATAAATCACAAAAAAATTGAAACAAAACACTAGAAAAGCAACAACATAATCACATTCTGCTATAGCAGTGATCTGACCTCTAAAGTAGGCTTTCTACTAGTTTCATTAGTACGATACAAATAGTGGAAATGAACACAAATACAACCACAGATGTGTAGTTATCCACAAAACCATCCACCCGCCAACCTCCTCTAGTAACCTACACTAGAAACATATGTACAGGGAAAATTTTAAGGATAGAACTTTATCTTAAAGTTTAGAAACCTTGGAAAATCTTACTAGTCCCTAATATCCTAATTTTAAAATGTTTGATGATAATTTTGTAAATTTTTTTATATTTATAATTATTTTATATTAGACAAGATATAATATTGGCGATTTTTAAGGTAACATAATTTTATACTATAAAATTTGGGCGAACTCATTTTTAGAAAAATGTAAATTGGCGAATCATTTTTTTAGAAAAGACATGGAATATTAGCCCACCCACGAATATTACCCCTAAAATTTTCCCTGCAGATGTATGGGGTATTTTTATAAGGGGTTCCTCAAAAAAATCCGCTAGAGGTTCTTTTCCTTGTAGTGGTTCTAGCCTATCACATTAAACCAATTTAAATTAATTGAAACTTTGAAATTCATAAAATATATTCTCCATTTTCACAACACAAGCATTTTGACAAAATCCTTTTCAAATTTGACATGTTGACCATGTCATGGGTAGAATTTCCATTTTTTTTCATCTCAATAGGATGTGTCAAACCTTGAAGGTCATGGTCTAGGTGTCTGCTCTTGCATGATTTCATGAAGTAGCTATTTGCATGAATGCAATGTGTTATGCATGAACCAGAGGTGCGTTGGATATATAGTGGGTGGGCTAGATTTCCTTGGGCATGCAAAAGCGCCAAGGGGATTCACACCAAAATGTATCAAGCATGTTATGCATGATTGGAAGGATAAATTTTGGTGCAAGAAAGTTTAAGTGGATTTTTGGATAGTGACTTAACATGGCATGATGATGGTAAATGGTGTCAGAGGTAAGCGTGTGATCAAGAAGTTAGCATAGCATAAGATGACATGACATAGTTTGGTGAAATGTGTGTTGAGAAGACACATGGGTTAGATTTATAAGTTAAGTGGGTAAAACAAGTTGGCATGCATGTTATCTTGATAATTTAAGTGGGTGAAATGAATCAACACATGGGTTGACAAGGCAAGTTATCTAGACCAGTGCATGATGGGAATGGACAAGCTCATTTTATGTGGAACAATGTGTTGGACCAAGGAGTGACATGATTGCATATAGGTACTTGTTGTGAGAGATAAAATGAGAGACAAGGATGATGAAGACCAAAATGTAAGGCATAAGTTCTGAAGTACAAGATGACAGTACAGGACAAGGAGTAGAACGTTCCATGCTGTTCTCGTCTATAAAATATATGAAGTAATTATTGCATGAGTACTGTCGTAACATTTAATACATTTTGTGTTAAAATATTGTATGTTATTACCATGATGGTCATTTTCATAGGTATTTACTAAGTAGCTGTACTATATATAGGCTCAACAATAACAACTGTGACACTTGTTGATGTCACTAAAATTTATATTGATCATAATTGAGGTTATCTACCTGTAGGCCACTTAATGTTGAGTTAGCTGTTGAATGTGGATGGCTGAAGTATTTAGTATTTTGTTAAGCTGTGAAGTATCATATTGAAATGTGTATATACTCCAACAGAACTCACATTGATAGGCTCTCATTATGGAGCACAAGACCACCTCTGTGTAAGATGATGGCAAGGCCTAAGGAAGCTTTACTATTGGAAAAAATAGTCTGGTGGCTAAAGATATACACTACCTATTCCATGCCTCTTTAGATTCTTTCTACCAAAGCACACCTTGAGCAGTGAGAACACTATTTTTAAGAGTCTAGTCACAAGGAGCAAGGTATAATTACCATAGAAACACCCTACCAGTTTTAGAGAAACCAAAGCTTACAGGCCCTCGGATGCTACTGTAGACCTGCTAAATGGATTCTCTTCTGCAAATGACATTCACTGTTAACATGGAGAAAACTAACAAGTGGCCAGATAAGTATCCAAGCAACCCAGTGTTTATAAATAAATTGGATCTGTAATCCTTGACTTCGTTGGTCTGTACTCCAAGGTGTCATTTGTTTAACAGTGTGAACTCGTATAAAGTGAATTCAAGTAGAACAATAGACCTTAGTGAAATAAGTTTCAGCGGGTTTTGGCAAGCTGAGATCGTAGTTCAATTTGGGTTTAGTGCTGTTGGACATATAATTCTTCATTTTTTTGTCATTTTAATCATTTCTAAATAATAGGAGAAATATGAATAGATAGGTTAACATGAAAGGTCAATTAACCTCTTGAGATGAAATCAAGAGTCATATTACCATATTAAATATGGATTCATGTTAATGGAATATGATCCAAGTTTGGAGTTACACCTTTATATGACATGATATCAAATCTTTGGTGGTTCTAATAACTCCATTATTCTTGCTAATACATGCCTCTCTTCTTGTTTAACATTATTTTCCCATTAGACCTATCTTAATACATTTTTTGTTCTCCTGTGTTGTAACTCCATGTAGAGATAATTATTTGGTATCTATTAATTACCTTTGCTCGGGGCTTCTTTAGTGTGCAATGATGCCTAAGGTTCACACAACATTTGAGCTTCAAGAAATAAATGAGATAGAGGTTTGAGCTTGATGTAGTAAATAATCCTCTTGGAACACCTAGTGGATGTCAACCTCTATATAAATTTTGATACATTAGAGCCACAACATAAAACACATGCAGATTGGGAAGGAGGAAAAACCAAGACCTTATATGAAGAAAACTATGTATATGACCCTATATTAATCAAACATCATTCTCATGTGCTTCATTTCGGATACAACTGGTCCCTTATATGACTATAGGTGATTAAAACTCTGTATTTAACTCTGTATTTGGATGAATGATGTAGTTGTTTGGATCTTGGAAAACTCGTGCCTCTTAGAATATGTTGTTGTAGAAAAATTGAGAGTTAAATCAAATGATTTGTGTTGACTGCTTCACAACAATATCAATTGATCAACAAAATTTTTAGTAACATAGATGTCATGATCTATAATGAGGTGGAGGAGGAAGTGTAGAAGTGAGAGTGTAAATGGCCATGAATAAATGTTAGTGATCCTCAATTTGGATATGGACAACTTTATTGTGGTATTCAAGAAAGCAGTGAATGATTGGGAGATTGCTATTAAAGAAATTGTAAAATATACAAGTGTTATAAAGTGGCAAGGTTGCCTTGCCCAGGATACTCTGGAAAAATACAAAGGTGATCGAAGCTAAAAAATAGTGTGTGTGGGGCTAAGCGCTACATCACCTGACTAGCTTGTTCAGGGCCTCTCCTCCATAGGTCGAATATAACAAGGCTCGTTGGTTTCCCTTCATTCCATGTTTTCAGATAGATTCAAGAACTAAACTCTTGAAACCTTGAAACCCTCCTCTTTTCTTAATTTGAATAACTCTTGCTTCAGGAAAAGGGTCCAACTATCCTAGAACTTGGCATTACAGACTAGTATTGTAACTTCGTTGGTTGTAATTGAATCAGCTGATTCAATAGAAAATGGATAGGAATGGGATGACTACTGTTTGGTAGGAAATTTATAATTGAGAAAGAAAAAATCTCCATTTTAGGAGTTGTATCAGCTGATCTGGATGACTGTGGTGACAATTATATGTATGAAGTCTCCGAAAAAAAGGAAGAGTAGGTTCCACTTAAGTATTTGATGAGAAAAATTAAATATGAGAATACAATTCAAACTTTGAAAAGAAAAGTGGAATGAATTGTGATTCTGGACTGCCACCTGAAGTCTTAGAATTCTTTGTTGAGGGCTAGAAATGAAGACTTGGTAAAGGAGACATAGCATTTAAAATAAAAAGTCAAATGTTAGAGGATGCATGTAGCATATATGAAAACTAAACATAGGAGGGATAAGAGGAAATTGAAGAAGATTCAAGGCACAAGATTAGAAATCAACATCCTAATGAAAAAGTGATGGAGTTAGGGCTTCAAAATTTTGGTTTTTTATGGAGTCATTTAGCACACCCCTATTTGTGTGAGGACACACAATGAAGTCGGGTTTGGGGGATGTAAATATTATAAAATGTCTCATTTTTTTTATTTAATACCCTCACCACTCCCCTATTTTACCAATTTTGAAGGATATGCCTAGTATTTCCATGCTCTTTTGATGTAATCTGGAGGATTTGAGTACAAGTTACTTATTGTTCGAAATGTGTGTTTCGGGAAATAACTCCCTAGAGGTTGTTGGGTCAAAAACCTCCATAGATCAGGGCATGCTATTCAAAAAGGACTCACACAATCAAACTTGTATGCTGAAAACTAGATAACATCGATTGTAGAACTCACCCGTAAATCCTATGTTTGATGTAGATCCCGCGGGGTCCAAACCCCCAGCAACTCTTCTTCCTCTTCAACCTGGAAATCAAGAAAGAACATGCACGGAAATCTAGTTGTACAACATATATCTCTCCTAAGTGTTAGTGTAATCCATGTGAAACATCATATAAACAATAATAAATGCTTAATTAACAATCTTTTCACATATGCAAGCAAATATTAACACGTGAATTCGGGAACAAGATGGTTCTTCTTCATTACGAACAACATGTACAATAATAGAAAGGTGGAGAGATCACCTGAATCCTTCCACGATCTTCGAACAGACTGTCGTCCGGATCCGTCCCGCCCTTGCCCCGCTAGGATACTTTCAAGACTTGTGCACACGAGATGACATATAAGCTGATGAACATCTCTAGGAAACAAGGGTTTCCTGTAAAAATCTGGGAAGTGCAGGAGGCACGGGGAATCAGACTTGAATTGGGGCTCCAGCAGAGTATAATGTCTATAATTTTCTCTCTCCCTTAGGCCATGCACATGAGGGGCTTTTATACTCCCTCAAAGTAGTTTCAATCTGTTGGAAACAGTTGGCCATGTGTTGGGGTGGTTGAATTACGGGAATAACCATCAAACCAGCCTCGAAAATAGGGATTTATATATATTTTTAATGATTTTAATGGCATATGCGGAAAAGTATATCTGGACTCGCGTATACACGCAGAAAAGTCTGGGCATACCTGTGTATGGGATTTTAAACACTATTTTTTATGAACTTTATTAAAGTCTGTGGGAATGGGTGCCCAAGGCCAAAGAGATAATCATGAATCACATGAGGGTGAAAAATGATGCTATAACAGACGCCCCCTAATATATGAGATCAGAAAGGGTACATGATGGCCGAAATATATTATGTGCATAGAAAGAACTTCGCGAGGACAAGAGAGGACTTCACCAGATTTTAGCCTGCCAAAAACCAATGAAAGAAAATAGAGAGTCAACTCATGTCTGAGGCGGGCATACCCATGCTCAGTCAAAAATATATCCATATAGAAAGTACATAATAGATCCAGAATGTATACAAGTATAGCTGAATTGAAAGTACACAATGAATCATCTGAGCACGGCCTGGAAGTACAAGTCAGAATCAATGTCCAAGTATCACATATATCAAACTGATCAATAGTGCTGAAAATGGATGTCTGATCACAAAAGTAACTGAATCTCTAGGTACCAAACCATAAGGGGTGGAACACATGGTACAATCATGCAACTCGGGAGCCAACATATAGGTTGCTGCTGTACTGACACTGCAACATATAAGGGTGGACGACATCATGGCAGAAACTAAATGGACTGTCAAAAGTGAACCGAAAGACGCTGATGCAACCCGAGGTCTTCACCGATCTTGATGGCACAATTCTACACAATGGGAATAAATGAGCTGAAGTTGACCATGTGAGAAATCGTTGGATTACCGGTCAATAATGTACACCGTTAACCAATGCAAGACAACCCACCAATAATGAAAATGAGTGTCAAGGTGCCCCAATACAATCTAACAAGTGCGAATAAATGAGTTGAAGTCGAAAAATTGGAAGAATCTACGAATCAGGAGGCAATGATGAATCCCCACTGTTGATAGTGAAGAGTCTGCCACTGATTACTGCAAACTCTAAGGTACTGACAAAAGACTCTAGACCTTATTCCCAGAGCAATGAGTTGGAGTCAATGGGAAAAGATCTGCTGGAAGGAATATTATAAGACTTCCACATCATTCAAAACACACAGTGTAACCGTGTGCCAAGGTTGGGAAGAATCTGTACTTGCCAGTGATAACCAAACTGGGCACGTTCGAAGATGCACAAGATGAAGCTAGCGCACGGAAGAAACCCTCTGAACCAACCAATAATGAAAGCTGACACAGAGGCGAGAAATCCACCGATAGGTCAAATGGAAATCAAGGTACTGCATGAATCCCAAGTGTGATAATGTATGCTGACGTCGAACACAGGGGAAACCACTCAGTCAAAGACCCATAATGATGATCAAATGCTGAGCACAAGGTCACCTATCAATGATGGAAATAGGGCCAGGGTGCGGCTCTAGGTTCACTCTCAGAGCAATATGTCGTAGTCGATGAGAGACAAACCCGCCAGCAAGAAGTCAAATGGATACCTTCTCAAACTAGCAGACCAAGGTAAGAAATAAACATCCGATGATATGGGAAAAGTAGACTAACAAGACCGGGTAGCCCGCCGAAATGAACAGAGTCAAGACACCTCCAGAATGCATTGACTGCCAAATTCCCCCCTTGAACAAAATCACGACTCGTGATGACCATGGCATTAAAAATGACACTGTATAAGTCTATTATGCAGGAGGCAAAAACAAACTCTCCATATGATTGGGAGAGATAACCAATCGGGGGAGGACTGACCAACGAAACAAGGAAAAAGATGAAACTAGGTCAAAACTAAAACCATCCCAATTGAAGGAAATATAAAAGTGTATGTGCTTTGTTCAAGGGCGACAAACTGATACTGTACTGCCATCAAATTACGAAGTAACATCCCGTTCTGCCTTTTGAAGGTATTTGATTTTTTTCCTTTTCACAGAAGTATCTAAAAAGAACATAAGAATGCTATGGTACAATGGATAGAATGAGTATCAAGAAACAGATGTGACTCAGTTCCTGACAGGAACGATCCTATTCTCTCATCCAAAGGAACTAAGCGATAATCCTGTTGATAATGTTCCATCCATGGGTAAAAAGGGTGTCAAGTCGTGATAACTAAGTGCATGCAATGGTTAACTTGTATAGACAGTCAAGGTCAAAAGATGGCTTAAACATCGATTCCAAATGAAGCCGGCTAAAGGCCAGGATAAACAAGTAGCCAATATGAAATGTAGTAATACAACTCAACAACACCAGGGAGCCTCTAGGGTAATAGCCAAAATAATGATAGTGAAGAAGAAGAAGAATGAAGCTTCAACACGTAAGTCATGGCGGGACTAAAGAGGACTCCCGAGCCTACATAAAACGCAGCATGGGCAACAAGTGATAGCGAGGAACTAACTAGGAAGCCCATGTAAAGGAAGGCTCTACCACCAAGTCATGATTAAAAATCGGCGAGTGAAATGGGTTAAATACTCATGACCTGATGGGATCGACCCTATGGCAAGTGATCAGAATGGAGGCTAGTATGCAAAATGCAACGGAAAGTGGATTCCCTAACCTATATGCCAGTGAAGATCATATACCTGCCATGACGGGTCAGCAGTCATGGATCAAAAACTGGAAAAAATCTCAAATTCGTCAAAATGTACCTGAAAATATACCAATCTGGGCACTTCCAAGCATCCGGGTTATGCAGCTTAAGATAGATTGAAAAAATAAGCATAACAAATTTTTGCAAAAAAATTTCAAATTCTGGGCATAAATACACATGTTACCTCACATTTGGTTCATTGTTACTTGTTGATTTGGGAAAAAGAGCTCTAGAGAAAAATCCTCTTTCATCAAAATAGGAGCAATCGGTGATCAAACTTCACCGAATCAGTCAGGTAAGCTCTTAATCAATCATTATTATCAATTTTTTCCATTAATAGAGTTAAAATTTGGAAATTTCAAGGTAGAAATATTTGTTTTAATTTAGGGCTCTACGCATACGCGAGTTTGTATGGACCAAGCCGCGTATATACGCGACTGTGTACAGGGTAAGTCACGTATGCACAACTCGAAATGTAAAAAAGCGTTTCTAATGGTCAAATGAATGAATTTTTTCAGGATGACTATCACCTGGAGGGAACGTGAGCATAGTGCAATTGACAATGAAGTAATGCAAGATCAACAATCACTCAATATCCTCCGAAATTGTGGATTGCTCAAATTTTTCAAAATGCCAAATATGAAGAGTAATGTCCGGTTACTTGAAATGCTAGTAAATTATTGGGAACCGGAGGAACATTGCTTCATGATAGATCAAATTCCCATACACATAGAGGTAGAAGATATCTACTTCATTACTGGACTCTCACGGAGGGAAGACCCAGTAGATTTGCACAACAAGCCTTTGGGAGGGCTTACTGTGGATGACTATGTCCATGTCTATTGTGTAGAGGGGTCCAAGAAAGTAGGGACTCAGATTGCTATTAAAGATTTGAGAGATCTACACATGAAGATTCTCCTATTCACCATTGGCAGGGTAGCAGGATCTGCTTCCTTGCATCAGGCATCCAGGACTCAGATGAGCATAGCTGTGGAATGCCTAGCTCACCTATATGATTGGTGTACAAATCTATTAATGAACATGAAGCAACAACTAACTTCCATATGGAAAGCAAAAGCAAAACATTTCGGGTATGGGACCATCTTGATGACATTCTTCTTTGAGAAGATTCCTGGGCTTCGACCCAAAGTGATCTCCTCCATCAACAGCCCAAGAGACCCAAGAATTGCCCGATGGGAAGATCTGATGAAGAGACTGGGGGGAATTGAAGTTCCCCGAACCACCTGGGATGATGAGTTCTTCCAATGGTGGGCAGAACAAGTCATCGCAGTGGAGGACTACCCCTATGCTAGGATGAATTTCTGCGATGATCCAGACCTCATCCTTCCACCTGGCGCGGCATGGGGCACAATCGGTAAGATTGCAATTTTTTAATTATATGATTTTTTTGGATTTTTTCAATATATATGAAAAAATGTGAAAAAAAACATGTTTTTTGATTGGATTCAAAATGACTTACAATATTATGATGACCATGATACAGATATTGGACCAGTCCGTCCTGAGGGCTACCCACGGCATAAGCGCCGCAGAGGCGAGGCGGATACTATAGACCCATACAGGACCCTCCATGCTGTACAGAGGAACTTGGAGGGTTTAAATCGCCAAGTGCCTATGGCTGCAGTGGAAGATCTATCTGAGGCCATCCAGAGACGGGTAGTGGGAGTACCACGTGACTGGGTGTGATTATTTTTCCGAGTCGCTACTGTAATCGTGTTCTATAGGAACACTAATTTTGGGCAGGGACCATAGGAGTAGATAGATATGATTACCAGACGACTGTATATTTTTTGATACTGAACATGATCGGGCATAAGCCCTAATTTTTGTATGACTTATGGATCCAATTTTGTATAGTTTTTAAACACTCTGATGATATATATATATATATATATATATATATATATATATATATATACAAAGATTTCTGATGTGATGTGACAAATGTACAAAAATGCATGATGTTTTTGATGATTAAATTTTAATGTATGGAATGATTAATATGCCAATCAATTGCTTGATTAGCTAATGAGTCTGCCATCCAATTTTCTGCTTGAGGAATATGAATGAATGTTAAAAATTGAAATGATCTTTGTAACTAACTTACCCTCAAACACAATCAGAGTAAAAATGGATCTCGAACCCGATAAGTATTGTTCAACTGTGACACCACCAGCTGGGAGTCCAAGAAAACTACCAACGAATCAACACCAAAAGATATTGCCTCCAAGAGTAGATAAATAACTACAGTGTACTCTGCTATATTATTGGAAGCAGGGCCAATGTAGACTGCTCTTGATACTAACAACTGACCGGATGGATGATGGAGCACCCAAGCCGTGGAAGCCAAGTTCCGGGTGTGTCTACTAGCACCATCGGCGAAACCATAATGACTCATGACGTTCGATACAACCTGCCAAAGCAGATCAAAAACATCACCATCACATCAAAGACCTAAACACCAGATATGTACAAAACAAAACTACTAATATACAAAAGTAAGATGCCAGGCCGAAGCTTAGGCATAATACCATTTCAAATAGAGCCCATTTTTGGGCTCCGACAACTCATTTCCTTCAAAATCAACCAAGGTATATGCTCCTTTTTTAAGGAATTTTTTAACGATGAAGGGGCCATACCACATAGACTTAAACTTTCCTACGCCCAGGGCATCCTTCTCTTGGGCATAGACCAAGACGAGGTCACCTTCCGAGAAAACCCTAGGTTTGACCGCCTTATCGTACTGAACTTTGACTCATTTCTTATGTGCCTCATTCATCGTGGTAGCATCCCGACGCTTCTCATCCAGATGTTCTAGATGAAGGAGACGTTCTTCAAGACTAGAAGTGTCAGGAATAATCTCAATAGCTAACTTAAGAGAAGGAATCTCACATTAAATGGGAAATATGGATTCCGGCTCGTAAACTAGTTGAAACGGAGTAAAGCCAGTTGCAGTTTTCACTGACGTCCTGTATGCCCAAAGTGCAGGATACAACATGATATGCCAGTTGGATCGAGCTTTATTAATTATCCTTTGAAGAATAGTCTTCAAGGATTTGTTCACAGCTTCCACTTGCCCATTGGCCTGAGGATAATACGGAGATGAATGCTCCTGCCGGAAACCCAATTTTAGAGCCAACTCAGCCATCATGCTATTCTGAAAATGACTGCCATGATCAGTGACAATCTCTCTAGGAATACCAAAATGAGCAATAACCTGGTTGAAAAGAAAAAGAGCTGATGTCTCACCATCATTCCCAAAAGCAGGCATAGCCTCGACCCACTTCGTAAAATATTCTATTGCTACAATAATGTACTTGTGACCTTTAGCCGAAGGCGGGTTACAAGTAGTATAATCAATACCCCACTTTGTAAAGGGACTGACAGTAATGACTGGAAAAATTGGAGCTGGATGAGTGCACATTTTTCGAGTATAGACCTGACACGGATGACACTTTTTGACCAACTCCATACAATCTTTGAAAATCGAAGGCCAAAAGTATCCAGAACGCAAGATTTTTTGGGCTGTAGCAAGCCCAGATAAATGACCACCACAAGCTCCACTGTGGCAATCATTCAGCACAGCCTCAGCTTCTTCAAGAGTTAAGCAGCGTCTCAGGATTGAATCAACCCCTCGACGGTATAAAGCATCACCAATAATTAAGTAATTCTTAGCCAAGTGACGCAACTTACGACGCTCATCTTTCGAAAAAGTAGAAGGAAACTTCGTAGTCTGAAGATACACAATGATATATCCATACCAAGGATCCTGTGGAGAGATGAGAAACAAATGTTTATCTGGGAAGGATTCGTCATAGAATATCTCTTCTCCACAGGGCAACTCAGAGATTAATTTTGCGAAAACCAATGATTTCTTGGACTTGGAAGACATAAAATCAAGATCAAATTCCTGCAAAATCATAATCCATCTATTGTATTTGCCCCTAATCACTCGCCTACTAAGAACAAACTGAAATGGGTTGGTGGCTGCCAAAACATAAGTTTTTCGTAGAAGAATATAATGTTTGAGTCGCTGTATAGCATGGACAGCTACTAAAGCTAGCTTCTCTATCGGAGTATACTAGAGTTCAGGTCCTACCAATCCTCGACTAAGATAGTATATAACATGCTCTGCAAGAGCATCATCCTCCTGAACCAGAACCATACCAATGGTAGATTCTGCTGCTGCAAGATACAAAAGGAAATCCTTGCTATAATCAGGTGGACTCAATAAAGGAGCAGAGGTCAATGCTTTTTTCAAAGCATCGAATGAGCGCTGAGTGAAGTCATCCCAAAAGAATGGAACTCCCTTCTTCAACAATCTCATAAATCCTTTGGTAACTTTAGCATAATTTACGATAAATATCCGAAGAAAATTAGCTTTTCCTTGTAGACTTTGAAGTTGACGAATAGACGATGGGGGAGGCAACCGAAGTATTGCCTCAACCTTGAAGGGATATACCCTAATCCCTTCCGAAGACACAATTAATCCCAATAACCGACCGGATGTAACCGCGAAAACACAATTTTTCGGATTCAACCTAATATTGTAGAAACGACATCGTTCAAATACTTGACGAAGGTGAGCAGGATGATCAATTCTATTTCAAGAACGAGCAACTAAATCATCCAAATACGCCTCAATAATATGTTTGATGTCGTGGAAGGCATATGACATGGCCCGCTGGAACGTAGCCCCAGCATTTTTAAGACCAAAAGGCATCTTATTATAAGCAAAAGTACCCCAGGGACAAATAAAGGCAGTCTTATGCCGATCTTCAGGATGGATAGTAATTTGATTATATCCGGAGAAACCGTCCATGAAGGAGAAAATCTCATTACCAGCAAACTCATCGATAATCTGATCTATAAATGGTGTGGGGTAATTATCTTTCAGACATGCTTTATTAAGGTCTCTGAAATCAATGCAAACTTGAATTGTTCCTTGTTTTTTTATCTACGGGAACAAGATTCAAAACCCACTCTATCAAAGGAACAAGGAAAATAAATCCCACCTTGAGCAGCTTCTCCACCTCGGCTTTGATAGCTGCAGCCTTCCTAGGATTGACCGGATGAAGCTTTTGCCTCAATGGCTCAGCATTTTCGTAAGTCTTGATCTCATGCTAGACAATAGATGGATCTATACCAGGAATTTCCTCATAAGACCAAGCGAATACATCCCTAAAATCTTTAAAGAGATCGGTGTAAATCTGAATCTCTTCAGGGGAACATTTAGCTCCGATGAAGACATTTTCTATAACATTGGGATCCCTGGAAATGTTCACCGGGATAGTTAGAGAAATCACAACCATGTTCCCTTCAGCATATACCTGTGTTGGTGCTAAAGGGTTCAGGACTGGGTGAACAGGACCAGGAGACAGAGGACTTGGAAAACTTGATTCAACTTCGCTCAAATTAGGTAAAAAGTAAGACCAATGATGAAAATCATCCCACAGTCTATCTATACCGGTCATAGGTTCCAGGATGGCCTCTTCAGATGGAAGAGTGGTATCAAGGCAATCCTGGGCGGAAGGAGAACTAAGTGTCCAAGCCGGAGCCACATCGCCATCCAACTCTTCCGGAGAAAGAGGAGCTGGAATGGATTCTGCAGAGTCAACAATAGATTGATAATAAATCTCAGCTGCAGACATGGGAAATGCCATTCCACCCACTTGACCTTCCGCTAATGTGGAGGTAGGGGAAGGCAAGGTCCAAGGATCCGAAAAATAATGAGTTCTGAAGAACTCTCTTCGAATAGGAGCCCTGGAGGATGAAATCACATTTATATGAACGGTAGGAGGTGGAATATCAAAAGTACCCATCAAAGAAGAATACATTCCAACCCCTAAATTCTCAACAGGCAGCTTGGCATTATCCAACTTTGGAATAGTTGAGTCAGTAAATGCATTTGGGTCTATATGAGAACAGTCTAGTTGGTCAACTGTAACAATCCTCCCTTTGCGAGGGAAACAAATAATCCGAAATAATGAGGATGCAATGGCATCCATCTCATAAATCTAGTTTCGCCCCAACAGAAGTTTTTAGTCCAAGCTTGCATCAACTATCTCAACCTCTATATTTATAGTTTTTCCCCCAACACAGATGGGCAAAGCTGGGACAATACCATGCGATCTGTGAGAATGACCATCAAACGCAATCGGAAGAGTAGCAGATGGAACAACTATGGGAGATCCAATTCCCTTCCAGCATGCGAGAGACATCGCACATGTGGAAGCACCCTCATAAACGATCGTTCGAAAGATATTGAATTTCCGAAACGACGACTTGATATGAAAAGCCATATGATGGGGGAGTCTCTTTTTAAAATTAGACATATCGAATGTAATCACAAGAGAGTTCTTTGGATCGATAGCCCCAATAGCAGTTAGCAGAGCACTGCGCTGAGCTGGACAAGACTGGAGCACCTCAAGAGCCGACATGGCACAAGGACTCTGCGCCAGATCTTCCACAATAGAGTAGTTCTGGGCAGCCCTGGCATTTGGATTAATCGTCGTACACTTAGTAGATGTTTTTGGCATCCGAGGTATAGGCTCAACAGTAGGCCTCATGATATGAAGCGACTCAGTACCATCAGGAGCACCCTTGGCTTTCGAAGACTCATCTTTGCCATAATCACGGGATCTCGTGGTGATATTCGCGTGAGAACTCATCATGTATATGTTTGACAGAGTTTCCCCTTCCTGGGTGCCCCCAGAGGAAGCCTCAGTATTTTGATTCGCGCCAACAACTAGTTGTTGCCCTTGGGGAAAAGGGTTTGTCAACACAGCCTAGGAACTAGAAGAACCATGCTGAGCTAACAAGCGCTGCGCATCCTGAATTTTAGGGCAAAGGTGAGTAAGATGGTCTCCAGCACATAACTTACATGGAAACTTCACTTTCTTTTTATCCTTTGGACCCTCACCAACATGCTCATTGGATTTATTTGCATTACCCTTCCCATTCTTGCCCTTTTTCTTATTATTGTTTCGTCTCTTCTTCCTCCCTTTGGATTGTTGATTTTCTTTAGGGTTAGAAGTCTGAACGGCATTTACCGACAAAGATTGAGAAGGCGATGACTCAGCAGGCACAGCCTCACCAGAAGAAACAAATTGTATAGACAACTGCTGCAATTGACTAAGCAGGTTAGCTGCACCACTATTGATCGACCCAATAAGTCCATCACCATGAGGACTAGGTTTAGTCTTGGATATGTCTAATTTGGAGCGAGGAGAATTGGGAAAATATTTATGAAGGACACCAGACTGAGAATATATCAATTCAAGATGTTGGGCCCTAAAAATAGCCTGCTCCTCAGAAAATACCCCTGAGAGGGATACAT
Organism: Pinus albicaulis; assembly: GCA_034641835.2. Taxonomy (NCBI): domain Eukaryota; kingdom Viridiplantae; phylum Streptophyta; class Pinopsida; order Pinales; family Pinaceae; genus Pinus; species Pinus albicaulis. The sequence continues at coordinate 926,069,959 of CM076580.1, forward strand.
CCTTAGAAATATCTGTCTGCAGGGATTTCAAAAACCATTCCAAAAGGAATTCTCCCGGAATATAAGCTTTAATAAGCCTCTTCCTTCTCCGCCATTCCTGAATATGATCAGAAATGTGGGTTGTGTCGTCCTGCTTAAAATTAGCTAGGAGTTCAGTCCCAGCATCATAACGGACAAGCAATTGGAAATGATTTAGAAATATAGTAGCCAGATCTCCAAAAGTAGCAAAACTGCCCCCAGCTAACTCAATGTACCACTTGGCAACATTTCTAGTCAAGGTGCGTTGAAATAACCTTAACCTAATCGAATCCTTGATCAGTGAGTTAGATGAACACCATAAATGGAAAGTGGTGATATGATCAGCCAGGTCCTCTCCATTCTTTCCTTCAAACTTTGGAATGTCTGAAGGTAGTTTGGTAGGAATCGGAGGCCACCCCGGACTATATCGGATCGGATCATTCGTCAATTTCGACAAATCTGGCAACTTCAACGTTGCCAGTAAAGGTAAACGAGGAGGAGCCTGAGAATTCCATCCTTGGTGGGATGAATTCCCAACATTCTGAAAAGAGTAACCTGGATTTGATGAGGCACTAGGTTGCTAGAAATAACTCGTAGAAAATGTTGGGCGATAAGACCCAGCATTTGGAGAAGGACCCCCTCCCAACGTAGAGTTACCAAAGACCGGACCAGTTCCCCCCCCGAAGTAATAAATGAAGAGGAAACCCCCTGATAGGGGTTCCAAGCATTAGAAAGAGGGAAAAAGTCTGATAAGCGCTCGACGAAGGGAAAGAAGCATTCCCTTGTTGACTAGCGAGAAACTGATTCCCTGCCCCCACTGCTGTAAATACAAGGTTCCAACCTGTAAAGGTAGTCTAACTCTGACCTCCAGACCAAGGGTTAAAAATTTGAGTCTGAGAAGTAAAAGGAAAAGACCCTAAGGAAGGATTCGAACTAGGAATATGCCCACTTCCGAAGGGGAACCCTTGAAAAGAAGCTGACCCACTAGCCATGGAAGACATGGGTGTAGACGCAATTGTAGCAGCGGAAAAGGAAAATGAAGGAATCCCAATACTAAGCATTCCAAAACAAAAGGGACCAGATTGAGAAGCTTGTGTTTGGGTAAAACCAGAGCCAAACACAGCAGTACTAGAAGAAATCGAAGATATAGCAATTGTGCCTCCTCCTTCTACTAAAGCAGGAGTCTGAATGCCTGCAGCACTCATAGCTGAAGCCGTGTTCCTAGTCGTGGCCATCGAAAGGTACGAATAAGATGGATGAGGACTTTCTGGTATTTCTGACTCAGGTCCGATGTACTCAACAACAAACGGATAATCAGGAGGAAGAGGAGATGGAAGTGATTCAGAAAGCTGAGATACTTCCTCTACTTATACTTCTTCTTCCCGCAGAAACAAGACTCTCGAGGTGAGTGAAGCGCTCCTCTCGGAACCAACACCGGAACCAACTACAAAAACTTCAATCCCTTGTGGAGGATATCTCTCCGCTGCGTCAGATACCACTGGGTGATATTCACCTGCTATATTACTCCTACGCCTTCTTGAAGAAGGCTCAACAGTTTCAGGAGATAACCCCCAAACTCTCCTCGATCGACGAGGCGCTTGATCAGCCACTTTAACAGATTAATAAGACTCAAAAAAGTATAAAGCTAGGAAAGCTAGGAGCAAAGAGCACTCACTAAAAAAAAAATCCCTCAGATGCAACCAAGCAAGCAGCCTTCAGGTATTTCTGCTACGGGTGATTAGGACCGGACACCAAAATACGAGAAAGCGAAAAATAGGACCTCCCAAAAGTAGTCTGGGATAATTACGGCCCAGGCCTACTAGCGAAGGTAATAGAAATAGTTACGCCGACCTCCTAACAACAGCCTTTGCCGGTGCAAGTACCCAAGCTTCGCCGGGGCACCCTCTAGAAGTACTGCTGGAAGTGATACGACGTCTGCCTCAGGTACCATGGGTATTCCCCCCCGCAGTCACCTGTGTGGAACCTAGGAATGGCAACTAAGGGCACCAATCCGTGTCAGCAGCCAAGCGGAACGGTCTTAAGGCAAGATCCAGTAAATCGGAGAGGGGGTATCTCTCATCTCAACCTTCACTTCCCCTCGTGCTTGACTCTCTGGAGGAGAGCTTTCGTGGTCCACCTAATGGAGTTGAATTTCGCTCATTTAATAAACTTCTATGTTTTAGTTTGAGCGGACTTGGAGAGTTAACTCTCCACTCACCTAATCCAAGGCCCTACAACCTAGCTAGTTGATGTATGTCACTTAATAAAAAACTTCCTAGTTGTTTTTAAATTAATGCGCTTATTTTAGTTGGATGTTATATTAAGTCAAGGGAATATGGAAATGAAACTTGTGATGTTTTATGACGCAGAAAATAAATTAATGAAAACCAAACTACATGAAAATGCAGTAATTTCCTTTCGATGAAAAGAAATTTCTACACGGGTTCTACGAGATTATTTTTTCCTTTTCAGATATCAAACTCACACTCGCAAAATTTATGAAAAAGACTACAAATGTTCAATTGCACCTAATGCAAATTACTAAGAACATGCCAATTCTAAGATGCAAAATCTAACAAAGCAAAGAGAAATTCCCACAAATCCCTTAGTTCTATCACTTTTCCGGGTGTCCACAAAGCCAGTTCCCAAATCAGAAACTCCCAATATAAAGACACCACAATATGCTTGAAATAAGAGAAAGAAACCAATGAAATTTCCCTTCCCAAATCAAGTCAGAAACCGAAGCTAAGAAATCTCAACAAGGCTTCAAAAGATGAAAAGAACCAAAACAAAAATGCAAAACAAAAGCAATGGAAAAACAAAATTTTTTTGAGCTTTTTGAATTTTATAAAAGAAGAATTCAAAGAGACCAAGAAAACTATCCAATTACCAAGCCAAACAATCTCCGAATTTCAAGCAAAACTCCAAAAATAATGCTCTAAATCTTATAGTGCCACTTAGTAGCAAGATTTATACGAGCAAAAGGAAGACAAGAAGCTCAGTAACTTAGCCCAGAAGGATAGGACAATCTTGCAGCAAACGAAACTTCAAAGACCCAAAAAGGACTCTTCAAAAATTGCAACAAGACCTAGTCACAAGAAATCAAGAAAACCAACCAAAAAGCAGGAAAAAATTAAAGTGCAAAGCAAAACATAAAGTGAGGAAAGAGCATATGAGCAGAAGCTCTCTGTCCTGATTAAGCAGAACAACCAAGAATCCCCAAAAAGAGATCTCGGTACTCGAACCAGAGATGCAAGCACTAAAAAACAATATTTTCCAAACGAGCCAGTCTTCAACCAAACAAGAGAGAAAAAGACCAATAACCACTATCAACATAATCCAGAGACTATAAGGACACTGCAGAGACAGGTCACCATAGGCAGACAAGACCAAAAAGTCAAGAAATCAAAAATTTCAAAATTTTCCCAGGCATACGCTACTTATCGATTTTGCAACACGCGTGCATACATGACTGTGGCAAAGGAAAAACGTGTATACACGACTTCCTTTCAGCAAACCTGCGTGTATACGCGTCTGTGTATAGGAAAACTAGTGTATGGAAAGGTAAATAATGAAAAATAAAAATGATCAAGCCTGGCTAAAGAACCAGGTCTTTAGTCTGACTGAGAAAAAAACTAACTGGACTGGAAATAATGATTAAAATTGTCGGAAACCTTTAAAACAGCTGAAACCACCCAACAGGGGAATCACAAGAATGCGTTCCCCAGCGGAGTCGCCAGTTCTGTTTTGGGAAATAACTCCCTAGAGGTCGTTGGGTCAAAAACCTCCACAGATCAGGGCATGCTATTCAAGAAGGACTCACACAACCAAACTTGTATTCTGAAAACTAGATAACATCGATTGTAGAACTCACCTGTAAATCCTACGTTTGATGTAGATCTTGCGGGGTCCAAACCCCCAGCAACTCTTCTTCCTCTTCAACCTGGAAATCAAGAAAGAACATGCACGAAAATCTAGTTGTACAACATATATCTCTCCTAAATGTTAGTGTAATCCATGTGAAACATCATCTAAACAATAATAAATGCTTAATTAACAATATTTTCACATATGCAAGCAGATATTAACACGTGAATTCGGGAACAAGATGGTTATTCTTCATTACGAACAACATGTACAATAATAGAAAGGTGGAGAGATCACCTGAATCCTTCCACGATCTTCGAACAGATCGTCATCCGGATCCGTCCCGCCCTTGCCTCGCTCGGATACTTTCAAGACTTGTGCACAGGAGATGACATATAAGTTGATGAACATCTCCAGGAAACAAGGGTTTCCTATAAAAATATGGGAAGTGCAGGAGGCATGGGGAATCAGACTTGAATTGGGGCTCCAACAAAGTATAATGTCTATAATTTTCTCTCTCCCTTAGGCCATGCACATGAGGGGCTTTTATACTCCCTCAAAGTAGTTTCAATCTGTTGGAAAAAGTTGGCCATAGGCTGGGGTGGTTGAATTATAGGAATAACCATCAACCCAACCTCGAAAATAGGGATATATATATATATATTTTTAATGATTTTAATGGCATACACGGAAAAGTATCTCTGGAATCGCGTATACACGTGGAAAATTCTAGGCATACCTGCGTATGGGATTTTAAACACTGTTTTTTATGAACTTTATTCAAGTCTGTGGGAATGGGTGCCCAAGGCCAAAGAGACAATCATGAATCACATGAGGGTGAAAAATGATGCTATAACAGATGCCCCCTAATATATGAGGTCAGAAGGGGTACATAATGGCCGAAATGTATTATGTGCATAGAAAGAACTTCGCGAGGACAAGAGATGACTTCACCAGATTTCAGCCTGCCAAAAACCAATGAAAGAAAACAGAGAGTCAGCTCATGTCTGAGGCGGGCATACCCATGCTTAGTAAAAAATATATCCATATAGAAAGTACAGAATAGATCTAGAATGTATACAAGTATAGCTGAACTGAAAGTACACAATGAATCAACTGAGCACGGCCTGGAAGTACAAGTTAGAATCAATGTCCAACTATCACATGTATCAAACTGATCAATAATGCTGAAAATGGATGTCTGATCACAAAAGTAACTGAATCTCCAGGTACCAAATCATAAGGGGTGGAACACATGGTACAATCACACAACTCGGGAGCCAACATATAGGATGCTGCTATACTGACACTGCAACATATAAGGGTGGATGGCATCATGGCAGAAACTGAATGGACTGTCAAAATTGAACCGAAAGATGCTGATGCAACCCGAGGTCTTCACCGATCTCGATGGCACAATTCTACACAATGGGAATAAATGAGATGAAGTCGACCATGTGAGAAATCGTTGGATTACCGGTCAATAATGTATACCGTTAACCAACGTGAGACAACCCACCAATAATGAAAATGAGTGTCAAGGTGCCCCAGTACAATCTAACAAGTGCGAATAAATGAGTTGAAGTCGAACACTTGGAAGAATCTACGAATCAGGAGGCAATGTTGAATCCCCATTGTTGATAGCGAAGAGTTTGCCACTGATGACTGTAAACCCTAAGGTACTGACAAAAGACTCTAGACCTTATTCCTAGAGCAATGAGTCGGAGTCGATGGGAAAAGATCTGTTGGAAGGAAGGCATTAAGGCATCCCACATCAGTCCAGCGCGAGTGTAACCCGCAAGCCAAGATTTGGAAGGAATCGGACGAAGCAGAGTGACGGAACCAAACCAAAGTACGTTTTCGACATGCACATGATGAAGCTAGCGCATGGAAGAAACCCTCTGAAACAACCAATAATGAAAGCTGACACAGAGGCGAGATATCCACTGATAGGGTCAAATGGAAATCAAGGTACTTCACGAATCCCAAGTGTGATAATGTATGCTGATGTCGAACACAGGGGAAACCACTCAGTCAAAGACCCATAATGATGATCAAATGATGAGCACAAGGTCACCTATCAATGATGGAAATAGGGCCAGGGTGTGGCTCTAGGTTTACTCTTAGAGCAATATGTCGTAGTCGATGAGAGACAAACCTGCCAGCAAGAAGTCAATGGAGACCTTCTCAAACCAACACGAGCAGAAGACCAAAACATTTGATGTGATAGAACAAGATACTGACAAGACTGGGTAGGCCGACTGAAATAATGAGTCAAGAGATACCGCAGAATGGCCGACTCTGGTTAGACTTCCCTTGAACAAAATCACGACTCGTGATGACCATGGCAGTAAAAATGACACTGTATAAGTCTGTTATGCAGGAGGCAAAAACAAACTCTCCATATGATTGGGAGAGATAACCAATCGGGGGAGGACTGACCAGTGAAACAAGGAAAAATTTGAACCTAGGTCAAAACTAAAACCATCCCAAATGAAGGAAATATATAATTGTATGTGCTTTGTTCAAGGGAAACAAACTGATACTTTACTGCCATCAAATTACGAAGTAACATCCCGTTCCCGCTCTTTTTGTTATATTTGATTTTTTTGTCTTTTTCATATAATAAGCCTGAAAAAGAATAAAATAATGCTATGGTACAATGGATAGAACAAGTATCAAGAAACGGATGCACTAGTTCCTAGGATAGGAACGATACTATGCTCAATGCAAGGTGGCAGAGACTGGTAAGCGATACTCAAAGGAATGTTCCATCCATGGGTAAAAAGGGTGTCAAGTATTAGTATATAAGGATAAGTATTTTCATACAATTCCTCTTGTGTTTTTGACCATATGTGTTTTATCAATATGATTTAAAATTGATCCCTTTAGGTTGAGATGTTAACCCCTTCTTTACTACACATTGTAACTTGCACATGAAATTCTACCTTTCATTCACACCCTGAAATTGTGACATCCCCCTGGCTTGAGGATTTTATGTAACTAATTGTATATATGTGTTTTACTTTTTATAATGTTTAAAGTTTGAAAGACATATGGAGAATTTAATTATTAGTACTTTATTACTGATAATGAATGATTGTAAAATTGTATTTAAGATGTTTATAACAAATAAAGAGGTTTGGAAAATTAATGTTGGAATACATTTGGTTGAAAACAGATGAGGCTGCAAATTGATGGTGAATATTAACTACCTAGTAATAAGCCTTAGGCATCTAATCTGAATAATTATATTTATTGTGAAACTATGGAGTTGGCCAATTAATTATTTCCATAAAATATAGGATGTTTCCTTTAGGAGTGGGAAAATAAGGCCCATTAATGAGCTAGAAATTACCTTCCACCTATTGGTGAGGTGGAGGTAGTTACCAACTACAAAAATGAGTGGTAGATGAGAAATAGACAAAGATAATTTTTCTATTTTTTTGTCTTCTTGTTGGAGGGGACTCACGATGTCTGAGGAAAGGTTGTGAGAGAAGCAAGTGAAAAGGAAAACACAAAAGTATATTTGCAAGCCTGTGCTTGAGGGGATAACTTCAGGGAGAAGTATCAAGGTTGGGTGGAGCCAAGTATTCAAACATATATTTTCCAGACAATAAATTCAAGTCATTATTCTTGCCTTATATTATGTTTTGAAGAGTAAAAGAAATAATTATGTTATGCTTCTAATTCTATGTAGCTTATACACTGCTAGAAATAATGACAAAATGAAAGAATTAGAACAGTTGTTCCTTATTTTATTATTTCTAAGAGTGTTTTGAAGAAATAGGTAAAAAGAAAAAAATAAGAAAAGTAAATGTAGAAATTATATAACTTATGTGTTATATATCCAAGATTATCCTGATCACACACTATTTTAACTTCATGCACAATACATAATCTATTCCACCATTGATCATCACATGCGGAAATTAAATCAATTGCAATGCACACATGAAACCATAAAAATTCACACACATTAACACAGTGATTTAATGGGAAATCTTGAAGCTAAAAACCCCAACTATCTGTATATAATATATGTCATAGAGATCATGTAACAATCCTTATACAAAGCTGAACATGTCAAGCTCTCAGTACAATACAATCGCTACACATTGATCAAGTCCGATCTAGCAAATCCATGCACCGATCTCTGCCACCTGCTATCCTGCCTCTACTGCGCAATCCTTGCTGAAGAATGGCTTTGAATGAACTTGAATCCACCTAGTTTTCATTGAACAATCCTCATTGGCATCTCTACTGAGTGTTGGATGCAATCAATGCATCATTATAGTCACAACTGATAGTCACACTTGCTCTTTCACCTACCTCTCCACTGGTCTCCACTGAAACTATCCATGCACTATAGTTAACTGATGTATTCTTCAGTTGATTAATGAGTTATTATTTAGTGAATTAATTAACTAATTAATTCACACCACTCTCACTAGTGTAACAATCAGTTAGACTAGATACAACTAGCTCAACTGAGTCTAACTGAGTTAAACTGAATACAACTCCACCAACTACCTCTGTAACTCCACCAAACTATGTCACATGAGTTCTAACTGAAGTCCTCATGCATTAGCTCTAGTAAACCCTCAGGAATAGCGTAATTCATTCTGTCAGATGCTGTGCCACATCTGTGCACTTAACTGAAGTGCTCCAAGAGAATAAGATAATGTTTAGAGTCCAAATATTATTAAGAGCTAATAATATTCGACATATCTATTTTTAGACTAGCAATCTAAAAATAGATTCCACCCAATATGTTTAAAAATAGAAGTCCATCTATTTTTCCAACTTGACCAACCATCCCCAAATAGCATCCTGCAACTCATAGAATATTATCGACATGTCTAAAAATAGACGTAGTCTAAAAATAGACTTTGCGCCAAAAATAGCCTGCAGGCCCGCTTAGTGAAGGCGACTCTTTTCACTAAGCTCATCATCTTGTTGAATCTCAACACTCCCTCTCAACAAGATAGGGATTATTTTCCACCCCGATCCTGTCTCTATGGTATTCGAATTTTCTCCTAGTGAGCGCCTTCGTCAGAATATCTGCATCTTGATCCTCCGTAGGATACAGATGGGTTAGGGTTTTAGCAGTTAAGGATTTTAGGGGTGAGAAGTTAGGGGCTAATGGGGTTAGGTTTTAGGAGTTAAGGGTTTATAGGTTTAGGGTTTAATGGGTTAGGGTTAAGGGTTTAATGGTTTAGGGTTTAAGGGGTTAGGGTTAAGGGTTTATAGTTTTAGGGTTTAGGGGGTTAAGTGGGTTAGGGGTTAAGGGTTTAGGGGTTAGGGGTTAAGGGTTTAGAGGTTTATGGTTTAGGGGTTAAATGGGTTAGGGGTTTACTAGAGGTTTAGGGGGTTAAATGGGTTAGGGGTTGGGAAATAGTGTTTAAGGGGTTAGGGGTTAAGATGATAGTTTCATTGGTCTCTATTTGTGTAAATTTTAACCTTGCCAACAAGGCAGTATTAACCCAATCGTAGGTCCCAATATGTCATGATATAGATTAATTGTAGATATATATGAGAAGGAATAATTAGAAAGACATAGATTGATAGAGGTGGCGAGAAAAGGGGAGTCACAAGGGAGAGATGTAGATAAACTGAAGGAGAGGGGAGAGAAGGAATGGATCAGATGAGAGAGAGAGAGGGAGAGGAGTGAGAGAGGTAGAGAAGGGTAAGAGAGGGAGATAGTGACACAAAGATGGAAGGGGGGCAGAAAGAAGGATAGAGGGAGGGATATAGCTGTGAGAGGATTTGAGGGTAGAGAGAGAGAGAGAGAGAGAGAGAGAGAGAGAGAGAGGGAGATTGGGGAAGAGAGAGGTAATTCCAGATGCTCTGAAAGTGTCGAGGCTTCAGCCAGGTCACAACTTAGCATGAAAAATGATACAGGAGCCCTCGAACGAAACGACCCGACCCAAACACGCCCGGTCGGGCAACCTCACATGGTGCGCCCGACCGAACGATGCCACAAGGGAGCAAATGAAAAACGGGCCGCTTGAATGTGCACAAGGCACCTGGGTAGTTACAACTTTTCAAAACTGATACAGGCGCCCTCGAACGAAATGGCCCGACCCGAACGTGCCCGGTTGGGCGACCTCGCACGGCGTGACACGACGCGTCCGACCGAACAATGCCACAAGGGAGAAAATGGCAAACAGGTTGCCCGAAGGTGCAAAAGGCACCCGGGCGGTCACAAATTAGCATGAAAACTGATATGGGCACCCTCGAATGAAACGACTCGACCCAAACGCGCCCGGTCGGGCAACCTCACACGACGCGCTTGACCGAATGATGCCACAAGGGAGAAAATGGAAAATGGGCCACTTGAAGGTGCACAAGGCACTTGGGCGGTCACAAATTAGCATGAAAACTGATACGGGTGCCCTCGAACGAAACGGCACGACCCGAACACGCCCGGTCGGGCGACCTCGCACGGCGTGACATGACCCGCCCGACCGAACGATGCCACAAGGGAGAAAACAGCAAACGGGCCACCCGAACATGCACAAGGCACCCAGGTAGTCACAACTTATTAAAACTAATACGGGCGCCCTCGAACGAAACGAACCGACCCGAACGCGCCCGGTTGGGTGACCTCACACGGCGCGACACGACGCACTTGACCGAATGAATATCCCACAAGGGAGCAAACAGAAAATGGGCCGCCCGAACATGCACAAGGCACCTGGGCAGTCACAACTTAGCAAAACTGATACGGTGCCCTCGAGAAAAATGGCTCGAACTGAATTTGCACAAGGGAGCAAACGACAAATGGGCTGCCCGAACGTGCATAAGGCACCTGGGCGGTCACACCTTAGTAAACCTGATACGGGCGCCCTCGAACGAAATGACCTGACCGGAATGCGCCCGGTCGGGCGACCTCACACAGCACGACATGAAGCGCGCAAAAAAACGTCGATGCCACAAGGGAGCAAATGGGAAACGGGCCACCCGAACGTGCACAAGGCATCCGGGCGGTCACATATTAGAAAAATTGATACGGGCACCCTTGAACAAAACAACTTGACCGAAACGCGCCCAATCGGGCGACCTCACACGACACGACATGGCGCGCCCAACCAAACGATGCCACAAGGGAGAAAATGGAAAACAGGCTGCCCGAACATGACAAGGCACCCGGGCAGTCACAACTTAGCAAATGTGACACGGGCGCCCTTGCAAGAAATGGCCCGACCCAGGCGCCCTTGGTCGTGTGACATCACACGGTGCGACACGACGCGCCCAGCCGCACGGAGGCACAAGGTAGAAAATGGAAAACGGGCCGCCCGAACGTGCACAAGCTGGCACCCAGGCAGTCACAAGTTAGAAAATCTGACACAGACGCCCTTACACGTAACGGCCTGACCCGAGCGCCCTTGGTTGTGTGGCGTCACAAGGCATGACACGACATGCCTGGCCACCTGGAGGAACAAGGTAGCAAATGGCAAACGAGCCGCCCGAACGTGCACAAGGCACTCGGGCAGTCACAAGTTAGCAAATATGACACGGGTGCCCTCGAAACGACCAGACCCGGGCGCCCTTGGTCGTGCGGTGTCACACGCGCGCCCGGCCGCACAGAGGCACAAGGTAGCAAATGACAAATGGGCCGCCCAAACCTGCACAAGCTGGCACCCGGGCGATCACAAGTTAGAAAATGTGACACAGGCGCCCTCGCATGAAACGGGCCAGACCCGGGTGCCCTTGGTCGTGCAGCGTCACACGACGTGACATAACACACCCGGCCACACGGAGGCACAAGGTAGCAAACGGTAAACGGGCCGCCCGAACGTGCACAAGATGGCACCCGGGCGGTCACAAGTTAGCAAATGTGACACGGGTGCCCTTGCATGAAATGACCTGACCCAGGCGCCCTTTTTCGTGCGGCGTCACACGGCACGACACGACGTGCCCAGATGCACAGAGGCACAAGGTAGAAAATAAAAAACGAGCCACTCGAACGTGCACAAGCTAGCACCCGGGCAGTCACAAGTTAGCAAATCTGACACGAGCGCCCTCGCATGAAACGGCCTGACCCAAGCGCCCTTGGTCATAAGGCGTCACACGGCGCGACACGGCGTGCCTAGCTGCCTGGAGGAACAAGGTAGAAAACGACAAATGGGCCACTTGAACGTGCAAATTAAGACACTCGGGCGGTCACAAGTTAGCAAATTTGACACGGGCGCCCTCGCATGAAACGGCCCGACCCGGGAGCCCTTGGTCGTGCGATGTCACACGGCGCGCCTAGCTGCCCGAAGACACAAGGTAGAAAATAGAAAATGGGCCGCCCGAATGTGCACATTAAGGCACCCGGGCGGTCACAAGTTAGCAAATCTGACATAGGCGCTCTCACACGAAACGACCCTACCTAGGCGCCCTTGGTCATGCGACGTTACATGGCGCGACACGGCGTACCTGGCTGCACGGAGGCACAAGGTAGCAAAAGGAAAATGGGCCACCCAAACGTGCACAAATTGGCACCTGAGTGGTCACAAGTTAGCAAATCTGACACGGGCGCCCTCGCACGTAATGGCCCGACCCGGGCGCCCTTGGTCGTGCGGCGTCACAAGGCGCGACACGACGCTTCTGGCTGCCTGGAGGAACAAGGTAGAAAATGGAAAATGAGCCACCCGAACATGCACAAGGCACCCAGGCGGTCACAAGTTAGCAAATCTGACACAGGCGCCGTCGCACGAAACGGCCAGACCTGGGCGCCCTTAGTCGTGCGGCGTCACACAACGCGACACGGCGCGCCTGGCTGCACGGAGGCATAAGGCTGAAAATGGAAAATGGGCCACCCGAACGTGCACAAGCTGGCACCCAGGCAGTCACAAGTTAGCAAATGTGACACGGGCGCCCTTGCACGAAACAACCAGACCCGGGCACCCTTTGTCGTGCAGCGTCACACGGCGCGACACGGTGTGCCCGGCCGCACGGAGGCACAAGGTAGCAAATGGTAAATGAGCAGTCCGAACGTGCATAAGCTAGTAATCGGGTGGTCACAAGTTAGCAAATGTGACATGGGCACCCTCGCATGAAACGGCCAGACCCAGGCGCCCTTGGTCGTGCGGCGTCACACGGCGCGACATGGTGTGCCTGGCCGCATGGAGGCACAAGGTAGAAAACGGTAAATGGGCCACTCAAATGTGCACAAGCTAGCACTCGGGTAGTCACAAGTTAGCAAATGTGACACGGGTGCCCTTGCACGAAACGACTCGACCCAGGTGCCCTTGGTTGTGTGGCGTCACATGGCGCGACACTGCGCGCTCGGCCGCACGGAGGCACAAGGTAGTAAACGGAAAACGATCTGCTCAAACGTGCATAAGCTGGCACCCGGGAGGTCACAAGTTAGCAAATCTGACATGGGCGCCCTCACACATAACGACCCAAGTTAGCAAATCTGAAGCTCCTAAATCTAGCATTGCATTGTGTAGGATTTTATCATGAATAGTTAAACTAATGTAAAATGAAAGAATTGCTCCATATAAATGCTTTCCATTCACATATGGGCCAAAAATCAACTTTGGATGATCATCATTCATATTTATGGAATATTCTCCATCATTTATGTTTAATTTTTCAGTTATGGTTGATTTATACAAGTCATGTTTCACCAATTCTGTCAGTGGAATTCGTATTTTTAGCTTTTCAATTTCAGATTGTATGTTGAATGTAGGTTGTGATTTACTTATTTGAATCAATTCTTCTTTGGTAACCGTAGTTTGTGTTGGATTATCTTGTCTTTCTACGACTATATTTTCAGTTTCAGTTTGAGTGTCTTGAGTTTTACTGCATTTTATATTCTTAGGAGTGGTTTGTGAATCAGTAGATGTTTGTTCATATTTGGAGTTGTCAAAAGCTGTTTTTGCAGTGGCAGCTTTTGGATCTGCTGATTTAGGATCAAAATTGAGCATTTCAGTTTCTAAGGTTGTTGTTTTATCAGAATTAGATGCTTTAGGAGCATTATATTTTTGTGAATCTTTTGCAACTTGAGAAACTTCATCAGTTATGTCCACAATCTTAGGGCTTGGTGAAATCTTTGGGCTGGAAACCTTTTGGGAAGAACCAGAGTTTTGCTTATTTTCCCTAGGGAGAATTTACAGAAATTTTGTTTTGGGAGCTTCTACTATTTTCTTATTTGGTGTTTGAGAAGCTTTCTTAGTAGAAGACTCATTGTTTTTCTTACTTCTTAGGTTCTACCGACTGTGTACTTTGTTATTGGAAAAGTCATAACCCTGTTTGTAATCAAAGGATTCCCTTGAATCTAATTGGAGATATTGAAGTTCAAATAACTCTTGATCTTCCTGTGTGAGAAAGATAGTGTTATTATCATCTATTCCCATTAAATTAATGGTATCCTCATCATCATCATTGTTATGAGAACTCTCAACATAGTTATCCTGAAAGGGAGGTCTTATTGTTTGGTCTCGGGCTGAGTCTTTTGATTTTTCCTAAATTTGTGTTTTTTCTAAATTGGGATTTCTGATTTGTTATTGATTATCCCATTGAGGTCTTATTTCTATGTTATCTAACCTATCCATCATCCTTTTTAAGGTTTTAGGTAACATATCTATTTTTTTGTCTGAACTAGAGGCTTCTTCTTTCATAGTTACTCTCCTCTCATTTCTTAATCTTGCTTTTGTAGCTAGAATGTTTACTTCTACACTTACTACATCTGTTTTCATTCTTTCTAATGTTTCTGCATTTATTTCTCTTAACTGATATGCCATGTCAGTGTCAAATCCATCTGGGAATTTGAGAAAGATAGAGTCAGGAGTGGGCTTTAAATTTGCAGGAATTGAATTGTAAACACTGTTATATCTAGTGTAGTAGTCTTGTACAAATTCATTTGGAGCTCTCTTCATTGCATCAAATTTAGACAAAATTTGTAAGGGGTTTTTCTTCTTTTCCCATTTATTTAAAAATAATCTATGGAAAACAGCTAAATCAACTATACTACCTGCAGTAAGACCTTTAAAACATTTCCTTACTTCTCATGTTAAAGTTTGTGCAAACAACCTCATTTGTACATCAGATTCATCTATCTCATGGAGTTCAAAGAAATCAGTCATTTTGCTTATGTGCTACCGTGCAGTATAATGTGTAGTGGAATCAAACTATGGTATTTTACTTTGATAGTCTTGCAGCATGTCATGAAGTTTTCCTGGAAGAACAAGGGGAGCATATGTAGTAGCCATAGCTTGAATTCTAGCTTGGCTAGGGGGTAAAATAGAGGTACTTGGAACTGAACTAGAAGCAGTGGTTGATGAAACTAGATTATAAAGTGTTGAACTATGAAAGGTAATTGAAGAACTAAAGGTTGAAGCTGAGGTAATGGGAAGTGAAATTGGAATATATATGGAACTACTAGGAAATGAAAATGATGTGGTTGAAAAAGCAGTGGTTAAACTAGTGGATGAAGTGGATGTAGTTGTTGTAGGGGATGAAGGAAATAAATTTCTACGCTGTAAGGGTAATATAAGACTAAATGGATCTATGGATTGAATGGTAGTAGAAACTATAGATGATGTAGTGATTTATAAATGGGGAATAGAAGATTTAGATGTATAAGCTAACAATTGAGCTAATTCTATGGCTTCATCAATTTCTTTAAGAATAGTAGCATTAATTTCTTCAAGTCTGTTTTGGTTATTAACTTCTTTAATTCAGAATTTGCTACAATACTTTTCTATTTTGATTCCAAAAAAGAAATAAAAACAGGGTCTAAAACATCAATACTTAAATTAATTTCAGATTTAGTCCTGAATAAAGAATGTTGAAATTCTAAATCAAACTCTATATCCTGCAAACTTACTAATTCTTGGGGTAATTAAATAACTCTTATTAATGAAACTTTAGCATCTAAATCTTCTCTCTGTTTTTTTTTCCTATTATGTCTGGGTTGTCTACTATAATAGCAGGTTTAGTGTCCGGATTAGACCTAGTATAATAAACTTTCATAGAAACTAGAATTACAAATTTTAATACTCACAACTAGTTAAACAATCTTAAAGGCAAAAAGATGATAAAAAATGATTTCCTTTAAATTTTATTTAACAACTAAGTTTTGGTTAGATTCCCAGTATGGTCGCCAGTATGTTATCACTCCAGTAATTCTCTAGTTTTGAGATTTTTGGTTTTTAGTTGAGAAAACTAGAGGTAACCACATACCTACTTTTAAACTCTAGGATCTAGCCTTCCTAGGGTTCATAAAGGGCTCTCTCTATAAAATTTAACTTTGTTTGTTTTATAAAATATTAGGCTAGTTATGATTGCGAAATTGGTTTTGGTTTTGATTGGTTTGGTGGGAAAAATCACTGGAAGAGATGGATAGTGGGAAATATATTTTTCCATGGGGCTGAGGAGTCAAAAGTCAAGCAGACAGAACTAGGATCAAGGCCAAAAAGTAAAATGTTTTCAGGGCAAGATAGATAACCCTTGGAGATCTTGGAAAGTTGTTTTGTGAGATGGTATGATCAAGATAAAGAGCAATGAAGGGTTCTTTGATTTGGAAAAGGGAAGTAATAGGCAGAGGTCAAATGAGAGAGGGAGAAATTAAGGGTTCCCTACACTGGAAATTAGATGAAAACATAGAAATGACAAATAGTTAATACAGGGCGCTTTTAACAAATCCTGAAGTAATCCTCCTTTTCATTCATTAAAATTTGGAAAACATAATGGATAGCATGTAACAAATAAAGATAACAATGACAAATTTAGAAAATACTTCACTTCAAATAGCTCATCACATGAATCCTAAAATATGATGCTAGTTGATCTGATCCAGTCTGCTACTCGAAATTTGAACATAAAAAGCCTTCAAGTCCACAAAAATGACTATAGAAATCTTCAACAATTTATTCCACAATAATACTTCTAAAGATGAAGTATTTATACATAATTGTTTACAAAATATCCTAGAATGCTTCTAGGAATTATCTAAGGGAAATACAATATCTTTACAACAATAATAGAGACAACTGCTTAACAAATCAACAAGTTGTCCTATTTATCCAAAAGAAATAGAAACTGATTAAGGATAAGAAGCAGCTGGTTGCCCTGTTGTTTTTCTAGCTAGATTTAGATATTTCAAGTATGTTTAGAAGTTTGATCTGCTTTAACTGATACTCTTTCACCGATTCTCTTTAACCTCTAATACTCTTTAAACTCTGTAAAAGATCTTTACTGCTGTAAAAATATGTTTGACTGCAAATTTCAGCAAACTGTTTTCACTGTAACCTTTCTATCTTTTTACCTTTTATAGTAAATTTGTTAATGACTCCCAAACTTCATCAATTGGAATTTGTATTTTCTTCAACTTTCTAAAATTTTCATCTGCTTCTATGTACCTGGAGAAAGTTTGTTTGATGGCAAACAAGCGTTTGATTTCATGTTGTAAATAGAATAAGTCCTCAAAACTTCTAAGTAGGACTTTTCCTGTTGGAATGCCTTGTCCACTTCTTGATTTTTCAACTTATTCCTTGGCATATTCTCTGATATTTTTGTTATAATCTTCCTGAGGCATCAACTTGTCTTTGATGACCAAAATATTTGGCAAACTCCTTTGCCTTAAGTTCTCAAATTTGACCATAAACCTGGTTATGGAAATGTTCATGTTCTTACACGTTTCCTCCAACTGCTTCATCAGGTTATTTTTGGTTATAACCTTCTTTATCTCAATGATAGTTTCAGTTCTATCAGTAATTTCAAGTTCTTCCAATTCTTGCCTGTTCTTGTTGTTGAGGAACTTTATCAGTTCTAGAGCTTGTTCTGGTTTGTTATCCAATTCCTCTTTAGTATTTTGGATATCTTCTAATGTTTCTTTTAATAAGTCTCTTTGTTAAAAAATCACTTGGATGGAAGGCCATACATCATTGATGGCTTCTATGATGTTGTTCCACAAATGATTTTTCACATAGGAAATCTATTCCTTCAAGGTCAATTCCTTCTACAATTTCTTCAATTCTTCATTTAATCTGATGACCTTTTGCTCATGTGTTTTTGCATTTATTTGAGCCAATTTGTTTGAATTCTCAAGATTTTATACCATATGTTTTAATCTGCTAATTTCATTTGTCTTAAGAGACATTTCTTCCATGGAATTTACCAGTTTTATGGCCTCATCTGTATGGTGCACTTCTGTTGTAAATGATTATATAGCTGAGGTTCTGGATGAAGTTACTGACACTGCAGTAGCCAGTGGGACTTTAGGTGCCAACTCTGCAGCTAGAGTTGATGGCATAGCTGTAGTAGCCATAGGGATGACTGTAGGTGCTTCTTGTGTCTTTGGTATTTCTTTTTCCTGGACAAGCTTGTCCATCTGAATCTCCATTTCCTTGATTTGGGCTGTCAACTGAAAAATTAAATTCATCATGTCATATTTTTCTTTCTTTCCTTCTATTATTTCCTTGGTTTGAGGATGTTCACTTTGAGGAAGTTTAAGTTGTTTCCTCAAAGCTACAATATCCTCATTTTTCTTCTTGACTAATAACTCTGCTACTTTGCTTTGACATTAGCAGGGTCATATCTCACCTGCAAAACTAGTTCTTCCAAATATTTGATTCTTAGATCCTTAGCATACAAAGATGCCTTGTCCATTTTCATCCAATCTTTCATGTTAGAGATGGTGTTCTGGAGTTTTTGAGCACTCATGGATTTAGTTGTAACAATAAAGTACAACATTTCTGAAGTCTATCTATGGAATTCAATCTAATTAAGAGCATGAATCTTATCTGTTTGGACTTCCAAATCAAACTTCTTATAATCTGCCACTGTCTTTGGGGATTCGACTGTAGGCTGCAATACTGACATGATGATATTTTGATTTGAATAATCAAATGCAGACAGAAGTTCGTTTTTCACACTTGGTGTCTGCTTGAGATATTGAGAATAAATATTGTTTTTGATCTCTTCATTCTTTAGTTTGATCTATTTATATTTTTCTTTGATGTCTAGATATTTCTCTTCAGCTGCCTGTGAGGAAGAGGCTTCCATGCTCTGTTGTATTTCTATCAACTATGCATATTCATTTTCAACTTGTTCATCATTTTGATTCTTATTAACTAGCTCATTGATGATGATAGTGGCAACATCTGTGTTGGTATCTTTAAGATGTGTTTCTTCAACATCAATTGTTACCTTCTCTTTACCTACTGAATTTAACTTAGGCCTTTTGTTGTATATTAACTTAAATTTAGTTTCATTTGTAGTTTCAACAACATAGGCACCTTCTTCCCTTACTCTCTTCGTGGATTTTTCTAGCTGATCTACAGTCTCTAAAGTGTGACTAGTATCACTTTTCTTCATTGGATCTATCAAGGTATTCTCTGTCCACTCAGTTTGATTGGCATACTTTTCTATCTCTAGCTTTGTTTCATGAATGAAGGGGGTTAACTTACATTTAACCCTTAGTTTTCTTAGGATCCCTTGTGGATCATAATTCCAAGGAAATCTTTCTTCAAATCTGAATTCCAATAGCTGCTTAGCTACTTCTTTCTCTGCATCCCTATGATTGCAGATGAATCACCCTATCTGATTCTTTAATTTGAACTGAGTTTTCTTCTTTCCTACCATGAAATTTATGGAATCAAAGTTTAGGATTTGCCTCATATACTCCAAGGCAGAGATCCTCATTGAAACATGTTTGGGTAACTTGTAAGGTAACAAATTTGACCCAAGAACTCTAATCTTAGTGTGTTTTTCATATGAGTACTAATCACCAACTTTATTCTGCTCTGACAATTGTAATATTTTCTTCATTTCTTCATTTATCCTTGGCGGCTCTGTTTTTGTTAACATTTTGATTACTGGATGTATGAATAATTATGAAAATTCTGCATAAATGAAATTTGCACACTCTTTCCTAAGAAAAGTAGTCCAGAAAATGACAGAAAGAGGATTTCCCTCTATGTCAAGCTTTTGAAGAGTAACTGGAAAATTATTTGATTGAAGATATAAAAATATGTGGAAGAGGAAGGATGTGTATCTGAACACTCCTTCAATTGGAAAATTGGTCAATTGATGATGAATATTGTCTGTAATGTAACCAACATATTCAAAGATTATAGATGGGGGTTGTCCTGGGGTAAAAGTGGATAAGAAACCCAAGATGGATTCATCTGTGTGTTCATCAGTAAAGTAACCTATAATGAAGGAAAGAATATAAATCACATGTCCTGAACATTCTGAGAATCTGGAAGTGGAATATGGGGGATTTATTTGAGGGATTTCTACATGCAAAGGCATAAATTTCTGGAAAATCATGAATCTCTTAGGAAAATCTAGGCCAATATATAGCTTGGTGAGGGCCTCTATAGACAAAGGTACTGCTTGAGGATCAGGGGGTAGTTATAGCATGTGGTTAATAGATTCAGTGGTAATAGTGAGAAGAACTTCTTTGTTGGCATTTACTATGGCTCTTGGCTCAGGCACATAACACTGTTGACATAACCTAATGACTTCTTGGCATGGATGAGTTAATGGAACAACATATTTGGGTAAGTGGGATTCCAAAATATGGACTTCTTCTTGATTATCTAAGGACTTCTCATAGCTCCAGTTATGAATATATAGCAGATTAAACTCAACAATTGGGTCTGCTATCTTGTAATCAATATCAGCTAATGGAACATGTTAAATGTCTATGATAGGGCGTTGCAAAATATTTACAACAATAGTAGTCTTAGAAGTCATATATGGAGTTGATTTAGGCACTTTAGAACCTTCAGGATTGCTTGAGCTCTGCTTTTTAGGCATTTTTGCTACTTCTGCAAGTTTAGACAGTTTGTAGAGGTATTTTTCTTTAGCAAAGGTTTCTTGGATGAATATGGTCAAAGTACGGGCTTCTAACTGTCAAAATAGGATTTACAGGCTTTTTATGGTTTAGAAACAAGAAACAAGGGTTTCCTGAGTTTTTTTACTGAGAAATTGGGTTGATTTTTTTTAAAAATTTAGGCACAAAGGCTTTAGGATACCTTCAGAGGATTTTTGGCTTAATTTAAAGCTTAAACAATTTATAGAAACTATAAAACTCACAATTTCCTTTTAAAATAGAATTTATCAATAAAACAGGGTTTTTGCAGAAAATTTGACAAGGTTTGGCCTATTTTTTAGGCTTTTTGACAGGCTTCTATGGAAGATTTTCAGGCTTATAAATGAAATTTGTCTTTTAAAAAGGTTTTTTCAAATTTGAAATAGGTTTAATTTGGAATAAAAATTTTTTTTTCATAGGTACAGGGTTTCGAAGTGGTTTCTGAGGTCTTTGAATAGGTTGAACAACTTCTTTCTGATCTCTGGAGCAATGCAAAGCTCCTCGGCAGTCTTCAATGGATGTTGGTTGGGTTTTGCAGGCTTTTAGCATAGAAATGGTGAAAAGAGGTTTGTTTTACTATCAGGGGGTTTATATAGAGTTAATGCGCAGAAACGAGGAAATAAAATGCATTTACAATGTTTATTATGCATATTAGGGTAAACAATGCCAATAATTAATGACAGTCACATCGGGCGGGAAGGTGGTTTACGAGCTTCAAAGGGTCTAAAATTGGAGTGGTTATTGCGCATGATTTCAGTGGTAAGTTGTTTTAGGGTGATAGAACGCGATCCAATGACAAGGGGGCACATGGAGGAGAGAGGAAATATCAATACCGCCCATTTCACGTAGATTTTGAAACGGGAAATAATGCTCAAGTTTATTTGTGATATGAGATTTCTTCCATCGGATCTTGGAGTTGGACTGCGAACGGTCCAGATTAACCGTGGAAGCTGCGTCGAGATTTGGAGTGGGGCTGGGGTTTTTATATGCGGCGGGTTCAGTTTAAACTTTAGAAATAATCGTTTTTAAACGAAGTTTAAAACTTTAGGTTTTAATATGATGTGGCAGTATAAGTTTTATGTGTTAATTTAAACATTAAAAAATGTTTAAATCATTCATGTGAGCGCATGTTTAATATTATATAGTTTTTCAACCTTTAATAATTGTTTAAAACCATAGGGGGCAGGATAAAATATTATAGGTATGTTTTTAAACCAATGGGGTGGGCGGGGTTTTAATATTGCACACATGGAATATTGAAACATTGGTTTAAAGTAAAATAAAGGGTTTTTGTTGGTTTATTTAAATAAAAGGGATTTAATAATATATGGGTGGGTGTAACTTAGGAATTAATATATATGATTAGTAGTTAATATGAAATAAAGGATGAAGTGAAGGGGATATGAAAATACATGATTTAAATCTAAGTGAAAAAATGATAGACAAAATAAAGCGTTGTTGTTTCTTTTGTTTTTCACACTTTTAACTTAGGATAAAATGTATTTCATGGGTTTTGAGTGTTTTGAAAGGAAAATGAAATTAGTTACTTAGGGTTTTACTTTTACTAAGTAAAAATGAGTTTTTACTTAGGAAAATGGATTAGGATTATGAAATGAAGGATAATTGCTGATGAATGTGGGTTTTTTGTAGGAATTAAATATTTTTAACCAATCAGTCATCGAGCCTTGGTTTCGGCCCCAACAGAAGTCAGAGAAATGCTCTGATCGTTTTTTTACTGATAGTTTAGAATACTGAATATTTGTAGGGGAGGGGAAATTAGTGATTTCTGGTCCAATGAACTACAACTCACCCTAGAACCACCTTACCACCCTGAAGTTTTTACATGATTGAACCTATTGGTGACTTCATGCACCGTCCTGGCACCACCCTACCACCCTATAGAAGAATAAAAGAAGAATGGACTCCCATAACAGGGAAAATGGTCCACTTTATAATGATATAGAATGATGTAGAAGAATAAGACACACTAGACCATAACCCAAACTATGACACAACCACCTAATGACGATCCTAGACCTCTCGACACTACCTCTTCAATTCTTGGCAGATAGACACTTGTAAAAAGTTTACAATGATGCTTTTATAATGACTCATTACAATGAATTTATGCATTGCTGCCCACTTGAAGAATTCATGTGGTGAAATTATTGTTGCTATTTTTCACCTTGATTGCTACTCTTATCATGCTACCCTTTCTCACTCTTCAGAACATTAGATCATGCATTGAGTCTTATCTTGATGAATATATAATATCTACAACAAGTCTTCAAGGAAATACCCATAACATGATAATAGAAAAACTTACCTCATCTCGTAGAGCATATGTTAGTGCTAAAAAAAAAAAACAAATTAGAATGCAAAGAATCTAATGAAATTAAGATATGAACATGCATATACATAATATACTTACCTAGATCTTACCTCTGCTGCATAATTTTTCTAGACTTTTATTTGATTTGGTGCCCTAGAAAGTCTAGTCCTTTGCAACCCTTGACAACACATGATCTAGATTTTTCTTGCCTTCTAGAAGCTCGATATTAAATCTGATTTATCTCTATTATTTCAAATCCCCAATATGTGATTTTTGGTCCTTTATTAGCCCTCCGAGTCTTATTTCCAATGCCATAGGTCTAACCCAATTTTGATTCTTCAAGACAAATTTATGCCCAATCTCTCACAATGAGCTAATTATGGACTAATTCAGTACATCGAGCAAACTAGTACGATGTTCCACGCGTCATTGTTTCCTCATTCAGCTCTAAAATTGATACACAGAAAACCATATTTTGTGTACTATCTGCCACTTTTTACAAAATTCCAATATGATGCTCAGATAGAGGGTTATGATGATTTTCCCAAGGTCACCTCTTTGAGATGAAGTTCAGGAGCCTGCAAAAACCGTAACTTCCATAGATCATATCTCCGAAAATATTGCGAACCATGATCTAAAAATTTTACATGAGCTTCCTTAGGATTTATTCTTCGCGTGATAAAAATTTCAGCTTCTCAACCTTTGTATAAAAAAATTTATATCGAAACTTCCACGATGGCCTGTTTCAAGTAGCAAAATACCTACATAAGGAGGATATGAGGATCACAATTTATATAAATGCTTAGGTTAAGAGGATTTTCAACAAGTGAAAGTGGGAGAGATTTTAGGAGCTTAAAAATTATTAATTATTTACTGTTAAATGACCACAACCAATGATTAGTGTCATGCCACAACCCCATGGGGTTTTAGCCCACTAACTAGGGTTACTAACTTCAAACATGAATATCTCTCAAACTGTGAAGAATTACGTGGTGATCCATATATCAATGGAAACATATCGACAAGTAGAAACCATCAAATAATATCCCTGACTTAGAATATAGTAATTTGGTAGGTCAAAATTCCCATGCAAGATTGGGGTAGCCCCTGGTGCTACTTGGGTTGACATCAATGACAATCACTGATCAACACTGTAAATATAGTAAAGTCTTAAATGCTAGGTAAAATAATGTTTAGAAGAAAATGTTGAGCTTTCATCAGTAAATGATGGTTTGGTATGAATCCATCATGCTTAGCAAAAATTTGTGAATTGTATTGATTTAGAGATTCTTTCCTTAGTGTTACG
Source organism: Pinus albicaulis (assembly GCA_034641835.2). Taxonomy (NCBI): domain Eukaryota; kingdom Viridiplantae; phylum Streptophyta; class Pinopsida; order Pinales; family Pinaceae; genus Pinus; species Pinus albicaulis. The sequence continues at coordinate 926,094,304 of CM076580.1, forward strand.
AGAACTTCATCTTTATGCTCTATAAATTTAACAACTTTAATTTTTCCATCCTCATAAGAAAGTATAATTATTACCATTCCATTATCTCTAATAGACTCCAGTGTATAAAAATTATGACTCTGGACCTTGTTTTTCAAGAACCGGATCATAGCAGGGTAGATGCTCCCGACACTACCTCTTCAATTCTTGGCAGATAGACACTTGTACAAATTTTACAATGATGCTTTTATAATGACTCATTACAATGAATGTATGCATTGCTGCCCACTTGAAGACTTCATGTGGTGAACTTCTTGCTGCTATTTTTCACCTTGATTGCTACTCTTGTCATGCTACCCTTTCTCACTCTTCAGAACATTAGATCATTCATTGAGTCTTATCTTGATGAATATATAATGTCTACAACAAGTCTTCAAGGAAATACCCATAACATGATAATAGAAAAACTTACCTCATCCCACAGAGCATATGTTAGTGCTAAACAAAAAAAAACAAATTAGAATGAAAAGAATCTAATGAAATTAAGAGACGAACATGCATATAAATAATATACTTACCTAGATCTTACCTCTGCTGCATCATTTTGCTGGACTTTGCTTTGATTTGGTGCCCTAGAAAGTCTATTCCTTTGCAACCCTTGACAACACACGATCTAGATTTTTCTTGCCTTCTAGAAGCTCGATATTAAATCTGATTTATCTCTATTATTTCAAATCCCCAATATGTGATTTTTGGTCCTTTATTAGCCCTCCGAGTCTTATTTCCAATGCCATAGGTCCAATCCAATTTGGATTCTTCAAGACAAATTTATTCCCAATCTCTCACAATGAGCTAATTATGGACTAATTTAGTACATCGAGTGAACTAGTACGACGTTCCACGTGTCATTGTTTCCTCTTTCGGCTCTAAAATTGATACACAGAAAACTATATTTTGTGTACTATCCGCCACTTTTTACAAAATTCCAATATGATGCTCAGAGAGAGAGTTATGACGATTTTCCCAAGGTCACCTCTTTGAGATGAAGTTCAGGAGCCTGCAAAAACCATAACTTCCATAGATCATATCTCCAAAAATATTTCGAACCATGATCTAAAAGTTTTACACGAGCTTCCTTAGGATTTCTTCTTCGTGTGATAAAAATTTCAGCTTCTCAACCTTTGTATAAAAAAAATTATATTGAAACTTCCACGATGGCTTGTTTCAAGTAGCGAAATACCTACATAAGGAGGATATGAGGGTCACAATTTATATAAATGCTTAGGTTAAGAGGATGTTCAACAAGTGAAAGTGGGAGGGATTTTAGGAGCTTAAAAATTATTAATTATTTACTGTTAAATGACCAAAACCAATGATTAGTGTCATGCCACAACCCCATGGGGTTTTAGCCCACTAACTACGGTTACTAACTTCAAACATGAATATCTCTCAAACCGTGAAGAATTACGTGGTGAGCCATATATCAACGGAAACATATCGACAAGATTGGGGTAGCCCTTGGTGCTACTTGGGTTGAAATCAATGAAAACCACTGATCAACACTGTAAATACAATAAAGTCTTAAATGCTAGGTAAAATAATGTTTGGAAAAAAATGTTGAGCTTTCATCAGTAAATGATGGTTTGGTATGAATCCATCATGCTTAGAAAAAATTTGTGAATTTTATTGATTTAGAGATTCTTTCCTTAGTGTTACGAGAACTTCATCTTTATGCTCTATAAATTTAACAACTTTAATTTTTCCATCCTCAGAAGAAAGTATAATTATTACCATTCCATTATCTCTAATAGACTCCAGTGTATACAAATTATGACTCTGGACCTTGTTTTTCAAGAACCGGATCATAGCAGGGTAGATGCTCCAAATTTAATAATGTTAAATCTGACTCATAACCAAATATGCCCCATCTCAGGAATACTGCAATGCAAATAATTACTTGGGAAGAAAATGGTTAAAAATACTACTCTATATGAGTTCTATCAATAGGAATCCCCATATAACCTGTAAAATTCAACAACAAAAAAGGAGCTCCAGGGTGTCCTCTCTAAAAAAAATTGCATTCCTTGTTACTGTGGCAACCATCTATGGAAATTTTGTTGTGGAAAGTGTAAGATTTTTATAAATGTGAGAACAATTGCTGACTTTCAAATCCTCAACGAACTGAAAATTCATCTCGCTTCCAGGTAGACCATAAATCAATAATAAATAATCCATAAGATGCTTGAAGTCATAATCTGTTTAGACAAAGACTCCAGCATACAAGATAAGAAGCACTCGCCCAATTTAATATCACAACCGCTTCTTTATATGATAAATCTATGCTAGCTCACTAGCACAATCTCCAAAAATTGTTTTGCAACTTATAGCTCTACCACCTCTGTTCATCAATACACTCATAAAATTTTCCTTGTTCTGCTGAAGAGGATTCAGTTTCAACTAACAATGCAAGAGAAACATCATCCCCAGATTCAACTACTTTAAATTCTGAAGAATGAGTTGGTCCATTCCCATAATCTGCATGTGTACCCTTCAGAGAACCTTTAAAATATCCCTAACCGTTCACAACATGGAAAAAATTCCCGTGATTTTTATAGCATCATTTATCACCATCGTATATTTGATGAATTATGCATTGGCCTTAAGCAACCCTTCTATTCAGACTTGGTCATATTTCTCTAAAAAACAGTTTCTCAAAACCCATACGTGACTCTACCTAGACTTTTCTGCATATGCACGCAAGTCCATACATAGAGAAACGCATATGCCTTTTAAAATATTAAAAAATATATAATTTCCCTACTTTTGAGGCAGGTTTATGATTTTTCCTGTAACTTAACCACCCCATCCCATGGCCTAACTTCTCCCCAACTGAAAAAACTAATTTGATGGAGTATAAAAACCCCTCAAGGGAATGGCCTAAGGGAGAAATAGAGAGAATTATAGATATTATTCTTTGTTATAGCCCTATCCAATTCTGATATATCCCTATGCCTCCTGCACTTCCCAGATTTTTAGGAAACCCTTGTTTCCTTGAGATGTTCATTCATCCTATGTGACATCCATTGTGCACTATTCTTGGAAGAAGTTTTGTGAGGCCAGGGCTGGATGGATCCAGAGGATGACATGCTTGAGGCCGTGGTATATTTAAGGTGATCTCTCCATATTTGTTTACTGTACATGTCATTAATAAAAGAAGTGTCATCTTGTTCCCGATGTTCACGTGTCATTTATCTCTTATACATGTTAATGATCTTAAATAGTTAATTTATTGTTATCTTTATGGGATTATGCATGATTTTTGCTAACATATAGAACTTATATATGATTTACAACTAGGTTTTTCTACTTGTTCTTTGCTGGTTTTTAGGTTTTGGAGCACAAGGTGTTGCAGGGGGTTTGAACCTCGTGGGATCTACTACAACTGAAGGATAAACGGGTAAGGTCTGCAACCCTTAGTTTCTAGTTTAGAGCATAGAATTTGGTTAATTGAGTCCTTCTTGTGATGAAATGCCCCTGATCTGTGAAGGTTTATCAACCCGAGACCTTAGGGTAACATTGCCTACAACATAACTGGAGACTCCACTGGGGATTACCTTCGTGTAATTCCTAGTTCGGGTTGTTTTATCTGTCTTGTAAGTTCCCTAACAGGTTTATCACTTTTAATAGTCTACAAGTCTTTTTTCAATCAAACAGAAGACCTGGTCACTTGATCAGGCTTGAATTTTTATTTTTTCATGATTTCTATTTTCATATGCAACTTAGTCTTTGCACAGTCGCATATACCTTCTATATTTTCCAAGGGAACCCATGTATTTTCAGCAAAGTGAGCTTCTACTTGTTTGATCTTCTTAGACTTGTGCATTGCTTCGCTTTTGGTTTTTTCCCTTTTGGAATATCTTGGTTTTCTTGATTTCTTGGACTAGATTTGTAGCGAATCTTGAAGAATCCCTTTTTGGTTTTTTGAGTTTTGTTTGCTAAAAGATTGTGCTACTGTACTGAATCAGTGGTTTGAGTTTTTTGCTTCTTCTTTCTTGTTTAGGTTTCGCTACGAAAGTAGCATAGTTGGCTTGAGCACTTTGAAGCCTTGTTGAGACTCATTTTGCTTGATTCCGGCTCTTGGGTAATTTTATGCTTGTCTTCTTGAAATATTTTTCCTTTCATTATAAGTAAAAATCCCAAAAACATTTTTGTTTTCTATAGCTTTTGCTTTGAGTTCATTTTTACGGTTTCTTCATATATTTTTAAGCTTCTTGTTGGTTTTTAGTCTTTGGTTCTTTGGATTGGTTTCGAAGGAAGTCTTTTCCTGATTTCTCTCTTTTGCATCAAGTACATTTTGGCATTTTTATGCATAGGAGTTCTGTTTGGAACTAACCTAAAGTGATCGAACCATTGTCTTTCTAGAGACTCTTTTTTGCTTCAAAGTTATCATCTTAGAATTTGCATATCATTGGTGGTTTGCATTAAGTGCATTGAAGCATTTTTAGTATTTTTCATAGTTTTTTGGATTGTTTGAAGTGCGAGTAACTGAAAATAAAAACAAAGTTTTTGCGTACTTAGTTTCATAGAACCCATATAGAGATCTCTTTTCATTGAAAGGAAATCATTGCATTTGCATGCAGTTAGGTTTTCATTGATTTATTTTGCATCAGCAAACACCACCAGTTTCACTTCCATATACCTTTGACTTAAGTAACAACCTATTTAAAGTCAAGCGATATAATTAAAATAAAATATAAGTTTTTGTATCATTCTCATTAATCATACACCAACTAGCTAGGTTGTAGAGCCTTGGAATAGGTGAGTGAAGAGTTAACTCTCCAAGGCCACTCAAAATGTTAAACATAGAAAGTTTATTAAAGAGAGAAATCCAACACCGTTAAGTGGAATTGGAAATATCTCCTCCAAAGAGTCAAGCACGAGGGATAGTGTAGTCAGAGAAGAGAGATACCCCCTATCCTATTTGTTGAATCTTTACCTAAGACCATTGTGCCCGGCTGCCGATACGAATTGGTGCCCTTAGTTTCCTCTCCTAGGGACCACACAAGTGACTGCGGAGGGGGGGGGGGGTGGGGGGAATACCCGTGGTACCTGAGAGAGATGTGCATAATTTCCATCAGTACTTCTAGAGGGTGCCCTTGCGAAGCTTGGGGACTTGCACCGGCAAAGGCTGTTGTTAGGAGGTCAGCGTAACTATTTCTGTTACCTTCGCTAGTAGTCCTGGGGCGTAATTACCCCAGACTATTTTCGGGAGGTCCTATTATTTCGCTTTATTATATTTTGGTGTCCGGTCCTCATCACCCGGAGCGAAAATACCTGAGAGTTTCTTGTCTAGTTATATCTTAGGAACTTTTTAGAGTGTGCACTTTGCTCCTAGATTGCTTAGATTTTATATTTTTTTAGTCTAAAATTAATCTCTTAAAGTGGTTGACCGATCACCTCGTCCATCGAGGAGGCTTCGTGGGATTTCTCCTGTGAGTTCTGAGCCTTCTTCAGGAAGGCGTAGGAGTAATTCAAAGGGTGATTTTTTCCCTGTGGTTTCGAACGCACCTGAGAGTGATCCTCTGTTAGGGCTTGTTGGTTCTCTGGGTGGTCCTGGTATTAATGTCATTTTAGAGAGGACTGCTACACTCATATCTAGAGTTTTATTTCCAACAGAAGAAGTTGAAGTAGAGGAATTACCTCAACCTACTGAGTCTCTTCCATCTCATCTTCCTGCTAGCTATCCTGACATCCTTTGGTACATCGGGCCGGAGTCTCAGAGACCAGCTAGTCATTTTCCATCATATCCCTTTCTTTCGATAGCCACGACTGGGAACATAGTTTCTTCTTTGAGCAGTACAAGTGTTCAGACTCCTCTTTCAGTTGAGGGAGGAGGAACTATTGCCATATCGACAATCACTTCTAGTGCTGCTATGCTTGGCTCTGAAAATACCCAGGCACATGCTTCTCAATCTGGCCCCTTTTCTTATGGAATGCCCACTAGTGGAATTCCTTCTTTCTTGTTTTCTGCTGCTTCAGCTATCTCCGCACCCATGCCTTCTATGCCTAGTGGATCATCTTCATTTCAAGGGTTCTCCTTTGGAAGTGGGCTTATCCCTCATTCAAACCATTCCTTAGGATCCATGCATTTCACCTCTCAGAATCAAGGTTTTAATCCTTTTTCTAGAGGTCAAATCTCTAACATATTTTTGGGATGGAACCCTGCTTTTACAACATTGAGAGCAGGGAGTTAGTTTTTCACTGGCCAGCAAGGGAATGTTCCTTTCCTTTCATTGAGTACTTCTCAGGCTTTTTCTCCATTTGCAAATTCTTGGAACCATTACCAAGGGCTTTCCTCTTCATTCAATACCTTGTTTGGAGGGAATGTTCCTGTGTATAGTAACTCTATGTTGGGAGGGGTCCTTCTTCGAATGTTTCCTTGGGGAAAAGGGTTTATCAGAACATCCTGAGAACTAGAAGAACCATGTTGAGCTAACAAGCATTGCGCATCCTGACAAGAAAAAGGACAAGGATGGGAAGGGGAATGCGAACAAATCCAATGATCATGTTGGAGAGGGTAAGAAGGCTAATAAAAAGAAAGTGAAGTTTCCATGAAAGTTGTGCACTAGAGAACATGCTTTATTTAGGTCCCTGAAATCGAGTTTGCATAGATTTCAGGGACCTAAATAAAGCATGTCCGAAAGATAATTACCCCACAACATTTATAGATCATATTATCGATGAGCGTGAAGGAAATGAGATTTTCTACTTCATGGACGGTTTCTCAGGATATAATCAAATCACTATCCCTATTGAAGATGTAATGTACCTCTTCTCCAATGATTTTTATTTTTATTTTTATTTATTTATTTATTTATTTTTTTTTCCAGTTATTAAGTATTATTATCATTAATAATAATACATAATAATAAACTTTGACCTTCAATTATTTATTATACTAATATCATATAAATGTTTTGTGAAAGGTTTACAATTCCATCTGTTTGGAATATAATTTCCCAAGAGTTTTTAACCTTGAGATTTACATTCTTAACTCTTCTATTTTTAAGTTGTCATCCACTTCCATTTATACAATCATTATTTCATTCCCCGTACTTCTGAGGACTTTGTCATCATAGACCAATATTTTATATTAACTATATAACTCCAAAATAATTATATAAATCTCTCCTTTGTTTAAAACCTACTTTCTATTATAATACACTACACATTTAAAAGTATTGAATTCGAAGTATTTGTGCATCGCACTATAATATTTATTTTTCGTTGTACAATATAAATCTATCATGGTACTCTTCCGTATTGGTAATGTGATTTTTTCATTTTGAACCAGATATGCTAGATATGTCAACTGACATATATTAATTTCCTCCTCCTCGGATTTATAAGCCAATAATTTTGCATTTAAAACTTTAACTCAGTGGAATCCTCGAGCCATGAAATTTAATATATTGTATAGTTTTATATGCCGGTTCTAACTTCATTTTAATGCATCTCTCTGTAAACGTATGCTTGAATTTCAATGTTATTAATTTGGTGTCCTATCTCTGGGAAAACCATAGATCCATGGGAGGAATGACGGATTGATGACACTTGGACGATTGGATTTTATTAGGGTTTATGACATTAAATCTCTATAAGTGTTGAAGTTTTTACATTGTTTCATTTCCTCGGTGTCTTTCTCCTCAAGCCCTTTCTCGGTTTTTCTCCCCGATAACAAGAAGGAGTGTTCTCTGGCCTTCAATGGCGATTGCTACTCCCAGAAATCGCCTTCTCCACAAAGCATAAAGGTAATTTAATTTCCTTAACCTCTCTGTGTGAATGCTATTAAACAATCACACTAAATGTTTGCGGTGAAATGCGTTTTCATCATTTAATCATTTTCATATATGCACAATGTCTCCTTTGTGGTGTTCGCGTTTCAATTTTGTTAATTATAGGACTGAAATCTCAATGCAAAGTTTGTAGCATTGCTCGCAATATATTTTAATATTGGAAAATTTGGCATCACCGTGAATGCGATTTGGGGATTCACTACGACCCTGTTTCGATTTTATTTTATAATTTGCAAAGTTGTTTGAAGACCAAAATTTTGTCCATTAGTTACAAATTGAAAGCTTTCTCAATTATCTAGTGATTTCTCCAGTTCGTGGATTTAGATAATTTGTTTCTTAGATAGATTTAATTTATAATTATAAGTATTATCTCATTTTTAATTCATTATATTTTTTACTGGCTATATAAGCTTTCATCGACCTGAGGAAAAATGGTTTTTCTTCCTTAGTCGTAAGCAATTCCAAAACTTGTTTCGGTCAATCATGGAGATGAAATGATTTCTTGTCGGTGAATGTATTCTTCACCATCCCGTTCCTAAGTGAGTATTTTCTATTGTGTAAAACGTTATTAAATCCTTTGTGGTTATTAATTTATCTTTGTGTATTTCCTGATTTCTTATTTCGTTGAATTGAAAATTTTCTTCAGGGTTATACTTGCGTATGCCATCATTTTGATAGGTATGCACATGCTCTCTATTTAGAGTCTCTGTTCTTTCTAGCATTCAAGCCAGATTTATGGTTCGGATTTTTAACTTCACCCACTGTGTTTTTATACATAGGTTGATTTCACCCTGGTTTCCTCATTACCACATCACAATGGCAGTAACTTCCCATAATGTTTTTGGGATTTTGTTAGGGTTTTACCCCTACTCTTTTCAGATATACTCTATAACATTTTCACTATATCTATAAAGTTGTATTTCAATTAAACTATGTCTCTGTATTAACAGTAACCCATTTTTATAACTGTTCATTTCATTCAGTTAAGAACTGTTAACTGAGAATTTACATTTCTGTACATATTTAATTGATTTCTCTTTTCTGTATATTCATAGAATGTTAATTTATGTATTTATGATTCATAGCAGTTACTATTCAAGTAATTATTTTAAAACGATTATTTCGTTTATGTGACATATGTATATATATACATACCTCCATCATTACTTCATATGTTATTGGTTTATATATATATTTTAATTAATTTTTAACTTATCGCTACTATTTCCAAGATAGGAATTTATCAAGTAGCACTAGACAGGAGGTTTATACATGTTTCTACCTATATATGTCAATTAAAAGGGTTGGATATTTTAACTAGTTTGTAGAAAGATGATCCTCATGCAGAACCATAAACTTTCTATTATATTATTATTGTTCTAACTGTATTTGGTTGTAAAATTTCTTTATCAGAATTTTATTTGCTTCTCAGCTTGTTTTTGAAGATAGAAGTTATAGATTTTACTTAACACAAAACTTTCTTTTCAACTATGTTCCACTTAAATTTTGTGTATATTTACAGTACATATGAACATATATATAATTATATTGACATTACAATTTAGAATAGAATATCTATCTCTTGTAGTACTTATACTTTTTATATCAGGCATGCATATCTAAACAACACCTGTTATAAATCAAATTTGTTATTTCTGTAGTATATCATAGATTCTTGTCTACTATCTGAAAGTCATTTAGTTTAATGTAAAATTTCAGATATTGTATTTTTATTATAGCAGCATACAATTGAAATATTTATCTTTGTTGTATGGTTGAATTCTTTCATTTTGTAGGTACCAGTAGAGGTAACCTGAATACACGTAATTTTTTTCAATCATTCATTTAAAATCCATACTATAACAAATCAGTAGTGCTTTCCTATATTAAAAAACTAATAAATGATGTGTGCATACCACTGCTTGCTATGACCAATCCTCCCAACCATAGAATTCCTTTCTCTCCAGAATTCACCCCCGAGCTGAGATCCTCTCCAAGAACAGACCCACCCCAAATTGTTCTGGAGCAGCTTATTTAAGCTATGCTCTCCCCAAAGCCTGTTTCCAATTCTATGAACAGAATTTCAGGATGCTTTATTCCTGTTTGCCTAGGCTTCCCTTATTTAGAGATTTTTAAAGCTGCTTTCTGCTTTTCTAGCTTTTTACCTCTTCCCAAATACTTTCCTCATCATTGGGGAAATTTAGATTTTTCCTCAAAAATCTAAATTAGAAATAAATTATTTCAAGGATTTTTGAAAGATTTTGGGGAAAGTCTTAACCTCTTTCCATAACCTCATGGATTAGGAAAGTGATCTCAAAAATCTCATTTGGTCATAGTGCACACAAAACATTTTATTTATTTTTCATAAAGAAATAATTAACTACATCCACACAATAATTATCCATTGGGGTCCACTCCCCTTTGGACTTAAGTTCAAATGTCTAACTTGAAAAACATAAAACTAGGGGTGTTACATATTCCCCCTCTGAAAACAAACACCGTCCTCGGTGTTAACAGCTAACTACTAGAGTTTATTTTGAAAATAGAAATTGATATTTTTCCATCATATCAACTTCTCTTTCCCATGTAGCTTCTTCAGCAGTAAAGTGCTTCCACTGCACCTTTACTCTAGCTTCTGTTCGATTTCGCAATTCAATTTCTTCCCGCTCCAAGATTCTAAGCGGTTCTGGAAGGAAATTCCCTTCTGGTTCCACCTGGATCACATTCCAATCAATAATGTGAGAAGCATCATGAACATATTTTTTCAATAAAGAGACATGAAACACATCATGAACTTTAATATGTGGAGGTAATGCCAATTTATAAGCTACTGGTCCAACCCTTTCTAAGACTTCAAAAGGTCCACAATATCTAGGAGCCAATTTTGCACAGCTACCAGTATGTAGTGTACTTTTCTTGGGTTTAATTCACAGGTAAACATGATCACCCACTTTAAATTCTCTGTGAGTCCTCTTCTGATCTGCATAAATTTTATGTCTATCTTGAGCTGTTTTAATATTTTTCTGAATCTATTTCACAACTCTCTCCATTTCCTGCAACACATCTGGCCCTAGAATTAGCTTGTCTTCCGGTTGACTCCATATTAAAGGAGTATGACACTTTCTTCCATAGAGTGCCTCAAATGGACTCATTTTTATGGATGCTTGATAGCTGTTGTTATAGGAAAATTCTGCTAGGTGTAAATAATCTTCCTATTTTGTTAGCCTATCCATTACATACATTCTTAACATATCCTCCAAAATCTGTTTTTTCCTCTCTGTTTGACCATCTGTTTGAGGGTGATAAGCAGTACTAAAGTTTAATTTAGTGTCCATCCCTCCAAATAGACTTTTCCAAAATGCAGCAGCGAACTTGGCATCTCTGTTTGCAATTATCATCTTTGGAACTCCATGTAGCCTTACTATTTCTTTCATGAACACATTTGCTACTTGGGCTATTCCAAAAGTGGATTTTACAGGTATAAAATGAGCAGCCTTTGTCAAAGTATCTACAAATACCATCACCGAATCATGCTGATATTTTGTTTTAGGTAGGCTAGTAATAATATCCAATGAAATAATATCCCATTTCCATTCTGCAATTGGCAAAGGATTTAAAAGACCAGCTGGGTGTTGATGTTCAACTTTAACTAGTTGACATTCCATAAACCTAGCTAAATATTTTGCTACATCATTTTTCATTCCTGGCCAAAATAATTTCTTCTTTAATGCTGTTAACAATTTATGATATCTAGGATGTCCAGCATATGGCTGTTTATGATATTCATCAAAATGTATTTCTTCAATGAATCCACATTTGGGATATACAATTTGTTTTTATAGCAAATTAGTCCTTTCTGATTTTGAGTGTACCCTTCTATTCCCTTTTTCAGCATTTTTGTTTGCAGTTGTTCATATTGCAGAGCTTGATTCATTACTTTTTCTACCATCCCTTCCAAGTCAAAATCTACACTGCTTTCTATGTTACTTATGTGTTGAACTGGATTTCTGCTAAGTGCATCAGAAATTTTATTATCTTTTCCTTTGATATGTTTTATTTCAAAGTCAAATTCACTCAGAAAAGGAAACCATCTAGCTTGTCTAGCATTCAGATCTGGTTGAGTGAAAAAATATTTCAAGCTAATGTGATCTGTCAATAGAGTAAACTTCTTTCCTAAGAGGTAGTGTCGCCACATCTTGAGAGCATGAATTACAGCTTCTAACTCAAGGTCATAAACACTATAATTTTGTTCATGTTTCTTAATTTTTCTAGATTCATAAGCAATAACAAAATTTTCTTGTAATAAAACTCTTCCTATACCTTTTGCACATGCATCTGTGCACACCAAAAACTCTTTATTTGGATCTGAAATCTTCAGAATTGGAGTTGTAGTTATTTTTAGTTTTAACAATTCAAAACTATTTTGGTACTTTTCAGTCCACTCAAACTTTGTCCCTTTCCTTTGTAATGACGTTATGGGATGTGCTATTGCAGGAAATCTTTCTACAAACCTTCGATAATATCCTGCAATCCCGAGATTAATATAGCGAGAGGAATGCGCTCTGCTAGGGTTTCTAGCTCTCTCGCTCTGAGGAAACCCTACCCCCCTGCAACCCTGTCAACCCTGACGGCGCTCTCCTCTGCACGCAGCTACGCATAGTACGCGGCAATGGATCAGGATATGGGGGGAGGCGGTCAGCCTCCCCCTGCTAAAGATCAAGAAACGACAAAAGGATCTGACAAGAAAATGAAGGACTCGGCTACAGCGCAGGAAACGGTGGACAACAAGCAAACGACCTATGAACCACAAACGGAGGTGCCGCAGGTTACGTCTTCGACCTGCAAACCAATCGCACAAGAAAGACCCAAAATCGATCTGCCCAGTCATCGGATTAATGCAAGGATCCAGTACATGAGAGATCATGCTCTCATAGGAAAATTCATAGGGTTTTGGCCAACAGAGAGAGCCCTACAAGGATGGATTGCGTCCAAATGGAAACCCAAGGGACACGTGAGCTTGCAACTGGGTCCAAAAGGCTTCTTCACTGCCGATTTCAACTGCATCGAGGACAGAAATAGGGTTATGGATGGTGGCCCCTATTTCTTTAACTCAGCAGGGCTATACCTTCGTAACTGGGTCGAAAGGTTCAACCCAGACCAAGAAAATTTTAACTGGGCCCCAGTTTTGATTCGACTCTATTCGTTGCCTCTGGAATATTGGGATGAGGAATCTCTGCAAGCGATTGGATCAGGCTTGGGAGAGTTCATAAAAATAGCAGAAGAAACGAAGCTTCGAAGATACACCTCCTACGCTCGAATCTGTGTGCAAATGCAACTGGACAGAGCTCTCCCAGATGCGGTAAGTCTGTTTCATGATGATTACGAATGGATTCAACCGTTGGATTATGAACATGTGCCTTTTCGTTGCAGAAGATGTCATGCTCATGGGCATCTCTTCAGAGACTGCCCTCTTGTTGCCCAATCTAAGAGTCAAAGCGCTGAAGACAAAGAAGATAAGGATGGGTTCACCAAGGTCTCATCCAGGAGAAGAAACAACAAGAAAGTTTCCCAACCTGGCCCTAAACCTAACCCCTCCACTTCTGCTCCCTCCACGAGCAACAGCTTTGTCGCTCTTGCCCAAGCTGATGCCCTGAATGAAGACTCTCCTGCTACGCCTCCCTCCTCGGCCCTTTCTGATTCCCCCACTACTCCTCTCAATCCTTCTGTCTCTGATCCCGCTCAAGGTTCATTGCCTTCTAGCTCTCTCCCAGATGTTGGCCCCTCTTCTAAGCAGAAGCAGGTAACGTGGAACCCCAATACCATGGACCTAGATGCTCATTCTCCTCACCCCGATCCGAATAGTAAAGACCTACAGGAAAGCTCGCAGACCTCTCTTATGGATGAGGATTCGGAAAGCTTCGATGTAGGGAACCTGGATCTATTCGGTCTGGAAGACGCTTGCCGAAAGAAAGAATTCGACAAGATCCAGCCCCATCAAATCGAGTCCCTGGAGGTAGTCCTTACCAAGGCTCATCAGCACAAAAAATTGGGGGTACAGCCAGGCAGCCATTGGGACAGCCTGAAGGTGTTGAAGGAAAACAAAAAGCGAGGTAGAAAACCAGAATGGCAGCGCACCATCCAGATCGGGGCGATGCTGGTGGAATCAGGGAGATATCCCAAGTTGACCCGGTTTTTCAAACCACTTAATAACAGTTCTCCATGAAGTTAGTCTCATGGAATGTAAGAGGGCTCAATGCCCCTGGAAAGGCTCGAATGATAAAATCCATGATTCAGAAGGAAGCACCTCAAATCCTCTTCCTCCAGGAAACTAAATGCAAAAGTAATCTGCTAGGAACCATTTTGTCAAAAGCTTGGCCTAGCAGCAGTTCAGTAGCAGTTGATGCCTCTGGATCTTCCAGAGGTCTGGCCATTGCCTGGGACACCCACACCATGCAGATTTCTGACTTTCATGCAGGGCACAATCTCATTCAAGCCACTTTTCACCCTATAGGCACTAACATACATGGACATCTGTCCAATGTCTACTTTCCTCAAGAGCAGAATAGCAAGGCTGCGCTCCTAGATACCATAGCGCACCTCAACACCAAAAGATCCCACCCTCTCTGGATTGTTGGTGGGGATTTCAACATGATCCTTAGATCGGATGAGAAAACTGGAGGACGCTCCAGAACAGATCTGGAAATCAGCCATTTCAAGAACTTCATCAACAACAACTGGCTTATTGACCTCCCCTTCTCCAACGACATCTTCACCTGGAGCAACAGACGTGTAGGAGGGCAGCAGATCGCTTCAAAGTTGGACAGATTCCTAATCTCAGATAACGCTATACACATGGGGGGAGACATCACAAGCTCAATTCTTCCCTTTGCTGGATCGGATCACTGGCCTATTCTTCTACAGTGGCAAAACATAGGGTCCCAGCTAAAGAAACCTTTTAGATTTGAAGCTTTTTGGTTGACTCATCCTTCCTTCAAGGATCTAATACAAACTGCATGGAGAAACTTCCAACCGCCTAAAGGTTCAAAAATGTACCATTTCCAGCAAAAGCTAAAATTCCTTAAAGGACAAATCAAACACTGGAATCGGTCCACCTTTGGCAACATCTTCGAGGAAAAGAAGATTCTTGAGCAACAGATGCATGAGGTGCAACAAGAAATCATCTCCAAGGGACGAACAAAGGAACTCGCCACCAAGGAGTCTAATCTCCAAAACCAGCTTGAGGAAAGATACAAACAGGAAGAGATCCTTTGGAAGCAGAAATCTAGAATACGATGGTTGAAGGAGGGAGAAAGGAACACCAAGTTCTTCCACGCCTCCACCATACAACGCAGGATGCAAAACAGGATTAGCCACATAATCAACCAGCAAGGGGAAAAGATGGAGAAACATGAGGAAATGGAGAAGGAACTGATTGACTATTTCAGGGGTATACAGCAAGAGCCTCAAATAAACAGACAAACTGCCATCAATCAGATCAAACAGCTCATCCCCAAATTGGTTACTGCCGAGCATAACCAAATGCTTCTTCTACTAGTCTCCCCCCAAGAAGTGGATGAGGCTATGGCGCAGTTCAAGGATGGTAAAGCCCCGGGGCCCGATGGTTTTACCTCTAATTTATTCCATCATTTTTGGGACCTCATCAAATCTGAAGTTTGGCAGCTGGTTGAGGAGTCAAGAGCCATGCACTGGATTCTGCCCTCTCTCAACACCACCTTCATTGCGCTTGTTCCCAAGGAGGACCAGCCCAGCAAACCGGATAAATTCAGGCCTATTGCTCTTTGCAACGTTATATACAAACTCATCTCTAAAGTTATTGCTAACAGGATCAAGCCACTCCTTCCGCTCCTCATCTCTCCGGAGCAGATGGGATATGTTGAAGGGCGCCAAATTCTGGACGGCATAATTTTAACTCATGAAATTATGCACACTCTAAAGGTTTGCAGAAAGCCAGGTATGCTTCTCAAGATTGATCTTTCCAAAGCATTTGATAAACTGAACTGGAACTATATTCAACAGATCTTAAATGCTTTTGGTTTTGATCAGATGTGGATTAGATGGATTATGAGTCTCATTTCCTCCCCCTCCTTCTCCATTCTTGTCAATGGGGTTCCTTCCCCTCCTTTTTATCCCTCTCGAGGAATTAGGCAGGGGGATCCTCTCTCCCCCTTCCTCTTTGTCCTCATGGTTGAAGGCCTTGGGCGTTTAATTCACAATAATGTTCAGTCTCGCAAGTTACGTGGCATCTCCCTCCATGGTGCCCCTGTCACCACTCACCAGCAATTTGTGGATGAAAACATGCTCTTTGGTTACCCTTTGGTTCAGGAAGCTCGCTCCTTCAAAGAAATCCTTCACCTGTTCTCTTCTACCTCTGGTCTCTCCATCAATGACTCTAAATCCCAGGTGTTCTTTTTCAACACTCCCCCCCTCACTCAAGCCAACATTGCCCGCATCCTTGGGTTCTCCATTGCTTCCCTCCCTGATAAATATCTGGGTGACCCCCTCATTGACTCTGCCATCAGGAACTCCTCCTGGGTCAAGCTCCTGGACAAATTAGAAGCCAGGCTTGCATCCTGGACTTTCAGAGCTCTAAACTTACCCAGCAGGCTCATTCTTATCAAAGCGGTGCTCCAATCGATTCCCCTTTACCTCTTCTCTGTTTTAGCTACTCCTAAGTGGGTTCTCAAGCAAATCAGAGCTTTGCAACGGAACTTTCTTTGGGGCTCATCTGGCCGAAATCGGAAGTGGGCTCTTGTGAGCTGGGACACGATCTGCTCTCCCAAGGAATCTGGAGGCCTCAATCTCCGAGATCCCAATCACAGTAATGAGTTCATGGCTGCCCGAATTTGGTGGAACTAGTTATCCAAACCTCACACTCCTTGGGCCAAACTGTGGACCGCTAAATATGCTAACAGCAGACCCCCGGCCGATCTGATCAGAATGGTTCCTAGCCAAACTGGCTCCCTTATTTGGAATGCGGCCAAACAAAACTATCAGCTCATTCAGCAAAATTGCTTCTGGGAAATACGCAATGGCAGCTCTGCGAGATTTTGGCACGACTCTTGGCAGCAAACTCCGCCTCTCATTGAAATCCTCCCCAGCATCAACATGGGAGGAAATAACACGGATCATGATGCTAAGGTCTGTCAGCAATGGACAGCCGCTAACAACAACGATTTCAGACAATGGAAGCCTCCTCAGATAATAGCACCTCACGCGCATGATCTTGATCTGGATACACTCAGCAACGAGCTTCACAGGCAGCAAATTAGAAGATCTGAGGATCATGACATTCTTAGGTGGGGCTACTCAACCAAAGGAATGTACACCACAAAAGAAGCTTACTCTCTTCTGCATCCAATGCCTCTCCCCTGTGATATTCTTTGGGCTTTGATCTGGAACAAGTTCACTTGGCCCAAGATCTCCACGTTCCTTTGGCTTCTCAGCCACAAAAGAATTCTCACGTGGGACAATCTCGTCAAACGAGGTTTCACTGGGCCTTCCCAATGCCCCAACTGCCTTCAAAATGTGGAAACCATCCAGCATCTCCTCTTGCTTTGCCCTCTGGCTAACTCCTTCTGGGAAAAATGCAGCTTTCGATGCCAGAGGAACAAACCCACAGGGGACATCACCATGATTCTTCGCTCCTGGCCTCGAAGCCCCTACTCTTCACCCCTCCTCAATGCCCTCTGGATTCTTCTTCCTGGTCTTGTTTTTTGGTCTCTGTGGAAAGAGAGGAATAAACGCATCTTTAAAAATCAATTCACCTCCCTTGACCTTCTCTGGATCTCTTTCTGCACTAACCTTCAGGAATCCCTAGCCCTCCGCTCCTAGAATGAAGAAGACTACCCAAAAATCCCCAAAGAAATCTCCATCTGGCAAAGATGGAATCTTCAAATCGCGTTTCATCCTTCCCTCAACTTCCGCTCCCCTCCTGATCCACCCTTGCTTTGGTCCCCTCCTCCGGATGGTGTTTACAAACTTAATTTCGATGGCGCCTCCAAAGGGAATCCTGGTCCAGCTAGCTTCGGGGGTATAGTCAGAAATTCCAAAGGCGAAACTCAATTCATCTTTTATGGTTCCATTGGATGGGACACCAATAACTCTGCTGAATTGGAAGGATTATGGCAAGGCCTTTGTCTCACTCATCATTATAACCTCTTTCCTATCATTACTGAGGGGGACTCTCAAGTTCTCATCAATGCTTCCCAGAGGCTTCTTTGGGGCACTAATTCAGAGAAAGTGTCTCACAGTTGGCGTCTTGAAGCCAGAATCAACAGGTTAAGCAAGTGGCTCATGCATCACAGGGCGATTTATTTCAAGCACGTAAAGAGGGAAGGCAATAAAGTCGCAGACCTCCTGGCCAATATTGGAACAGACAGCACTAGCACTCTCATTCATGGCTCCCTCAACTGTATCCATGATGAAGCAATGCTACAGAACTGCACTATGTTGGTCCACCAAGACCAACCCACGCCGGATCCGGCTGATTAATGCACCGGGGGGGAGGCGCCACCTCGCGCACTTCCCCATGAAAATGGCCTGGGCAGCCCACATGGCTCCCGGCATTTGCATTAACTCTGCTCTTAATGCTATCACTCGCGCGACGGTCATTAACTTTGGTCTGCTCAATCCGGAGGAGATTATGGCGGTGCTGCAAGATATGGAGGTTCAGTCGCATGACACAGACGACGTCTCTGGTTCGGTGAGCTCGCCCACCCCGTTGCTCGGTATTTGCACTCCTGGCTTGCTCGAGGCCAGTGTGAAGACGTCTACAGGGAGGCACTGCTCTTTGCAGGCCTGCATTGAACCGGTCCCAGGTATTCATTTCACACAGAGCCCGCATTGTCTATATAATTTTCTGTCCAAGGTTGGCGCTGACCTACGTGGTGAGCCTCTGCGTGATTTCTACGCTCCTCCTGACATTTTCCGCTTCGCCCATCCCTTTGTTCTTTTTACTGCTCCCCTTGCTCTCACTATCTCTCCTCTCGCTCCGGCTCACCTCTGTCATTCCCCTTCTGAGATGCCGCGTCTTCGTGAGAGGATGAGGGCTCGACGAGGCCCCAGCCGAGGTCACAGTCGCCCTCCTCCCAGCACTTTCTCCCCTGATGATACTCTGGACCCTTCTCAGAATCTGTGCGGAGGCAGAGGTCGTGGACGTCGACGTGCTGGAAATTCGGTTTCAGCTTCCTTGGTTGACACCTCACCTCCTCCTTCCCAAGCTCACGACTATGGCGGCAGCTCTTACCGAACTGTCCCTCCTGCCCCTCTTCGCCCCACCATCAGACAGACCTCGCAGCATGCGGAGCTCAAATTCCATCCCACTGCCTCCAATTCTGTTCTCACGGCCCTCATTTCGCTCACTCTGCGGGAGGAAATTCCCAACCACCATGCTCCTGGTTTAGCCTCCGTGCACCTCTCTCTGAGTTCTGGACCCTTAAACGCAGCTGCTGCACCGGTCATCTCCCCTCTGTCTCCACAGGAGCAGCAGAAAAACATGGAAGCGCCCTCGGGTGGTATGGACACGAGCGACTCTGGCAAGGAGGACAGCAGAGAGTTTTTCGGTTGCAAAATCATTGAGGAACCACCGTCACCAACTCATGGCTAGCTTCAGCACTGCTCTCCAGGTTTTTTGGTTCAGTTTCATAGATAATGCTAGTTTTTGTCACTGGGCTGACCAGCTGAATCAGTGGTCTCTGAACTGTAGCTTATATTTCTATGTTTATTTAGTTTCTATGTTTTCCAAACCGGTTTCCCTCACAAGGGCAGTTAAGATTCGATGCTTAATAGGACTGGTTTCCCAATATGGGCAGTCTCGGCACTCTGTGAACAGTTTGAATTTCAAACACAGTGTTCAGGCTTTCATAGCTGACACTGTGACTGTTTTGTACTAGTAACCTTATACATAATAGAATTAGTTACACTTAGAAAAAAAAAAAATATCCTGCAATCCCCATAAATGACCTTACTACTGATACATCAGTAGGTACAGGCCACTCTCTTATGGCTTTTATCTTTTCAGGATCAACAACCAATCCTTGTTCTGATATGATATGCCCCAAATACTAGATTTTATCTTTATAAAACTCACATTTACTAAATTTGGCATACAATTGGTTTTCCTTCAAAGTCTGCAAAACTATCCTTAAGTGTTCTTTGTGCTCTTCCTCACTTTTTGAATAGACTAAAATGTCATCTATAAATACTAGTACAAACTTGTCTAAGTATTTATTCAAGACACTATTCATTAAACATATAAATTTGGCAGGAGCATTTGTCAGCCCAAAAGGTAGGACTACAAGTTTGTAGTGCCCATATCTATTTCGAAAAGCTGTTTTACTAATATCTTCCTCTTTAATTATTAACTGGTGATAACCAGTCCTTAAATCAATCTTGGAAAATACTGAAGCTCCCCTAACTTGATCAAAAAGGTCATCAATTCTGGGTAAAGGGTACCTATTTTTGATGGTCAACTTATTCAGTTGGCGATAGTCAATACACATTCAGAAGTTACCATCCTTATTTTTCACAAATAGCACCGGTTCTCCCCAAGGGGATAAACTTGGTCTTATATAACCTTTATCTAATAATTCTTGTAATTGCATCTTTAACTCCATTAATTCAGGGGGAATCATTCTATAAGGATCTTTAGAAACAGGAGTTGCACCTAGCACTAGATCAATAGTAAAATCAATTTCTCTTTTGGGGGGAAGATGAGGAATCTCCTTTGGAAATACTTCCTTAAACTCTCTAACCACTGGTAAAGTGTCTATCAAATTTTCTTCAAGTTGCTGTCCTAATTCTTCAACATATACAACATACACTTGATATCCCTTCCTAGCTGTTCTTTTTAATTGCAAAGCTGATATTTGTCTTACAGAGATTGGTTTGGGTTTTCCTTTGAGTATAAAGGGTATCCCTTCTTCATCTATGTAATGCATGTATAAATTTGAATAACTGATATATTATTCACCGAGATTCTCCTGATCACACACTATTTTATCTTCATGCACAATACATAATCTCTTCTACCATGGATCATTAATTGCGGAAATAAAAACAATCGCATGCGCACATTAAAACCATAAACAATCAAACATATGAACACAATATTTTATGGGAAAGCTTAAAGCTGAAAACCCCCAAATATCTATATATTATGTCTTCTCTGCGAAGATCATATGGCAATGTTTATAGCTCCTCACAAGCTCACCAGGCACAACCTCCAGTAGTTACCACTAATCGGCTAGGTCTAGCAAAACACATGCTCAATCTTTGCCACACGATAGTAATACCTCTGTGCATAATCAATGCGCAAGAGTAATATTAAATAACTTGAACCACACAGCTTGTATGCTGATATATGGCTTCCTCAAATCTTTTGGTTGTTGCAAATCTGTGATGTAATTACCAATAACTAGTTAACATCACCACCTCTCTGCATTGGTCTCCCATGGTATCCTTGCTGTGAGTTAAATGATGTATTCTTTAGTTGATTAATGAGTTTATAATTAGTGAATTAATTAATAATTAATTCACACCACTCTTCACTAGTGTATTAATCAGTTAGATTAAATACAACTAGTTCAACTATGTTTAGATTAGTTAAACTAAACACAACTCCATTAACTCCTTAATCAACTCCACCAAACTCTGTCACATGAGTTCTAACTGAAGTATCCATGCAATAGCTCAATTCTAACCACCACAGGAATAGCATAGTTATGCAGCTGAAATCTCTTCATGCACATCAAACATGGCTAGTATCAGAGAATAGATAATCATTTGTAATTCCCAAATGTTATTAAGAGTAAGCCAATGACCGACATAATATTTTTAGGCTTGGCAATCTAGTGATTCATTAATATGTCTATCAATAGAAAGTCCATATATTTTCAGCAAACCAACTTCTCACAAATAACATCCTGCAACTCATAGAACATGATCCATATGTCTAAAAATAGACATAGTCTAAAAATAGACTTTGCGCCAAAAATAGCCTACGGGCCCACTTAGTGAAGGCGACTTCTTTCCACTAAGCTCATCATCTTGTTGCAATCTAAAAACTCCCTCTCAACAAGATAAGGATTATCTGCCACCCCTATCCTGCCTCTGTAGTATTTGAATTTTCTCCTGGTGAGCGCCTTCGTCAAGATATCAGCATCTTGATCCTCCGTGGGAATGTATGAACGCAACATGATCTTCCACTGCACACAATCTCTGATATGATGATATTGGATGTCAATGTGTTTAGATCTATCATGAAATACTGGATTAACTGAGAGTTTAATGCAACTATGATTATCACAATAAATCACAGTAGGATCTAAGTGTGAACCGAGCAACCCGACCAGGATCTTCCTCATCCATATTGCCTTGCATGCAGCCAAAATCGATGCCATATACTCGGCCTCTACTGAATTGAGTGCCATGGATCTATGCTTCCTGCTGTACCAAGAAACTGTTGTCGACCCGATACTGAAAATCCCTCCAGATGTGCTCTTTCTGTCTGTTGGGCTCCCTGCCCAATCTGCATCCGTGAAGCCACATAGCCTCACCTCATCCGACTGTCTGTACCATAATCCATATCCCAATGTGCCTATGAGATATCTCAATACATGCTTTCTTTCCTTCCAGTAGAGCTTGGTAGGCTTAACCATAGCTTGTGAAAGCTGGTTAACAACATAGCATATGTCGGGTCGTGTATTGATCAGATACATAAGCGACCCCACCAACTGTCGATAAACAGTGGCATCCACTACCTCCGCTGAAGTAGCATCCTCCTTCCTCCATCCACCAGGAAGAGGAGTATCAATAGGCTTGCAGCCATGTATGTTGAACTTCTCCAGTATCTCTCGGGCATACTTGCCTTGAGAAAAAAACATTCCATCACTGCGCTGCCAAATTTCCAATCCCAGGAAATAATGAAGGAGGCCCAAGTCCTTCATATCAAACTCCTTTGCAAGATCAGCCTTGCATGAGTGTATCAACAGTTCATCACCTATCAAAATCAAATCATCTACATAAAGTACAATGATCAGTAACTTACCCTCCACCACTATCTGGTATAGGTTCGGATCCGCCTCACTCTTGGAGAATCCAAGTCTGGTGAAATAACTGTCTATCCATGTGTACCAAGCATGAGGTTCTTGTTTCAACCCATACAACACTCTCTTGAGCCTGCACACATGTGACTTGCTGTTGAAGATCTCGAAACCTTCGGGCTACTCTATGTACACCTCCTCCTCAATCAACCCATTGAGGAACACAGTCTTCACATCCATCTGATGAATGTGCCACCCCATCTGCGCTGAGAGAGCAAGAATCGTCCGTATGGAAGAATAACTTGCGACAGGTGCAAAGGTCTCCTCATAATCGATCCCCTCAATCTGTGAGAAGCCTCGAGCAACAAATCTTGCCTTGTACTTCTCCACACTCCCGTCAGCTGCTTGCTTCACTTTGTAGATCTATCTCAAACCCACCACTGATTTCCCTTCCGACCCTGGGACAATCTCCCATGCACTGTTGCTGACAATCGAATCATACTCTTCCACCATGGCATCTACCCATGCGGGATCCTCCACAGCTTCCTCGAAAGAGGATGGCTTCGTCACAATACACTTGCTCATAAGAGCCATGTATCCAATATGCAGTCGGTATCTGTCTGCGCTGTGATGTAGGTGCTCCTACAACCTTCTCTGCATCTTGAGCCAGTCGCTCAGCTTCTGTAGTGCACTTCCGCCCTCTGATGGTTGGCGCTACATGAGTGGTCTCTTCCACTCCATGAACCTCCTCTTGTGGCTGATCCACATCCAGAGCCTCATCCTTAGGAACTAGTAGCTCCTCATCTGCATGCAAGTGTGGCTCCCTCTCAAGTGAACGCTTCATGGCTTTCTCCTCATGAAATTTGATATTCCGTCACACAACAGTCTTGCGACTGTCTGGAAAATACACACGATAGTTGTGGGGTGTATCAGTGTACCCCAAAAATATCCAAACCTCTGCAGTCGGCTTCAGCTTCTTTGTGGCATCCTTCGTCACATGAATGTAAATAGGTGAACCAAAATTCCTCAAATGGGAAATATCAGGCTTCTTACCAGAAAATGCCTCCTCGGGTGTACTCATGCCAAGTATCCTGTGAGGACAATGGTTCTACACATATACTGCAGTATTGCATGCCTCAGCCCACAAGTGTATGGGAAGGCCATGATCATGCAACATCGCCCGTGCAGCACCCACGATCGTTCTGTTCTTCCGCTCAGCAACCCCATTCTGCTGTGGGTTATGAGGTGCTATGAGCTCTCTTCGAATTCCTTCTGTGCTGCAAAAGTCCTTGAATTCGCCAGAGATGAATTCACCACCATTGTCGATCCTAAGAGCCTTCACCTGTTTTCCCGATTCTTTCTCAACCAGTGCCTTGAACTCACAGAACTTTGAGTATGTCTCGCTCTTCTTTTGCATGAAGAATATCCAGCACTTACGAGAAAAATCATCAACAAATATCACATAGTACCTGTGTTTTGCTGTCGAAGCTACTGAGAAAGGTCCACACACATCTGTGTGAATTCTCTCAAGGATCGTCGTGGCACAACTATCCTTCTCATGAAAGGTGGCTTTCACAAATTTTCCCAAGGTATATCCCTTGCACTGATCTGATTGCACAAGAGTACCCTTAGGAAGCCCAGTAGAAATCTGCTGCAGTATCTTCAAAGCTCCATGGTGAAGGTGGCCCAATCTCTGGTGCCACAACTTGCCATCATCCTGGCTCACCACTCCTTCTGCCTTGCCTGCCATTTCTACACAACAATCTACCTGTAATTGATAAATGTTCTTAACTCAAACCCCTATCCTCCGGGTCTCACCAG
Organism: Pinus albicaulis; assembly: GCA_034641835.2. Lineage (NCBI taxonomy): Eukaryota > Viridiplantae > Streptophyta > Pinopsida > Pinales > Pinaceae > Pinus > Pinus albicaulis. The sequence continues at coordinate 926,119,022 of CM076580.1, forward strand.
TTGCCTCACTGCGCAGGAAAGCCTTTCCCTCGCTAAAGACAACATCATATCCCTTGTCTTCTAACATCGCCACAGAGATAAGATTCTTCTTGAATCCTGGAACATGCATCACTTCCTTCAATATGAAGGGTTTACCAGACTCCCTCTCAAAGGAAATGGTACCGATACCAGTCGCACTGTATCTACCATCATCGCCCATCTCGATGTGCACTCCAAGATCTTTCTCATCCAGATCAGTAAACAAATCTTGATCTCCTGTCATGTGAAAAGACGCACCACTGTCCAGAAACCACACTGAACCCATCACACTTGAGACCAAGCATGCGATCAGGAAAAAATCTAGCTCAAACTGCGAGGCTAAGGCCTCTCCGGCTGCAGATCTAGCAGCCTGCTTATTTTTCTTCTTCTGTGGACAGTTAGTGGCGTAATGTCCGTGTTGGTGACAGTGAAAGCACTTCACCTTGGACATGTCCTACTTCTTGCCTTTCGCACTGGATTGAGAAGCTTTCTTGCTCTTTCCCTTCCTTGCTTTGGCAACCAAAGTGCAATTTTCTTCATTAGAGTTCTTTGATGAAGATCCATCCCTGGTACTCCACCTTATCTCCTCTTGCACAAGATCAGACCAAAGTCACTCCCATCCTGGCAATTTCTCCCGACCATTCACAGAGTCCTGATAGGAATGCCAACTCTTCGGAAGCCCATGGAGAGCCAAGCTCACCAATTCCTCATCATCAACAGTAACCCCCACACTTCCCAGCTCATCCCTGCATTGGATGAACTTCGTGAGGTACTTGGGCATACTGTCGCCTTTCTCCATTTTTATGTTTCTGAGTTTGTCCTTGAGCGCCAACTTCCTCTGGTTGCTCTTGCTTCTAAATAAATATGTCAAAGCTTTCCACATCAGGAATGGAGAAGCCTTACCATGAAGGCTGGACACTATGTGATCCTTCACACCTTCCAACAGAATCCTTCGACACCTTGTTGTCTTCTTTTGCCATGCGTCAAGTACGGCAACATCCCTGGAAGTAGGTTTTGGAACTTCTGCATCTATGAAATCCTTCAACCCATTGTCATCCAGCACCACCTCCATCCTGTCCTTCCATGCAATATAATTTGAGCTGCCCTCAAGGGCATACTCTAATCGCAATCCGTTGAAAGACATCTCAACTTCGACACCAAGAAAACACTGCTGCAAATTCGAATTCCACCAGCACCAAACTCAACCGCTTCAATGTTTTGCAATTGATCCAATGATCAATATCGCTCTGATACCATGTAGAAATTTGAATAACTGAGATATTATTCACCGAGATTCTCCTGATCACACACTATTTTAGCTTCATGCATAATACAGAATCTCTTCTACCATTGATCATCACATGCGGAAATAAAATCAATTGCATGCATACATTAAAACCACAAACAATCACACATATGAACACAAAATTTAATGGGAAAGCTTAAAGCTGAAAACCCCAACTATCTATATATTATATGTCATAGAGACTGTAACAATCATTGCAAAGCTCCTCACAAGCTTTAAAGACAACCTCCAATTGCTAAAGCACACTAATCAAGCTTTTCAGATCACAAACACATGCTCCAATCTTCGCCAATTCATAGCCATCCTCATTGCATAATCAATGCTGAAGAATGGCTCATAAATAACTTTGAACCACCTGGCTTGTACTGCGCAATCCTCATTGGCTTCTCCAATCACTGGTTGTTGCAAATATGCAACAATATAGTCACAACTGATAGTTAACCTTCTCTTTCACCTATCTCTTCACTGGTCTCCACTGAAACTGTCCATGCACTGAAGTTAACTGATGTATTATTTAGTTGATTAATGAGTTTATAATTAGTGAATTAATTAATAATTAATTCACACCACTCTTCACTAGTGTATTAATCAGTTAGACTAAATACAACTAGCTCAAATATGTTTAGATTAGTTAAACTGAACACAACTCCATTAACTCCTCAATCAACTCCACCAAACTCTGTCACATGAGTTCTAACTGAAGTATCCATACAATAACTCCACTTAACCCTTAGGAATAACGTAATTCCTTCTATCAGATCCTGTGCCACATCTATGCACTTAACTGAAGTGCTCCAAGAGAATAAGATAATGTTTATAGTCCAAATATTATTAAGAGCTAATAATATTCGACATATCTAATTTTAGACTAGCAATATAGAAATAGATTCTGCCCAATATGTCTAAAAATAGAAGTCCATATATTTTTTCCAACTTGACCAACCATCCACAAATAGCATCATGCAACTCATAGAACATGATCCATATGTCTAAAAATAGACTTTACGCCAAAAATATCCTGCGAGCCCACTTAGTGAAGGCGACTTCTTTCCACTAAGCTCATCATCTTGTTGCAATCTCAACAATGCAGAGTTTTATCCCAATAATTCATCATAGCCTTTCTTTTCTCTAACCAGTCCATTCCTATCAGAAAATCATATGAACCTAAGGGAAGAATGTTTAAATTTACTTCTATCTAAAAATCATTTAACTTAATTACTGTTTTAGGTAAATTATGAGTTACTTTTCGTTTGGTACCAGTGGCTAATTGGACCAACCAGGATTGCTGAAATTTCTCAGTTTTGAGATTGCATTTATTTACAACTTGTGGACTAATGTAACTCTAAGAAGCACCCAGATCAATTAAAACTGTAATAGATTGGTTAGCAATCATACCTTCCATTTCGACCATAGTAGCATGATGTTCTGCTTGTCAATTTTCCAAGGCTGCACTAATAGTGGGAATATTTCTGGCTACATCATTTACAGTAGTAGATTTTCTAGGCCTTAGAACCATCTGAATGTTTCGATGGGGACAGTCCCTCAAAAGATGAAGTTCTCCACAGCCCCAACACTTCAATGGCTTTCTCATTTTCACCATTCCTTCCTTCTTATTATTTTCATTCATTGTTTTGGAACCAGTTTGAGATTGAGCAGTTTGGTTATGCTTTGGTTTATTAAAATTCTTTCTCTGATGGTTATTCCCAAAGTTTTTCAAGTAGTTTGTTTTCTGTTTCCTTCCACTGAATTCACCTTTATTTGACCATTTCTTTCCTTGGTCCATCTTACCATGAAACTGTTGATAACATAATCTAGCCTTCCTCACCACTTCATCCATGGTTTTTGGATTGTCGAACTTGATTTTCTTTTTATACGTAGTAGGTAAACAGTTCAAAAATCTCTGCACTTTCACCTTCTCTTTTCGTATGTATGCACATACCTTAGCAGATTTGTGAACTTGGTGACCAACTCATCTATGGTGAGATGTCCCAATCTGAGTTCATGAAACTCTTTTTCCTTCTCATCATATAGCGTTCATTTAAGTATCTATTCTTGAACTTAATTTGAAAATATTCATAGGTCACCATCTTTTCATCAATTGTGTGCACCATTTTTGTCTCTTCCCACCACAAGGTAGCCTTACCTTGCAATTGATAAATAGCTAATCTAGCCTTCAGATTGCTTTCATACTCATAAACTTGAAAATATTTAATCATGTTTAACAACCATGCCTCTGCATCTCCCTCCTTTGGAGGGAGGTTTTATTTTCCGGAATTCACCCTCTAATTCCTTCTTTTGCCTAGACTGATGTCTAGAGGCATCATCTTCTTCAGATTCATATGAGAGATTTATCTTACTTTTTCTCTTCCTTCCGGAACCTTCACGTTCTTGGCTGTTCCATAAAGTCAGTTCTCTGATTAGTTTTTCTTGCTCCTCACTGGCTAATGATAGCCTATCATTTTGGCTTCTTAGCTGGGCCATATCCTGTTGCATCGTGTGCAACATAGCCATCAAAGGAGCATTGTGATCTAGCGTGTTATCTCCACCACCCAGATTAACACAAAGCTCATATCCTTCAGCCATTTACTTTTATGTTTCAGTACCTTCTTTTACACTAAAACAAAACAACATTAGTAACATTTTTTTTTTCAAAAAAATATTAATTTATACAGTGAGCACAAAAACAGCCCAGTTTTTCTAACTTGGGCTCTGATACCATTTGTAATGTACCTCTTCTCCAACGAATATATTTTTTTTCTTTTTTCGGTTATTAAGTATTATTATCATTAATAATAATACATAATAATAAACTTTGACCTTCAATTATTTATTATACTAATATCATCTAAATGTTTTGTGAAAGGTTTACAATTCCATCTGTTTGGAATATAATTTCCCAAGAGTTTTTAACCTTAAGATTTACATTCTTAACTCTTCTATTTTTAAGTTGTCATCCACTTCCATTTATACAATCATTATTTCATTTCCCCATACTTCTGAGGAATTTGTCATAATAGACCAATATTTTATATTAACTATATAACTCCAAAATAATTGTATAAATCTCTCCTTTATTTAAAACCTACTTTCTATTATAATACACCACACATTTCAAAGTATTGAATTCTAAGTATTTGTGCATCGCACTATAATATTGATTTTCGTTGTACAATATAAATCTATCATGGTACTCTTCCGTATTGGTAATGTGATATTTTCGTTTTGAACCAGACATGGTAGATATGTCAACTGGCATATATTAATTTCATCCTCCTCAGATTTATAAGCCAGTACTTTTGCATTTAAAACTTTAACTCAGTCGAATCCTTGAGCCATGAAATTTAATATATTGTATAGTTTTATATGCCAGTTATAACTTCATTTTAATGCGTCTCTCTGCAAACGTACGCTTGACTTTCAATGTTATTAATTTGGTGTCCTATCTTTGGGAAAACCATAGATCCATGGGAGGAATGACAGATTGATGACACTTGGACGATTGGATTTTATTAGGGTTTATGACATTAAATCTCTATAAGTGTTCAAGTTTTTACACTGTTTCATTTCCTCGGCGTCTTTCTCCTCAACCCCTTTCTCGATTTTTCTCCCCGATAACAAGAAGGAATGTTCTCTGGCCTTCAATGGCGATTGCTACTCCCAAAAATCGCCTTCTCCACAGTGCATAAAAGTAATTTAATTTCCTTAAACTCTCTGTGTGAATGCTATTAAACAATTGCACTAAATGTTTGCGGTGAAATGCGTTTTCATCATTTAATCATTTTCATATATGCACAGTGTCTCCTTTGTGGTGTTCGCATTTCAATTTTGTTAATTATAGGACTGAAATATCAATGCAAAGTTTGTAGCATTGCTCGCAATATATTTTAATATTGGAAAATTTGGCATCATCGTGAATGCGATTTGGGGATTCACTACGACCCTATTTCGATTTTATTTTATAATTTGTAGAGTTGTTTGAAGACCAAAATTTTGTCCATTAGTTACAAATTGAAATCTTTCTCAATTATCTAGTGATTTCTCCAGTTCTTTGATTTAGATAATTTGTTTCTCAGAGAGATTTACTTTATAATTATAAGTATTATCTCATTTTTAATTCATTATATTTTTGACTAGCTATATAAGCTTTCACTGACCTAAGGAAAAATGGTTTTTCTTCCTCAGTCATAAGCAATTCCAAAACTTGTTTAGGTCAATCATGGAGTTGAAACGATTTCTTGTCGGTGAATGTATTCTTCACCATCCCATTCCTAAGTGAGTATTAAGTACTATGAAAAACGTTATTAAATCCTTTGTGATTACTAATTTATCTCTGTGTATTTCCCGATTTCTTATTTCTTTGAATTGAAATTTTTCTTCAGGGTTATACTTGTGTATGCCATCATTTTTATAGGTTCGTGCATGCTCTCTATTCAGAGTCTCTGTTCTTTCTAGCATTCAAGCCAGATTTATGGTTCGGCTTTTTAACTTCACCCACTATGTTTTTATACACAGGTTGATTTCACCCTGGTTTCCTCATTACCACATCACAATGGCAGTAAATTCCCATAATGTTTTTGGGATTTTGTTAGGCTTTTACCCCTACTCTTTTCAGATATACTCTATAACATTTTCACTATATGTATAAAGTTGTATTTCAATTAAACTATGTCTCTGTATTAACAGAAACCCCTTTTTATAACTTTTCATTTCATTCAGTTAAGAACTGTTAACCGAGAATTTACATTTCTGTACATATTTAATTGATTTCTCTTTTCTGTATATTCACAGAATGTTAATTTATGTATTTATGATTGATAGCAGTTACTATTCAAGTAATTATTTTAAAACGATTATTTCGTTTATGTGACATATGTATATATATACATACCTCCATCATTACTTCATATGTTATTGGTTTATATATATATTTTAATTAATTTTTAACTTATCGCTACTATTTCCAAGATAGGAATTTATTAAGTAGCACCAGACAGGAGGTTTATACATGTTTCTACCTATATATGTCAATTAAAAGGGTTGCATATTTTAACTAGTTTGTAGAAAGATGATCCTCATGCAGAACCATAACCTTTCTATTATATTATTATTGTTCTAACTAGTATCAGGTTTTAAAATTTCTTTATCAGAATTTTATTTTCTTCTTAGCTTGTTTTTGAAGATAGAAATTATAGATTTTACTTACTACAGAACTTTCTTTTCAACTCTGTTCCATTTAAATTTTGTGTATATTTACAGTACATATGAACATATATATAATTATATCAGCATTACAATTTAGAATAGAATATCTATCTCTTGCAGTACTTATACTTTTTATATCAGGCATGCATATCTAAACAATACCTGTTATAAATCAAATTTGTTATTTATGTAATATATCATAGATTGTTGTCTACTATCTGAAAGTCATTTCGTTTAATGTAAAATTTCAGATATTGTATTTTTATTATAACAACATACAATTGAAATATTTATCTTTGTTGTATGGTTGAATTATCTCATTCTGTAGGTACTAGTAAAGGTAACCTGAATACACTTAATTTTTTATAATTATATCGGCATTACAATTTAGAGTAGAATATCTATCTCTTGCAGTACTTATACTTATTATATCAGGCATGCATATCTAAAAAATACCTGTTATAAATCAAATTTGTTATTTCTGTAGTATATCATAGATTCTTGTCTACTATCTGAAAGTCATTTAGTTTAATGTAAAATTTCAGATATTGTATTTTTATTATAGCAGCATACAATTGAAATATTTAACTTTGTTGTATGGTTGAATTCTTTCATTCTGTAGGTACCAATAAAGGTAACCTGAATACACTTAATTTTTTTCAATCATTCATTTAAAATCCATACTATAACAAATCATTAGTGCTTTCCTATATTAACAAACTAATAAATGATGTGTGCATACCACTGCTTGCTATGACCAATCCTCCCAACCATAGAATTCCTTTCTCTCCAGAATTCACCCCCAAACTGAGATCCTCTCCAAGAACAGACCCACCCCAATTTGTTCTGGAGCAGCTTATTTAAGCTATGCTCTCCCCAAAGCCTGTTTCCAATTCTGCGTCCAGAATTTCAGGATGCTTTATTCCTGTTTTCCTAGGCTTCCCTTATTTAGGGATTTTTAAAGCCACTTTCTGCTTTTCCATCTTTTTACCTCTTCCCAACTACTTTCCTTATCATTGGGGAAATTTAGATTTTTCCTCAAAAATCTAAATTAGAAATAAATTCTTGCAAGGATTTTTGATAGATTTTGGGGAAAGTGTTAACCTCTTTCCATAACCTCATGGATTAGGCAAGTGATCTCAAAAATATCATTTGGTCATAGTGCACACAAAACATTTTATTTATTTTTCATAAATAAATAATTAACTACATCCACACAATAATTATCCATTGGGGTCCACTCCCCTTTGGACTTAAGTTCAAATGTCTAACTTGAAAAACATAAAACTAGGGGTGTTACAAAATATCAACATAAGACTGCGTTTATTTGTCCTTGGGGTACCTTTGCTTAAAAGAAGATGCTTTCTGGCCTAAAAAATGCTGGAGCTACCTTTCAGCGGGCCATGTCTTATGCCTTCCACGACATCAAACATATTATCAAGGCATATTTCGATGATTTAGCTACTTGTTCTCGTAAGAGAATTGATCATCCTTCTCACCTTCGTCAAGTTTTTGTAGGATGTCAGTATTAAAAAATTCGGTTGAACCCTAATAAGTGTGTTTTTGTTGTCACATCCTGTCGGTTTTTGGGATTCATCATGTCTACGAAAGGGATTTGGGTAGATCCCTTCAAGGTTGAGGCAATACTTCAGTTGCTTCCCCCATATTCAATTTGTTAACTTCAAAGTCTACAAGGAAAATCTAATTTCCTACGGAGATTCATCTTAAATTATGTTGAGATTACAAAGGGATTTATGAGATTATTAAAGAAAGAAGTTCCATTGTTTTGGGATGAATTTTCTCAATGCTCATTCGATGTTTTGAAAAAATCATTGGCCTCTGCTCCTTTACTGAGTCCACCCGATTATAGCAGGGATTTCCTCTTGTACCTCGCTGCAGCAGAATCTACCATTGGTATGGTTCTAGTTCAGGAAGATGATTCTATTTCCGAGCATGTTATATACTACCTTAGTCGAGGCTTGGTAGGTTCTGAACTCCAGTAATCTATGTTAGAGAAACTTTCTTTAGCAGTTGTTCATGCTATTCAGTAGCTCCGACATTACATTCTCCTTCACAAAACATATGCTTTGGCAACAGTCAATCTATTTCAATTTTTTATCAGTACGCGAGTGATTGGGGGAAAATACAATCGATGGATTGTTATTTTGTAGGAATTTGATCTTGAATTTTTGTCTACCAAGTCCAAGAAATCGTTGGTATTTGTGGAGTTAATTTCTGAGTTGCCCTGTGGAGAAGAGATTTTTTATGAAGAATCATTTCTAGACAAACATATTTTTCTCATTTCTGCACAGGATCCTTGGTATCAAGATCTCATGGTTTATCTCTAGACTGCGAAGTTTCCCTCAACTTTTTTGAAAGATGAGCGCCGAAAGTTACATCACTTAGCCAAAAGTTATTTGATTATTGGTTATACTTTATATTGACGTGGGGTCAATCAGATCCTTAGACGCTGCTTAACTCTCGAAGAAGCTAAGGTTGTGCTGAATGATTGCCACATTGGAGCTTGTGGTGGTCGTTTATTTGGGTTCACTACAACCTAAAAAATCTTGCGTGTAGAATAATTTTGGCCTTCGATTTTCAAAGATTGTATTGAATCAGTCAAAAAGTGTCATCTGTGTCAGGTTTATACTCGAAATATGCACGCTCATCCAGCTCCACTCTTTCCTATCATCACTGTTGATCCCTTCACAAAGTGGGGTATTGATTATACTACTTGTAACCCGCCTTCGGCTAAAGGTCACAAGTACATTATTGTAGTTGTAGACTACTTCACGAAGTGGGTTGAGGCCATGCCTTCTTTTGGGAATGACGGTGAGACAACAACCCTGTTCCTCTTCAATCAAGTCACTTCTCAATTTGGTATTCCCAAAGAGATTGTCACTGACCATGGTAGTCATTTTCAGAATAGCATGATGGTTGAATTGGCTGTAAAATTAGGTTTTCGGCAGGAGCATGCATATCCTTATTATCCTCAAGCCAATGGGCAAGTTGAAGCCATTAAAAAATCCTTGAAGACAATTCTTCAACGGAAGATTGATAATGCCAGATCCAATTGGAATATCATGCTATATCCTGCACTTTGGGCATATCGAATGTCAGTTAAAACTATAACCAGTTTTACTCCATTGCAACTGGCTTATGGGTTGGAATCTATTTTTCCTATCGAATGTGAAATCCCTTCCCTTAACTTAGCTGTTTAGCTTCTTCTCGACACTTCCAGTATCAAAGAACGCCTTATCCATCTAGAACATCTTGATGAGCAATATCGAGATGCAGCTATGATGAATGAGGTGCATAAGAAGCGGGTAAAGGTTTAGTACGATAAGGCGGTAAAACCTAGGGCTCTCTCTAAAGGTGAAATTGTCTTGGTTTATGCCCAAGAGAGGGATGCCTTGGGGGAAGGCAAGTTCAAATCTATGTGGTATGACCCCTTTATCATAAAAAAGGTCTCGAATAAAGGAGCTTATGGCTTGATTGAATTTGATGGAAACGAGTTGGTGGAGCCTAGAAATGGGCTCTATTTGAAGAAGTACTATGATTAAGCTTAGGCCTAGCATCTTGCTTTATTGTATATATTTTGTTTTTTGTACATATCTATGTTTCGATTTTTGGTGTGGTTTTGATGAGTTTGATCTGCTTTTGTAGGTAATATTGAATGAAATGAGTCACTTTTGTTTCACTGATGGTGCCAGTAGACATACCCGGAACTTGGCTTTTGCGGCTTGGGTAATCCATTATCCATCTGGTTAGTTGTTAGTTTCAAGAGGTGTCTGCATTGGTCCTACTTCGAACAATGTAGCAGAATACACTACAGTGGTCAATCTACTCTCAGAGGCAATATCTTTGGGTTTTGATTCGTTATTAGTTTACTTGGATTCACAGCTGGTGGTTTCATAGTTGAAAAATACCTATCGCGTCAGAGACCCATTTTTGCATTGATTTTTTTTTAGGGTACGTTTATTACAATGATCATTTCAATTTATTACGTTCATTCATATTCCTTGATCCGATAATTGGTTAGCAGACTCATTAGCTAATCAAGCACTTGATTGGCATATTAATCATTCAATACTTTAAAAAAAATTAATATTAAAAACATCATTTCATTTGATAGATCACATAATATAAAATCGCTATGTGTATATATATATATATATATATATATATAGATCAGAGTGTTCAGAAATATAAAAAATCTGGACCATCATGTCCTACAAAATTGGGGCTTATGCTCGATCATGTCTATCATCTAAAAATATTAGAGTCATATAATCGTATATATAATCTACTCCTGAGGTCCCTCCCAAAATTTGTGTTCCTATAGAACACAATGGCAGTCGCTACATGGCGGAATAACTACACCTAGTCTCGTGGTACTCCTACCACCCGCCTCTGGATAGCCTCCGGTAGGTCCTCTATAGTGGTCATAGGCACTTGGCAAGTCAAACTCTCCAAGTTTCTCTGTATTCCATGGAGGGTCCTGCTAGGGTATTCAACATCTGCCTCACCTCTGTGGCACTTGTGCCTTGGGTACTACTCTGGCCTGACTGGTCCCATGTCTGCATCATGATCATTATAATTTTGTAAGTCATTTTGTCCATTCGATTTTTTTTTTTCATTTCCCATATAATTTGAAAAAAAAAAAATCATATAATAAAAAAAAAAAATACAATCTTATCGATTGCGCCCCATGCTGCACCAGGTGGAAGGACTAGACCGAGATTTGCACGAAATTCCATCCCAGCATATGGATAATCCTCCACTGCGATGACTTGTTCTTCCCACCATTGGAAAAACTCATCATCCTAGGTAGTTTGGGGAACCTCACTTCCCACAAATATCTTCATCATTATGCTCATCAGGCTATTCTTGGATCTCTCGGGCTGCTAATAGTTGAGATGACCTTGGGCCGAAGCCCTGGGATCATCTCGAAGAATAATTTCAGCAAGATTTTATCGTATCCAAAGTGTTTAGTCTTTTATTTCTGGATTTAATTCAATTGTTTTTTCATATTTCTCAGTAAGGTTGTGCACCAATCAAAAATGTGAATCAAGCATTCCATGGCTATGCTCATGTGTGTACGTGAAACCTGATACAGAGAAGCTGATATTGCTACTCTGCCAATGGTAAAGAGAAGGATATTCATGTATAAATCCTTCATATCTCTGATGGGAATCTGAGTTCCCACCTTCTTTGCATCGTTCACACAGTAGAATTGGACATAATATTCCACGTTAAACCCTCCAATAGGCTTTCTGTGAAAATCTACTAGGTCTCCCCTTCGAGAGATTCTAATAATGAAGTATATGTCTTCCACTTCTATTCGTAGTGGCATCTGATTAGTTATGAAACAATCTTCTTCTAGTTCCCAATGATCAACTAGAATTTGAAGCAAACAACCATTGCTTTTGATATTCGGCATTTTGAAAAATTTGAGCAAACCACAATTTCGAAGAATATCTAAGGAAGTTTGGTCCTCCATCACCTCATTATCAATTGCACTATGCTCATGCTCTCTCCAATTGATCAACATCTTAGGAAAAATAATCAATTGACTGATTAGATACATGTTTTTAATTTTCTCTTTGCACATACACGACCTTGCTTGGACATAGTCGCGTATCATGCACAGGTTCCTCCCCACAAACCCGCTCTTGTGCAAAGGGTTTAAATGAAAATCTCTTTCCTATGGTAAAAAATCCAAAATTTTGGTTCAAACAGGAATGAAATTGATGAATAGGATGAGTTTAAGGCTTACTTGACTGATTTGGCATGATTTGGTGGCTGGTTGCTCTGTATTTGAGACGAGGAATTTTTCCCCCAAAGCTCTTTCTCCACTTCTACAATGTAAAAATGATCAAAATGTCAGTCAAATTGTGTATTTATGCCCAAAATTTGATTTTTTTTTCACAAATTTTTTTTGTGCTTATTTTTTTAATTTGATTAAGGCTGTTTAACCATTTTTCATGTAAGTTTTGGGAAAAGTATTTTTTTAGGTACATTTTGCTGAATTTGAGATCTTCCTAGATTTCCTTCGGATCCATGATCGCTGACCTGTTATGGAAGGTATTTGATTTCAAACTGGCATATAGGTTAGGGAATTCACTTTTCGCTGCATTTTTGCATACTAGCCTTCATTCTGATCACTTTCCATAGGGTCGATCCCATCATGTCATGAGTATTTAACCCATTTCACTCGTCGATTTTTTAATCATGACTTGGTTGTAGAGCCATCCTTTACATGGGCTTCCTAGTTAGTTCTTCGCTAGCATTTGTCACCCATGCTACAATTTATGTAGGCTCAAGAGTCCTATTTAGTCCCACCATGACTTATGCCTTGAAGCTTCATTCTTCTTCTTCTTCGCTATCTATAATATTCCTTTTTCAGGTAATTCTGCTCCATCGGGAATATCTTAAGATATTCCAATTCCTTCTTCAGTGAGCTATCACAAGTCCATTTCAGAGATTTACTGTTGGGGAATTTACAGGATATGAATCCTTCCAAAGAAGGGAGAAATCCTGAGGGTAGCTGGCCCTTCACAGACTCTGTCTATGGATATGCAATATTCCACCTCGAGAATTTCTGCTATAGGGTCCTTGAGGATGCTGTATAACGAAGATGCTGAAAAAATAATACAAAACACTGCTGGGATGCCTTAGAAAATTCATCCTAAAACTCCTATGTAGAATATGAGCTCAAATAAATAACTCTAGCTGGGTTATTCAGATCTTCCCAATCTAGGTCTCTAAAACAATGCTTGATAAGAGAGCTTACAACAGCATAAGAACATAAATACTGAACTCTGAAAATTTGAACATGCCATGAGAGGGAAATTTATGCAGCCATAATTATATGATTATATCAATAAAAATATACAAGAAATAGTTGAGGGACATGCCACTCAAACTTTAAGAGCAAACCTTCAATGAATGAACAATGAAATATATGAGTTGCTGCAACTCCAAAAAATGCCGGAGAGTAGTGACTGCACAGTGTATATGAAGGTATAAGCTGAAGAGCATGAATAAAATGAATATGTAGCTGAAGGAATACAAGAAATAGCCCAATAACAAAGAAATGGGCTGAAATACAAGATTTCTAGCCAATCTATGAAAGATTGCTAGAAATGCCGGAACATCCAAAAATGTGACAACCAAGTTGTCACTGCAACTGATAAAAAATATGAATGAGGCTATGGCTGATCTGAAATTTAGATTCCCTCCTCTGATAATGTCTTCAATACAAAATAATGATACCTTTGTATCAAAATCACTCCTCCTTATGAGCTCAGAAACCCCTCTCTCACTGCCTCCTCCAAAATAACGCAGTTTCCTCCATGGAATGCGCAGTGGGACATGATGGAATGTTTGACCATGCCAACAGATATGAAATAAAGCCCAGGAATCCTCCTTGCAGCTCCTCCAATGAGTGGATCACTCCTCCACTAAAGAAAGAAAGACAAGAGAGATTCCATGAGTTCCTCTCTTGCTGCACCCGACGACACAACGTCCTCTCTGCTGCAGAAATAACACTGTAGAAGATGAATGTAGCTGTGGAAAATGAAGGATTGAGGAAATTTAGCTCAATCCTCATCCTTCCTTGAGGAAGAGGTAGGTATTCTCGACTGGGAACACCCTAGTGCCCGAGGGCACCATCACCCTGCTAAACAGCTCGGGGATGCAAGCTTGCAGACCCAAGTCTGAAACCCTAAACCATAACATGTATCCAAATGGGTTGCTATCTCCTCCTTATAAAGAAAGGAACCTCTTCTCCACCATGGTCCCACCAATTAGGGTTTCCACCCTCACAAGAGTGTCTTCCCTCCAAAACTGCGCAGCTTCTCTAGGAAGCCTCTCCTCCTTGGGTAACGCTGTTGACTTTAGTCAAAGATGACTAATCCAAGTGAGATGGGTTCCATTCACACCCTTGGTGTTTATTTCAGCTAATTTATTCACCTCCCTTTCACATTAGGAGTGTTATTTCTTCATCTAAAAGGGGCTAAGGTGTCTCCTTCCCCATTTTATTAAAAATAAATAAATTGTGCAGCTATAATGTTCCATTTTAGCTTGAGGCTAAAATTGGGAACATTAAAGTCCTCCCCTCCCACATGTTGCTTGCCCTCAAGCAATTGCATAGAGAGAACAAAATCTTCTCCCCCTTCTTCTCTTGTGGCCTCCTCATCAGCGGTCCCACCACTGCTCAAATATGTTGCAATGAATTTGTCCTCCAATGCTCTCTCCCAAGTATGCAAGCTGTCAACAATGCTCATCATGGAAAGATAGAAGGTGTAGTGGAATCCTTCCTGCTGTGCTAAGGCCTCCTTAAGGTAGGAGTGATGATATGCATGGGGAAAATTCTGCTCCCAATGATGATCCTCTCATCCATGCAATCATCCAATTGAAAATATCACCCTGATTTCGGCAATGAATTGGGGCTGAATGGAGAGTTGTTTTGGTTTCAGATGATGGCCCTCTCTCCATATGCTACTCATATGGGGCTGCCTTTGTCTTTGGGCTGGAAAAGTATGGCCTCCAAGAGTGGCCCAAGCTCCCCATCAAGAAAAAAAATCAGCCATGAAATGCCTCTGCAAATTCTCCAAGTGGTCCCTCCCACAAGAAGGTACAAGTAGCAAGGTGGCTATCATGGTTTGTCCATGGTATCTCCTGCAAGATAAAGCATATAAAATGGGGAGAATCATGCTCCCAATGGGCTGTACATACAATACTCTCCAAATAATGCTCCTCATGAGTGTACAAACATCAGAAATATACATGGAGCAATACACAATAAAAGCAAGTTGCCAAATGACAACCGGAGAGTGGTTCAAAGTTCCACTCATGGAACCTGTGCAGTGCCCCCTTGGCCTTCCTCAAAATCAAAGTAAAAAGTGTTGTACTAGCCACTTGTTTTCTGCCACAACATCTCCTCATAAGATGAACATGAAATCCCAATTTTGTGCCAATGGTGCACACCAAGAAGCATGTGGATTCCCCCACAGCCCTAAAAAAATTAGCCAAAATCAAGGCTACAAGTAGCTGCAAGTACATCCTCATAAAAAATGCAAGAAGGAACAAGCCTCCTTGATACATCATGCTCCTCAATCAATGAAAAGAAGTACAATACAAAATATGAAATTATACCTCCTCCATCATGCACTAGAGCTCTTGAGCTGAAATGGATCAACTGAATGCTCTCCCTCTCCTCCAATGAGTAAGGGAATGGTTGTGCCAACCTCTCCAAAATCAACTGGGCTATGCATCTATCCATATGCTGATATATGCCATGCTGAATGCCCTCCCAAGTGAACTCCTCTAGTAAAGAAAAGTATGCATTAAAATGCATAGCTAGGAAGTCCTCACATGCTGCATGCAAATAATTTCTCCTTGAGACTAGAAACTCTAGCCAAGAAGAGTCTGCCATGATGATAGATGATCAAATCATCTACTAAGTATCTTCCACCTCCATCAAGGCCATCCAAGAATCATGGATGCACCAAGATCCTAGGGAATACTCAACCAAGCCGAGTCCTCCATCTTGGATCAATCCTCCATATAGACAGCGTTGGTGTTCTGCAATATGGTGCTCCATCATGCTGCTGCCTGCTACCTTGACATCCCCTTATGCCAAAGTCATCCTCCAAGTTGCTGCCATGCCATAATGTAGCTACTCATGCTCAAAAGAAATGATGCTCTCTGAAAATGAGCCTCTCATGAGAGACTATCACCTCCAAAGAATCTCCCGATCCTGGGCAATATAAGCATGAGTAGATTCCATCTACTCCAATGCATGAAAGAGTCCTTCCTCAAAGGAAGTATCTTCTCTCTCAAAAAATATATGGAGCAGTCGTCCTGCATCATGAATATGCTATCCTCCATCCATACATCAACTCTATCTGCGCAGTGAAACTAATGAGAATGGGTGGTACTAAAAATGAGAGAGTGTATCCCTCCTCCTTGTGCTTACCCCCAAACTCTCTATGCTATAATGGATTCCTCCAATGTCTCCACCTCTCCAGAATCCAAGAGTGGTGAACCTCAAAGAATGATGCCTCTCATCATCTCTAGATAAAGTGGCCTCCCAAGTGGAAACCTCCAAAAAGTGAGACATCAAGATAGGAAGTGGACTGTGTATATGAGAGGAATGGAAAGCCCCTCTATCTCTACTGCACAGTGTAGTCCTTCTCCCATGTGAAGACAATATCTGAAATAGATAAGGGTGAATGTCCATCATCCCTTCATGCTGATGCTTCTGCTCTTCTTCTTCTCCTAATGGTGCAGCGTTGTAGGTTCCTCTATACACCTCCTCTCTACCAATCATGTGAGTGTATCTCCTCCTTAATGATAGACCTTGAATCTTGGCCTTCCCTTGAAAGAAAAAGTCTCCACACGCTCACAAATGGAAGAGTACCCTTCATACAGTGGGGGTCTTGCCTCGAGCAAGCCATTCTCCCGATTTAATCCCCCTCTAGAAAGATGGAATGATCTTTGTTTCATGGTCCCCCTCCATGCATGCAAAGTGTTTGAAGTTTTGTCACACCATGTTTCACATTGGTTTTCATCAATCCCCTTTGCAAAACTCTTTGTGACTGCAACATATGATCTCTCATTTGCATGAGAACATGAAATAGAACTCTGAAATCAATCATCATGAATCATACCTTTGAGTTGCAGCGCTGCTCCTCCAAAGGCCTCAAATTTTTCCTCCATCCTTCTTGTAGTAGCTATGGGCAATGTATTGCACTGTGGATCTGCATGTGTGGCTGAATGCTCACACCCTCCATGAAGTAGCTAGGATTTGTCTCATCAACAAACCCTTCTCAGAAAATTTCTTCAAATTTCCCTTTCATCAAGATCTTCAATAATCTCCTGGAAAAGAAGAAGGGAAACCTCCTCTTCCATCATTCCTCTTTCCTTGTTTCCTATGTAAATCCCATATCCTTGGAGAGAAGCTCCTCTTGATGATGGCAATAGATCATGGGCACAGGCTGAGCCAAGATCATGCTCTGATACCACTGTAATATTCCTTTTTCAGGAAATTTTGCTCCATCGGGAATATCTTAAGATATTCCAATTCCTTCTTCAGTGAGCTATCACAAGACCATTTTAGAGATAATATGTTGGGGAATTTACAAGATATGACTCCTTCCAAATAAGGGAGAAATCCTGAGGCTAGCTAGCCCTTCACAGACTCTGTCTATGGATATGCAATATTCCACCTTGGGAATTTCTGCTACAGGGTCCTTGAGGACGCTGTATAAGGAAGCTGCTGCAAAAATAAAACAAAAAACTGCTAGGATGCCTTAGAAAATTCATCCTAAAACTCCTATGTAGAATATGAGCTCAAATAAATAACTCTAGATGGGTTATTCAGATCTTCCCAATCTAGGTCTCTAAAACAATGCTCGATAAGAGAGCTTACAACATCATAAGAACATAAATACTAAACTCTACAAATCTGAACATGCCATGAGAGGGAAATATATGCAGCCATCATTATATTATTATATCAGCAGAAATATACATTAAATAGTTGAGGGACAAGCCACTCAAACTTTAAGAGCAAACCTCCAATGAATGAACAATGAAATACATGAGTTGTTGCAACTCCACAAAATGCTGGAGAGTAGTGACTGCGCAGTGTATATGAAGGTATAAGCTGTTGAGAATGAATAAAATGCATATGTGGCTGAAGGAATACAAGAAATAGCCCAATAACAGAGAAATGGGCTGAAATACAAGATTTCTAGCCAATCTATGAAAGATTGCTAGAAATGCCGAAACATCCAAAAATGTGACAACCAAGTTGTCACTGCAACTAATACAAAATATGAATGGGGCTATGGCTGATCTAAAATGTAGATTCACTCCTCTGATAATGTCTTCAATACAAAGGGCTGATCCCTTTGTCTAAAAAACAGTCCTCCTTATGAGCTCAGAAACCCCTCTCTCACTACCTCCTCCAAAATAACGCAGTTTCCTCCATGGAATGTGCACTGGGAGATGATGGAATGTTGGCCCATGCCAACAGATCTGAAATAAAGCTCGGGAATCCTCCTTGCAGCTCCTCCAATGAGTGGATCACTCCTCTACTAAAGAAAACAAGACAAGAGAGACTCCAAGAGTTCCTCTCTTGCTGCACCCAGCAACACAACATCCTCTCTATTGCAGAAATAATGATGTAGAAGATGAATGTAGCTGTGGCCAATGCTGGTTTGAGGAAATGTAGCTCAATCCTCATCCTTCCTTGAGGAAGAGGTAGGGATTCCCGACCGGAAACACCCTAGTGCCCAAGGGCACCATCACCCTGCTAAATAGCCCGGGGATGCAAGCTTGTAGACCCAAGTCTGAAACTCTAAACCATAACACGTATCCAAATGGGCTGCTATCTCCTCCTTATAAAGAAAGGAACCTCTTCTCCACCACGGTCCCACCAATTAGGGTTTCCACCCTCACAAAAGTGTCTTCCCTCCAAAACTGCGCAGCTTCTCTAGGAAGCCTCTCCTCCTTGGGCAGCGCTGTTGAATTTAGTCAAAGATGACTAATCCAAGTGAGATGGGTTCCATTCACACCCTTGGTGTTTATTTTAGCTGCTTTATTCACCTCCCTTTCACATTAGGAGTGTTATTTCTTCATCTAAAAGGGGCTAAGGTGTCTCCTTCCCCATTTTATTAAACAAAAATAAAATGTGCAGCTATAATGTTCCATTTTAGCTTGAGGCTAAAATTGGGAACATTACACTATCTTTATTCTAGCCATTTGCCTTAGAGGCTCCCATATGTTGTCAAGTTGTATTAATGCATTGCATATTGATTACTTGTTTATCTTAGCCTTTAGCCAGCTTCATTTGGACTCATGTTTAAGCCCTCTTTTGACCATGTATTTTTGTAAAAGTTAACCATGCAATCACTTAGCTTCTGCGACTTGACACTTTTACCCATGGATGGAACATTCTTTTGAGTGTCACTTGCCAGTTTTTGCCACCTTGCATTGAGCATAGGAGTGTTCCTATCCTAGGAACTAGTGCATCTGTTTCTTGACACTCGTTCTATCCATTGTACTATAGGAATTATTTTATTCTTTTTCAGGATTTTATATATGAAAAATACAAAAAATTAAATATTTGAAAAAGAGCGGGAACGTGCTATGCGAATTAATCCCTCTTGCGGATAATAGCGATCTCCCTAGTATCATATGGATAGCTAGAAACAAACATCCATTTGTAAATCTTTTTCTCTAGATTATTTGCAATTCAGAATTATTATAAACAAAGAAAGGGGACATGCTCCTACCTTGAAATCCAATGTTTGGTGCAGTCTTTTATCCAGTTTCTCCAAAGAGGCTTCTCCAGTAAGCATAACCTATAATCAAAGACAGACAAAAGAATTAAAATCACCTGCAACATATAATAATTAAGAACAACTAATCTAACTTAGTGATCAAGGAGTCTAAGTATTATTCAAATAGACACAAGAAAAAATCAATGAGAAAAGGAGATCCATATGTATTATCTTGAATGAAAAGAGTAACTTTACAACTTGATGCCTTGATGTCATATAAGTTCCTCTCGGGGTCCTGAACAATTGTTCCTCCTTCAGATTGACAAGCTTTCCTCTCTTTGAACTAGCATGAATTTATGGACATGAGTGTGTGATCATTCTCATACCAATAATAACTAGTGTAGAGAGTATGCTCTCTTTAGAATTTCTTCAACAATTACCATATACAAGGTACAATCTACCCTTGAGACTAAAACATGAGTTCAATTTATAGGGAAATGGAGGTAGTTTCAGTTCCATGAAGAGGGGGATGGATTCCTCTCATGAAGGGATTTTAGCTCCATAGACCAAGGGATAAGCTCCATGAGTGGAGGGATAGAGCTCCATGAGCGGATCGATAAAGCTCGAATTGATTGCGCCTCTAGAAACTTCTAGTTGGGAGAATATTCGACCATCTAGGCTTCTAGAACTTAAATTTTCTTTTATTTGACTGTTTACAGGGGTTTGCAAGTTTTATAAGTTGTGGGATGTGCTGCAGGCTATAGAACAAATATATGCGGATCCGCAGGAAAGAGCTAGGAAAAGTGCGAAGTTAGACTTTTAAGGGTTTTAATAAGATTTTCTCCAATTACAAGACTTAGTTTAGGAACATTAGGGTTTTTGACCTCTAAGGGAGCATAATATAGGTAGTGATGAACCTATATAGATAGTCAAATGTCATGGTGACAAAATAACGTGGAACATATTGCCCCTTAAAGTGCGAAGTCTAAGGTAGTTCTAAAGAGTGAAGTGATTTATCATTCTGAGGATTGGATTGCGGACACACCGATCAAAAACCTGTAATAACATTCAATGAAAGCATATATATATATATATATATATATATATATATATATATATATATATATATATATATATATATATATATATATATATATATATCATCGCCGAGGAAGGCATTCCCATACTCAGATAAAAACTAACTAAATGTTCTGGTACAAAAATGATTTTAAAATTACATCAATAGTAGCTACAGTATGGGCACAACCATCTATCATAAGTAGTCTACTATATCATGAATAATAAAACTCCTCATAGCCTGGATGGTGGAAACTAGATCCAGGGTATTGATTTCTGCTTCCCGAACTAGTATGATTTTATCCATGCGATTGATTGTGTCGAAGTCGAACATGGTAGAAACCACTTGATTACCAGTTAATGATGTGAACTGTTAGCAAGTGCAAGAGAAACTACCAATAATGAAAATGGATCTCAAAGTACTCAGTACAATCCATGAAGTGTGAATGAATGATTTGCAGTCGAACACCTCACGGAATCATTTGATCGAAGGTCAATGATGCAACCTGTCGTCGAAGGCGAGAAACCTGCCATTAGGGCATGCAGATCCCAAGGTACTGATAGGAATCTAGATCAAGTTTCTAGATGATGAGTTGTCGTTGATAGAAAGTGACCCGTCATGGGAAATCCCATGACATGAAACCATTAGATCAAGTTTTGAAGAAATATTTGCAAGGACTGACTCAGGGATGGTCAACGTGAATGGAGACAAATGTTTACAAAGAATGGTTTATTTGAACTATCTCTTGAACACATAATGACACTGCATATGGTTTGGTAACAATTGAACTAAAGATAATATCCATAAATTGGCTGAAGACTTTCAATGTGGTTTGATTAACTATTAGACAAAGGATTTTCCCAACCCAGGTACAAGTGTGACAAAAAGTGTCGTGTTCAAGAGTGGTATACTTCTTTTAAAACAAGGATGACAACTAGATTGATTTTATCTTCCCCCCCTCACCATTACCGGTAAGTACCTCTTTATTTTTGACAAGCTTGAGGAGGATAGTATTTGCTTGTTGTGTAAGCTCATTCTTTGGATGAGTCCATCTTAGTATTAAAATATAACCCTAAGAAGGAGTGGTTCGTTCTTATTTGTAATCAACATGTCCTTTACTATTAAATTTTAACGAGTCTAGTATAGGAGAAAATCGATGTTTTTTAGTTTTAGGGAGTAAAATGAAAAACATAACTAAACTTCGTGGTTGAAATTTTTCGTAAATTTAGTCTCTTAGGCCCGAAAAAGGATAAAATAATGCAGGAAAGAACTCTATTGACCATGATTAGTCAACGTATTACTTTTTCGTAAATAGTCCATTTCAATCGGAAAATGGGTAAACTTATAATGAAGGGACGATTGTTCATTTCCTTTAACAAGTTCGAATAGTCAAATACTCGACGATCTTTTCATATTTAGAGAGTCTGAAAAGGGCTTAAAAGAGAACTCTAGGGTTTCGCTTTTTCGTAATTTTGAAGAGCCCGAAAAAGTGATAAAATTATACTCATCATCAAAATCATTCTTTTCATCAAAAAAC
This sequence comes from Pinus albicaulis, assembly GCA_034641835.2. NCBI lineage: Eukaryota > Viridiplantae > Streptophyta > Pinopsida > Pinales > Pinaceae > Pinus > Pinus albicaulis. The sequence continues at coordinate 926,141,461 of CM076580.1, forward strand.
CTATAATCTGCACAAAAACTCAAAAAATAAAAAATACATGTTCCAAAGAAGTAAAAATATTGAAAAATAGCCTTTTAAAGTGAAAAGTAATAAAAAAAATATTTTATTCATTCAAAAACTATAAAAAGGAGTTTAATAAAATCATTTTCACCTTTTATCTTCAGAGCAGTAAATTGAGAGCTTTTGGAAAAAAGTTCCGGAGCCAATATCAGGAGAACCGACCATTCAATTCGTGATTCGTCAGAACCAAGTAATCCACATAACTTTACTCTTCATTTATATCCATTTCAATTCTATTTTTTGGATTTAGTTTCAATTTTAGGGAGAAATTATGTTAAAAAATGCACTCTCGAGGGTCCGCAGGTCATGCACGCACTACTTGCGGACCCCGATAATTTCCTAAAAGGAAAATTATCGAGCTACTGCAGTTTTTGTGTAGAGCCCGTGCGGACGTCCACACTATCTCCGCACAAAAACTGCAGAGGCATCGTGAGCATTTTAAAATTTACAAATTCTCTCAAAAATGGTTAAATTTTTCATTCCAATGGTTTCTAACCTTCAAATGATTTCATTTGTAGGATATTTCACCATGCTAGAGTGGAGAGAACGTGAACGTGAGGATATAAACAATGAAGCCATGAATAATCCTCAAACAATGCGAGTGTTAAAAAATTGTGGTTTATATACGTTCTGGGTGATTCAAGATATGAGAGCACAAGTAGAACCGATGACATGGTTAGTGAACACATGGGATGTTCAAGATCAATGCTTTATCATTGGTGACCATCGGCTCACAATTGAGCTCGAGGATATCTATTTTCTCACCAGATTTTCCCGAAGAGGAGAAAATATATCCTTGTTTGGAGCTAGACAGGGTGGCCTACCCGTTGCTAGCTACAAACAACAATTTTGCTGTGATGCGGTAGATCCAAAGGATAATCGCATAGACATAAGAACTATCTTGCAATTAGATCCCAAAGTGATTGCATTCACGGTAACTAGGTTGTGTGGAAGTGTGGCTCCACATGTAGCCACTAAATCTAAAATGCAAACTGCGGTGGAGTGTTTTAGAGGCACCATATTCAATTGGTGTGAAGGGGTATTGGCCATCATGAAAGGCCAACTAACCAGAGAAAAGAACGCAAAGTTAAAAAACTTTGGTTATGACGCCATTTTGATTTCCTTTTCTTTGGAGAGAATCCCACTTCTTTCCCCTCAGCTTATTCCAGTGGATCGTGGGGAACCTTAGGAACCTTGAATGGTACGTTGGGTTGCATTAATGGCCCACCATGGTGGTGATGGTAGTTCAATGGTTCAGTTCACTCTGACGTACTTTATGTAGTTAAATAATCAAGTCTTCACCATTGAAGACTTCCCCTATGTAGGTATAGATTTTAGAGGTGATCCTGAGATTTCCTTGCCTCTAGGGGTACAATGGGACGAATCAGGTAAGCGAACCATTTTGATGTTTTTTAGATCTAATTTTTTTTTTTCCTTTTTATCGTCCAATACTGATAAAAAAATTTAAATGCAAATGTTGGTCCACGACAACTAGCTACACTCCGTCACTTTGAAAGGCAGCAAGCAGAGCCTATAGCACCACCATAAGATCAGGAAACATAGATCCTAACTGATATGGAACACAACCTGGAGAGGTTAACCATAGATATTCCCGAGACAAGGACATATGACATTCCTCTCCGGCTTCAGAGACATGTTACAGGTGTACCAGGACAATTTAGGAGATTCCTATGCAAGGTGGCACGTGCCATAGTCTACTACCATAATCATCATAACGGATAGTGGATGATCATTGTGGATTGACATATTTTGTTTTTTGTATCAATATCTATTAGATCATAAGGTGTTTGAACCTATTGTCATAGACGATGTAGTATTTTTTTGAAAACAAACCTATCTATGATATTACTACTTTCTCTGAGTATCTTGTTCAACATGTACCGAATGTTGTTTTGGTTTACTGTTTTAACATGAAAATGTCTATTTAGAACATGATTAGCTAATGCATCAACCAACGCGTTTAAATTTCTTGAAATGTGTTGATATTCGATGTAATCAAACTCTCTTTCCAAGAGACAAACCTTCAAAAATAATCTCAATAACACTGGATTTTTAATTGCATATACTCAGTTTAAATGTAATACAAAGAGTTCTAAATCTAACCTAATGATAAAATGTTTAATACCAAAGGAATGGCATGAGCTAATAACTCAATGACTGCGCTATATTTTGCAATATTGTTCGTTGTTTGACCAAGGCTTACCCCATGCATAGAAACTAACTCATCAGTGGGTGAATAAATAACCCAAGCTGCGGAAGAAATATTCTGTGTACTATGACAGGCACCATCATCAAAACCAATGTACGTTTGAAGGGATGTCGACATCTGCAATATCAAGAGTAATCAAGATAATCAGTGATAGTAGTAAAAACAAACTTAAACTAAGCACACTTATCTAATCTAAGGAACACTATCTAAAAATAAATATTATACAAGTGATATCTTCACATGAGAGTCAAGCATAATATCTCTTTAGATAAAGACCATCTCTGGGTTTATTTAAAGAGACCCCATCATAATCAGTCAATTCATAGGTCCCTTTGGCAAGCACACACTTGACAATATAAGGACCATGCCACATTGATTCGAATTTCCCAGCACCTAGCTTATCGTTAGCTTGATTATATACTAAGATTAGGTCACCTTCTAAAAAAACAAGAGGTGTAACAATGTGATCATACTGAGCTTTCACAGGTTTCTTATGAGCTTTGGTAGCTAATGCAGCGGTGCACCGAGTCTCATCTAATTGTGCTAAGTAAAAAAAGTGTTTTTCCTCTTCAGAGGTAGCTGGTAGTAACTCTATGGCTAATTGGAGTGATGGTATTTCACATTCAATGGGTAACACAGCTTCTAAACTGTAAACCAATTGAAAAGAGTGAACCCTGTAGCAGCTTTTGCTGAGGTACGGTATGCCCATAGTGCCGAAAAAAACATGGTATGCTAATTCAATTTGTGATTTCCGATAATCCATTTAATCATGGTGGTTAAAACTTTATTAACAGCTTCAACATGACCATTAGCTTGCGGGTAATATGGAGTAGAGTGATCATGACGCAGAACAAGTTGATCAAAAAGTTTGATCATCATTACATTTAGAAAATGACTCCCATGGTCTGTGATAATAGCTTGGGGTACACCGAAACGAGAAATAACATGATTGATTACAAATGTAGCTGCAGTTTTCCCATCTACCGCGAATGTAGGCATCGCCTCGACCCATTTGGTAAAGTAATTTGCAACGAGAATAATATACCCATGCCCCCCCGGCCGAGTGAGGGTTACATGTAATGAAATCAATGTCCCATTTCACAAAAGGACTGACAAAAATTATTGGGTGAAGAGGAGCTGGAGGTGCACGCATATTTCGATAAAAAATTTGGCAGTTGTGGCATTTTCGGACCGCAATAATACAATATTTGAGCAATGACGACCAAAAATATCTAGCGTGCAATAGCTTTTGGGCTGTGGAAAACCCAGACATATGACCACCACACACTCTAGAGTGGCAGTCATTCAAAACCATTTTAGCCTCTTCGTGAGTTATACAACATTGAAAAACAGAATCTGCACCACGACGATAAAGTGTGTCCAAAAAAATATTGTATTGCTGAGATTGATAATGGATTCTTCATTGATTTGAACATGAAAACTCTGGGAAAAAGGTTTGGGTTTGAAGATAAATGATGATATCTCCATACCATGGATATAATGTATTGATAAGAAACAAAGATGCATCTGCAATGGGATTCTCTACCATTGTTTTTGTCTCAGTATTGGGAAAGTCACACATAAGTTCTGCAAACACCAGTGATTTCTTTGATTTAAATTTCTTGAATTCCAAATCAAACTCTTGTAGGATAACAATCCATTTAGAGTATTTTCCCTCGAGTAATTGTTTTGTCAAAATATACATCATCGGGTGGCAATTATATATCACAGTTGTCTTTCATAACAATATGTAATGACGAAATCTTTGGATAGCTTGAACTGCTTCCAAGGAAAATTAATCCACATGCGAATATTTAATTTCGATTGGATTTAGATTCTAACTTAGATAGTAAATCACATGCTCATTATGAGATTCATATTCTTGAACTAGAACCATTCCAATGGTGGAATCAGAGGCTGCTAAATATAAAAAGTAGTCCTGGATGTAAATGGGTGGATTCAATAATGGTGCATGGGTTAACGCGTGTTTTAGAGTATCAAAAAATCGATCAGCAATCTCATCCCAAATAAAAGGAACATTCTGTTTCAAAAACCAGGTAAAACCTTTTGTTAATTCAGCATAGTTTGGGATAAATCTATGCAGAAAGTTTTCTTTCCCTTGCAAACTCTGGAGTTGGTGAAGTGTGGAAGGAGGAGGTAAATTTCTGATGGCCTCAACCTTCAAGGGGTCGACACAAATTCCAACTTTCAAAACAACAAATCCCAGTAATCGTCCTGATTGCACACAAAAAACACATTTGTGTGGATTCAAATGAATCTTGTAATGCCTACATCTCATGAAAATTTCTCATAAGTGAGTAGGATGATCGTCCCTATGTAATGAGTGAGCAGGTAAATCATCTAGATAAGGCTGTACAATGTGTTTGATATCATGAAAAGCATAAGACATTGACCTTTTAAAAGTTGCACAAGAATTCTTTAATCCAAAAGGTAGTTTTCAATAAGAAAAAGTTCCTTAAGGACATATAAACGTTGTTTTGGTTGATCAGAAGGGAATATGTTGATTTGATTATATCTAGGAAATCCATCCATAAATGAAAACATTTCATTTCCAGTACAATCATCAATAATTTGGTCGATATAGGGGGTAGGATAATTGTCTTTTGGACATGCTTTATTAATATCCCTATAATCGACACATACTCTTATACTCCCTTGTTTCTTGGTAATGGGAACTATATTAGATACCCAATCTGTTAATGGGATTGGATAAATAAATCCTGCTTGTAGTATATGTTAGTCATCAGTATTTTTCACCTGTTGATGATGACTAGTTGTTAAAGCCAAGTTTTCTAGCAGCTGATCTTCAATATGTCAAATTTGTCAGCTGGAAAACACCCATAAAAAAATTTTCCCTCCTACCTTTTCAATCAGCCCATGATGAGATAAAACCTAATTTTCAAGCCCTATCTAGTCTTAGTCATATAAACTTGTCCATCAGCTCCAAAGAGAATACTCCAAATCTATCCAAAAAGTCTCCCCTAAGTTAGCTAGTGGCACTTTAGGCGATCCTCCCTTGGGAAACTATCCTAAAGCTAAAAGAACCTCTATCTAATATCAACCAGTCCCAGATGACCTTCCTATTATGCAAATAAAGCTTGATTACACCTTTAGGTCGCGCCACTAACAAGTCTTGATGTCTCAGCAGTGCATATGCCACAAGTCAAACTGATATCATGTGAATTTACAGTCTTCAATGTATTTTTCAAGAGAAGTGTACCAGTGTTCCAGAAGACATTATTAAACTTAACATGAGAAGACAACTACTTCTAATGTGGTTTTGAACCTGGGTTGCAAGTACTAGACAGAGAGTTATTTCAATAAGCTCCTGTAAACACAGTCAAAAGGTTAGTAACTTATGAATAACAAGTAATACTTTGTAGATACTGGTCAGGTTGCCTATGATGTCTAAAGATGCATAAAGGTATTTTAACAACAGGATTACATGTCTCAGAGAAATGCCCCTCATGGTATATTATCAATTTGTCACTTTGATCTGCTTAACTATGAATAGGCAGTGAAAGGAAAGATGGCACTATTTGAAAGTATATGAAATGACATCACTGTGTAAAACCTCCTCCAAACATGAGCAGAGGGTTGAAGGATTGAGAAAACCTCCTCCAAACATGAGCAGAGGGTTGAAGGACTGAGAAAACCTCCTCCATACATGAGCAGAGGGTTGATTGACTGAGAAAACCTCCTCAAAACATGAGCAGAGGGTTGGGTCACCTATTGTAAAACCTCCTTCATTTTACAAGCAGAGGGTTTGGAAATGTGATAAAGGCCTCCTTCATATAATAAGTAGAGGGCCAAGAACATAGGTATGGCTTTATTTAAAGGGCACAAAGCTAACAATGATGCAAACTACCTAAAAAACTTGTTTAACACCTTGTCTCCAATAGATTAAGACCACTAACACAACAGTGTGTTTCAAATATTGATTATATGGTTTCACTAATTGAAACGTAGAGTTTAAATGTAGTGGGAGACAAGTGAAGGCTTATAAATATAAAAATGGTGTTAAAAACAGAGGGAAAGTAGTGGTACTATGATAATCAAAGAGATTTTATTTTTCTTCTATCAGAGATCTCCTTCAAAGGTAATTTGAAGCTAAAGTGAACAAAGCTTGGACAGGTTCATCAATGTGAAGAAAGGAATATGAAACCATGTTTCAAATTCAAAACAACATTCAAAGAAATGAAACATGATATTGCCACAGAAAAAAAGCCTCTTGTGGACATATGAAAAAACCCTGCTGAGGTATGAAATTTCATTAAAAGTTTCTAGAGATTTTCTCCTTGATCAATAGGCATGAAATCTAGCGATTGTTTTCCTTTAAAAAACAGAGTTGAAATTAGTAGAAATACATTCAAGGTTTATGAGTTGAGAATTGGGTTAAACATAGGCCAAAGAGTGATGTTGATGTTCAAAGAATCTTTTCTCTTCCTGTCCATGAAGATCTTTTTCAAAAACTCATCAAAATTGACAAGAAGGTGACCTAAGCCTACTTCTGAAGGATACTTTGCTAATAGACACATAGAGATAGTATGTGTAAGAAAGGATATGGAAAGTGTTTTAATTTCAAGGAAAACATTCAAATAAATGAAACATGCCACTGTTACAAACAAAGACCTTTTTCTTCATGAAAACATGTAAAATACCTTGCTGTTGCATTTTATTGTAAAAGGGGTTTTTAAAGGAGTTCCTTTTGATAAACAGATGATGGTAAAACCTAAGTGAATGCAACTAAGCTTCACCCATAGTCAAAGAGAAATATCATGCAAAAGATGCATCTACAATCATTTATTTGTCTTTGAGCAAGGTTTTTCTTTTAGAAAAAGTCAGAAATAGGAAGAAGTGACAGAGTTTCTTCTTTAATAAGAAATAGTGAAAAGGCAGTAGAAGGGGTTTGTAGTTTCTTAAAAAGGCCTTTTTACTTCAACGAGAACCATCACTATGTTTCCTTTCAAAAGTCGACTGCAACATCTTGTCAAAGGAATTTTTCGAAGATGAGTCTTTATAATGTCTTAAAATGATAAAATTGCAAAGGAAATGGCTCATGTTTTGACAAAACAAAAGGTATTTTCAAACACATAAACCCTCTAAAGAATTATATGAAACGTTTGATTTTTCTTTCATATATGAGGTGGGGAGACTGTTGCAAAGCCCATTTTGCAAATTTAAAACTCACCAAAGTGCTCCCCTAGTTGTTCATCGGACAGAGCAAGAAGTTTCGAGCAATTTGTAGAGTGTTTTGAGGCTTAAAGCTTGCGCGACATGCCTGGAAAAGCACGCGGCGCGTTCAGAGCAGAAATTACAAAGGCTTACAATGGTTGCGCATCGCACCTGTAGCGCCGATCACCACTGCCCGAAGGCCGACCCGACACCTTTCCACTGCGCGGCGTTTTTGCCTATGAACGTGTCGCTCCTCTCTAAATGCCCAAAACACCTTCAAAAATGCCTTTGAATCTTCCCAATCAATCAAACAAGGTCTCTAAGCATTTCTTCGAGGTATTCCATTTCTCCTCTTGGCAAATTTAAAAGAGTGAAAGGGTGTTTGCTGTGTTTTCCGTGAGAAGGAAATAGTGCCTAAAACCACTTCATCATATGAAAACTATGAGATAGACAGTGATTAGAGGGTGAGGTTTTTGAACAAACTCAGAGTTTTTTTTGTTGCTATTATTGTCACACACCTTTACAGTGATAGGTGGATGCTTTAAACAAACTTAAAGGACCCTTACTTCCTTTAAGAACAGTGATAGCCCATAGATAAAACAAAATTAACCTCTGTATACAAAATCTAAGGTGAAAACAATGATCATGATGTGAAAGTTTTGTCAGTTTAAAAAGTGACCTCTCTGTATGGTAAAAAAATAAAACCTAGTGCAGCCTTCCATTGTTCCATAAAACAGAGTATGCTATGAAGGCTTTCAAATCAGCTGAAGGCATTTGGTTTACCTTTGTATAGAAACCAGTGAACACCAGAAGAGCATTGTTTGGGGAAGGGTGATTTTGTTTTTGTCTAAATACAAGGCTATTTTGTTTCTATCAAAACACAAAGGATCCTTGTTCAAATAACAAACCACAAACATCTCTTTTCAAAAGACTTTGCCCAAACACAGTGATAAGATTGAGTTTGTTTATTTTGACAAATACTTGTTGATTGGCATAAAGAAGACAAAACGGTGACTAATAAGGAGGACAGAGGTGTGGTTGAGAAAAACATTTCAAGGGCCATTTGAGACAGCTCGGTTTTGCAAAGAACATTCAAAACAAAATGCCTCCCAAGCAAGACAGTAGGAGTGGCCTTCATAGGAGGTTTAAGCCTATTTCCACTGAAGAGGTAAATTCCCATCCATCAGTCCTATTTAACTTTCATGAGGTTGGGTGTCTAGAGTTTTGTCAAAGGGTGCAGGAGGTGAAAAGCTATTCCCCTTTGACACATCTTTTTTCCTTGAGATTTCAAGAGAAGCACTTTCAACTAGAAGGCTTGGATTTCAAGTTCTCTCATAGGTCCATTTCCAAGGCCACCAAAATCCCTTATGTTGGAGAGAAGTGGTTTAAACAAAGCCACCTAGACTCAGAACAATACAAGACTTTTCTGAAGCCTGAGCATAGAGATTCATGTCCATCCATTTTTCCCTTCTCATATCTATTGACTAGTTATGCCCCCCTCATGAAGATAATCATGAAATACTTCACTTGCGAGGGAATATTCTCCCGAGTCTATGCTTACCATGTCTGATTGCTCATGCATTTCACAAGAGCCAAATTGTTAAATCTCCCTTTCTTCCTACATATAAGTATTGAGAAAATGGCCTCTACTGTTCAGAAAAAACCTCCTTCTCAGCAGTCAGCCTGCCTCTTCCATCACTCCCTCATCAAGGTTATCATTCTTCATCAACTTGAGTAGAAAAAATATCTTGGGATACTTTCATTACACATCCGGATTTCACCACTGCCCCATCATTTCATACATCTCCTTCACCTTCCACTCACCATCCTTTGCCTTCTTCAAGAAAGCCCATTCCCAAGAAGCTCAAATTTCTCATTGAACAAGAAAAATAGCATGATGAGGAAGAATAGCATGAGCAAGAGGAGGAAGATGATGATGAGTAGCATCATGATGAAACAGGGCAGCAAGGGGAAGAAGAGCACAACGAGGCAGAGCAGCAAGGGGAAGAAGGGCATGATGATGAGCAGCATGATGATGAAAAGGTGCAACACAATGAGGGTGAGCAACCTCATGAAGAAGAAGGGTAGCATGATGAACAAGTGCAGTAGAGTGAGGAAAGGTAGCCACATGATGATGAACAACAGACTCATGAAGAAAAACACAGTGATGAAGAGGTGCAGCATAGTGAGGGTGAGCAGCCTCATGAAGAAGAAGGGAAACATGATGAACAGGTGCAGCACAGTGAGGAAAGGTAGTCACATGATGATGAACATCAGACTCATGAAGAAAAACACAGTGATGAAGAGGTGCAGCATAGTGAGGAAAGGCAACCTCATGAAGAAAAACACAGTGATAACATACGCGACAGTGATGAAGAGCAGCGCCATGAACAAGCTCAAAACAGTGGCAAGAATGATGAGGAAAGTAACAAGGGCAAAGAGCCAATAGAGCATGTGCTAGCTACCTCTCCTAGGTAAGGGGCCATGATCTCTTCTCCAAAAGTGGCCAAGCCTCGAACATCAAGGAAAAGGGTGCCTAAAGCTGTGACTCCAAATGTTACTAGGGCCCTCCGAAGCAAGGGGAAGTTTCCCAAGAAGCCCATTGTCGAATTTCCCAAGAGGAGGAAGACTAAAAGAGCCACCCAAAGAAAGGGAAAGGAGAAAGAATAAAGAAGCCATGAAAAGGAGAGGGACTTCGACATAATTCAAATCCAAAGTGATGATAGCAACAATGAAGCTCGAATCCTAGAAACTCTCTTGATCAATAGAGAAAACCAAATTGATGCTTTGAGGACTGATCTTGAGAGGGCTAGAAACTTCAATCACTTTTTGCAAATTCAAAATAAACAGATGAGGGTCCATATGGAGGTATATGAGACACGGGCCATCAAATACAAAAAAGAGGCCTCCAAAGCACAAGTGAGATTGGAAGAACTCATGGGTGAGTTTGATGAGAGCGAAGATGAAGATCAGCCCAGGAGAAAGAGGCCAAGAACCATGGGGCTCAAAAGAGCCCTTGAGAAACAAAAGGAAAAAGAAGTTGCCCTTCTCCAAGCTACTCCTCTCACTACATTGTTCACCCAAGAGATAGAGAACAATCAAGAAGCATGGCTTGAGAGGGTAAATGATCACTTGGAAAAGAAGTTAGAGAAGGAAAATAGAGATTTGGACCTTCAACGGAGGATGATCGAGCATTATAAGAAGCTCAATCAGTTTGCCCAGCGAAAATTGAAGGCCACACAAGAAAAACTCAAAGAGGCTCAAAGGAGGCACCCGGCACCAAAATTGAAGAGAGACACCTCAAAGCTCCAAATTTTGGCCTCAGCTTCATATCATGTTTCTGAAAACCCTTGAGGTTCATGCTCGCCAAAATTGGGCGAAATTTAACAAATTTTGGTTTTTTGTCATTTTTGGGTTTTTGGCTAAAACTCATGGGCATCGCCATTTCAGTTTGGGGCATCCTCAAAGGATGAAAATGGTATCATTGGATGCCATAATTTTAGGGGCATATACTCAGTGATTTTTAGATCATTTGAAGATGATTTTCTCCCCCAAAATGGCGAAAAACACTCGCTTTTTCTACAGTCTGCCCCATTTATCAGCAAGGTCTATTTTTTGGTTTTTTACACACAGGTCCATTTTTGATGGAATTTCATTGGTCAGTTTGGAGAAAAATAAACATTTTCAAAAAATATACATTCATAGATTTCCAACGAGCCATCACGGGCCTCGTTTCGACATCGGGAAGGCCTCCAAAAATTGCCGGCAATTCAGAGGAATTTCTGCTGATATATTTCTTAAGTATTTTTGTAAAAAATGAACATTTCAAAAGTGACTTTTCCTCATGTGCGTTTAGCTATTTTTGTACATGATTAGTTATGAAAAGTCAATATATTTTCCTTTTTTAGAATTTTTGAGATATTTTATTAGATATTTTGTGCCTTGGGCTTTGCAAAGCCTCAAGGACAAAATCAGATATTTTGGATAGGCCAATGAGATTGCAAGTTGAACTAAGAGGTTTTCCTCACGTTGGCCTATATATTCCAAAGGATTTCATTGTAAATAAGGCTAAATTGATGAATAGAAGCAATATATAGTTATACAAGCTTGGAAGAAATACTTTTCTCATGCATTTGGAGAGTTTCTTGAGTGCCTTTGGATGATGAAAGAGGACTGTTGTTGGATTCCATGACTTGGTATAATGGTATAGTGTCTCTCTCTCTATTTTGTTTCTTAGTTTTCATTCATAATTCCATGTTATTTCTTGCTATAAGATAGTAGAGAATAGATTTGAGACATGCCCTTGGAGGCACCTCAAATTTCCTGTTTCTTTATAGCTTCTATGTTTTCTTCATTCTTAGTCATATTAAAGAATCCTTGATTGCTCTTTGATAACTGAAGAATATTGTTTGCTTGTTTCATTTATGGTTTTATGCATGCTAAGTATGATTCACAATATGCCCTGCTTACTCATGGCTAGTCATAGCTCCACCACTGAAACCTCTCTTTGATTGATTAGGTTGTCATTTGTTGAACCAAGGAGGTCTTATACTGATCTTGCCATTTGCCTAAAACTATGCAATCTTGTTTTCAAAATGCCCAATAGCTTGAAATACTATGTTTAGGCGTTCCTTCATAGTGATTTGTGTTTTTTTTTTGTCTTAAATGTATTTCCCCAAAGTTTGATAGCCATTTCCTAAAGTTAGAGAGTCATATATCTCTATGCATGGCTTGAATGTTTATTTCTATGCATTGATCAGTTTATAGTTACATTTCTCATGATTAATGGTTAGCCCTACCATGTTTATGTCAGCTATTAAACTATTTATGCTTGAAATCATTTGTTCTTCACAAAATTAATTTCCATCTCACTCCATTTTATCCATAGATCCATTTTACCTCGAATCAAATCGGCCCTTCAACAACCTTGTATCACCATCTGATAGCTTTCTTGACCTTTTTGACCCCATAGCCTAGTTGATCTGACATATTTTTACATATCTTAGTCTTTGATCAGTTCATCCCTCACAACCTAAAAACAAAAACCAAAAAAATACTTCATAACTAGCCTAAAATCAAGAACACAATAAACAAACACACACATATCCCTTACACAAATAGAGAGAGCCCTCTCTGAGTCCAGAAAGGCTAGGTCCTTGGGATCCAAAGGCTAGTTTGATTTTACACTGTCATTTGGCTTGCCAATCAGCCAAATCACGGGACCCTAACATAATGGTGATCACGGTGGGACTCTGAGTAACAAAAAACTTAGTTTCCCTAAACCTTCAGAAACCTTTGAGAATACTACCTTGTGAACTTATCCTACTGCTCCCTAACATAATGGCGATCATGGTGGGACTCTGAGTGATAAAAAAACTTAGATTCCCTAAACATTCCAGCAGCCTTAAGAATACTATCTGATTGACTTATCCCACCACTCACTAACATAATGGCGATCACGGTGGGACTCTGAGTAACAAAAAACTTAGTTTCCCTTAACCTTCAGAAACCTTTGAGAATACTACCTTGTGAACTTATCCCACCGCTCCCTAACATAATGGCGATCACGGTGGGAATATGAGTTAGTGACAATATAAGGACACCTTAGAACTCTAGAGGTCCTTTATCTTCAAGAATACCTACCATTTAGCCACCTCATTGCCACCCTAACATAATGGCGATCACGGCGGGACTCTGAGTGATAAAAAAACTTAGATTACCTAAACATTCCAGCAGCCTTAAGAATACTATCTGATTGACTTATCCCACCGCTCAATAACATAATGGCGATCACGGTGGGACCTTCCGAGTTAGTGACAATCTAAGTACTCCTTAGTAACTCATGAAGTCTCAATCAAACTTAGAAAACTTAAGTGTTGTTTGAAGGGTAGAAGCTAGCTCTTTCACCATCTTAGTAAAATGATGATTCAGTTATAGGAAACTCTTCCAAACCTCACAGGCTACACAAAAACTCTGAAAACCCAAAAACATTCCCAGATTGGCTTTTCCCTAGTTATTGGTGGTGGACCATAGCTGCATCTTTACAATAACAACCAAGTTCCACTTGGCGACTCCACTAGCCTCCAGTAGGCCTAAAAACTCCATAAAAAACCAAAAAAATTCATAAATCATACCTTTATGTTGACTCATCCTTCCCAAAAATTAAAACTTACGGTGAAAGCTCTGTAGTCAGTGACAAACTCAGTATAACTTAGTGATTCAGAAGACTTCACCTAAAGATAGGAGATAAATAGAAATAATCTTGCAAATAGAACCATTAGCTTGTCCAAACAGCCTAGCAAACTGTTGAAACCAAGTGAATCACTCTTCCTTGCAAGTCTTCATTTAAAAGTTTGCTAGAAAACTTTCTCCCAAAAGCATCTTTGATAGTGTTGGTGGTGGACCATAGTTCTCACAGAAATCCACCTGGTGACTCCACTAGTCCTCATTTTTGTTTTGACCATCCTTCACATTAGTAAACCCCTAGAGAGGACATCGATATGAAACAATCACAAATACCATCCTTTCTAAACTCTAGATTCAAAATCTGGCTTCACAAAGAATCAACACCAGATCTCATCTAGACCCAAATCCCCCTATCATAGTAGATGACCCAGAGAAGATTCTATGGCAAGCTTCCGAAGCTGGCAATTTAGCTATCGATAGGTCCATCCATAAAGCAAGATCAATACCTGAACACCTCACAGCCTTTCAAGATTCCCCATTTGACGTAAAATCAACAAAAACCATTTTTAGAAGTGAGTCACAAAGTAAGGTAAAATTTGACGATCTTGAGCCCCTAGATCTGCCACAGAGTCCTAGTAGAGAAGCCTTGCCTACTACGCCTCCTGACTTTCAGCTTCTCCATCACTTTGGCTCCTACCATCCTAGATCTACTCAAAATCAGATCACTAGTCCAAGTACATCCGCCACACCCATCCAAACCACTACTGTTCAAAACACCTCAGCTCATCCTACAAGCCCTCATTTTGTACATCATCCATTAGCTCCCACCATGCTAGCCTGGTATGCACCCTTGGTGTTGCCATACCCTATAAGGCTTTAAGGATTTAGTCAAAGGCTTTAAGGATTATCGAAGATTGGTTGAGTGTCAGAGAACCAAGAGTTTTCCAAAAATTTAATGACATTATGCACGTAGATTCCCCCTCATCAGTTACAGTTGAAAAACTCGTCTCTTTTTGACTAATCTTGGAATCTGAAAAATATATCTGATGAGGGAGTCTTAGTGTAAAATTTTCTAGATCGAAAACCATGAGGTAAGAATCCTGAGGATATATAGCTCCAATAGCTGATAAAAGTAATTTCCTTTGTGCTGGACATGATTGTAACACTTCTAAGGCCAATATTGCTGAAGGGGAATTCACCAAGTCTTCAACAATGTTGTAGTTCTGAGCAACTCTTGCATGTGGATTAAAAGTTGATTTTTTAAGTACACCTTTAGTAGGCGGTTTAATTACTAGATTAGGATTAGGTTTCTTGATATGAACTGGATCAAAAACCGAAGGAGATGTAGCTGGTGTTGAATTATAATTTTATATCTCTTTACCAGTTAGATGATTTTTACTTCCATAGTCTTGTGATCGCATTGCAACCATAACCTCAGGCATCATTAAAATATATGCTGATGAATTTGAAGAAGATCCTATCAATTTTCTATCTTGAGTAGGAAAAGGATCCTTCAAGACAATGGGTGTGGGTGAAACTTTGATGAATTTAGAGACCTAAGACTGATGTGGGCACTCTTTGGTAAAGTGATCCTCGTCACAGATAAGACAAGGATAACGAGGTTTTCTTTTATCATCAGATGGTTCATTATTTTCGGTTTTCTCTTTGGGAGATGAAGTCTGTTTGTTTTTATTTTTCCTTTCTTCTTAATACCAGTTTTAGATTTAGTTGTAGATGAATCTACAATGTGAATGTCAGCAAAAGTTTCAAGGGAAGAATCTCCTTTCGGTGAATCTGGTAAAGTCATGATAGGAGAAATAGTTTTTGAAGAATTATTCTTATTGTTATTTGTGCTAAATGAACCAATTACGCCATCCACAACATGAGACCCTGAAGGAGTTGCAGTTATTTGACTAGGACGTGGTAAGTCAAGAATTTTTTCGTATAAAGTACCAGATTGTGTATATACAAGGTCTAAGTACTAATCTTGAGAAATGATCTGTTCTTCCGTAACAACCCCTCCCTTAGCCACATCTTCAGTAATATTTGGAAGCAATGATTTAATGAACCATTCTGCTAAGATCTTATCTAGAATAAAGAATTTCACTAAACGTCTTCTACGTCTCCATTCATGCATATGATCTGATATGTACGTAGACGTAGATTTTTTTAATGAAGTCAAGAGTTCCATGCCATTGTCGTATCTAACTAGCAACTGAAAGTGTGTTAAGAAAGTTGTTGCTAATGCATTGAAATTATTGAATGAGCCACGTGGTAGTTCAATATACCATTTTGTAGCTAAACCTATCAATGTTCTCTGAAACAGTTGTAATAGAATGGAATCATCAATCAAAGAGTTGGATGCACACCAAAGGTGGTAAGTCATGACATGGTTTGAAGGGTCCTCTCTTGATTTACCTTCCAACTTAGGAATATCACTGGGAAACTTATTTGGTATTGGCAGCCAATACGGAAGATAATATATTAGATCATTTGTTAGGCATGAAAAAATAGGTAAATCCAAAGTTTCTATGAATGGAAACTAACGGTTAGGGTCTTGTTGAGAAAATTGATAACCTTATGGAACTATACCAGTACTAGGAGGAGGATATCTAGGATATCTTGGAATAGCCTGTGCATTTGGGATTGGAACACTTCCCGAATAACCAGGATTGGCCGGACCATATTGGGGTTGAGCTGGTATCTGATACGTATACCTAGGGTATGGTTGATGCTGATATACTGGATTTTGTGCTGTAGGTCCATATTGATACTACCCTTGATACGGTTGATAAAAAAATTGAGGTTAGCTTGTTACAATTTTTCTTGTACCAGGTTGTCCTGCATGCATTTGAACAATAGTATGAACTATGGGTCTAGGTTGTTGTGCAGTGACTACAGGGATTTGTTGTGATAATTGGGGGGCTGTAGAAGTAGGGGCTGCAGAAATTCTAGGGATAGGTGTGGTAGGTTGAACATAAGTTGGTGTAGCAGTTTGAGTTGGAGTTCTAGGTGTACTCGGAAAAGGCTGCTGAACTCTATTAGGTGTAGATACCTGTGGTATAAATTGAAGCATTGGTTGGCCAGGTTGCTGCATTTGACTATAACCAATTGGCTGACCAGGTTGATTATAGGGTACTTGAATGTTAGGTTGAAAATTCTATTTACTTTGTGTTGGATTCCACACTGTGTTTACTCCATGATATGGAGGTCCCATTGAAGGTTGTGTTGCATAAGACGGAACATAACTAGGTTGATAATTTGGAACATATGTTTGATATTTAGCTGGATAATTCCCACTAAAAGATTGACCTCCCTGAAGCAATTGTTGTTACGGGTAGAACTATGGCCCTAAAAGAGGCTGTTGTGCTTGGAAAGAAGGTTTCCCTGGCATAGGGTATTGTCCTTGAAGAGGTTGCGGACCCTGAATTGAGTACTTTCCTTGATGTTGATATTTTCCTTGAGGTATGTACTATCCTTGAGGTTTCCCCCCAGGCGGTAAGTTACTACTTTGAGGGTCACGGTTAGGAATTTTTCCATACATCATGTAAACTTGTTCTGCATTCAAATTTTCGGTATATGATTCATTTGGACCAGGTGATTGTATAAGTTTTTCAGGAGAAGGATTTGCTCCTAAGAAAGTACTAGAAAGTGACTAATATCCTGCAAGAACAAACGAACCACCATACAAATATGATTCTGGTGATGTAGAAAACATGGATGACTCACCAGACATGCTTAATGAAGGTCTATAATTACCTCTTGGTATGGCGTAAAAATGAATTCGGGGTGGCGAATAATTTAGACCAGAATTGTGTAGAAAGTCTATTAACTAAGAATACTAAGGATCTTGTTTGAAAGGGATATATTAAACCGATTCACTTGGCCTAAGATCTAAAGATTTCTGATGTGAAGGAAGAACAACTTCTTCCTCTGTGTCAGTAATTTCTTCAATGCTAATGAGGCCAGGAGGAAGGTTCTCAGTGATGCGAAACTTCACTCTAGGTGAATCAGGATGACTAGGGGTTGGAGTGATGAAATATAAATCAGGCTCAGACGTAGCAGCTTCAGTTTCTGGTTCATAAATTTCAGGCTCAGTAGCTGATAATTCACTAGTTGTGGAAGCAAGTTCAACTAGTTAAGAAATTGTATGTTTTCTTTGAGAACTCTCTGTTGTTTGAGGTTGATCTACTCTGTAATTAGGATGAATAATTACTGATGTTTCCTCATGTTCATTTGATCCAGTCCCTAATGTTTGTCCTTTCTCAGATTTAAGCTTTTCTAACTAGCTTGGTGTGTACTCGGGGGGTTTCCCCTGCATTCTATGGGTTTGTTTAGGTAATTCATCCACGATTAAAAGTTTTAACACACAAAATCAAAGAAAATTTGAACAAAATATCCTAAATTCTCTAAGGAAACAATCAAATTTATCACACACCTACAAAATCTAAGAGATCAATCCACATATAAACAATAGATTCCCACACTAAAAACACTAGTTGGTGATGAAATCCAGCATTGTAGAATTCTAATGTGGAAATGGTGGTTGGAACAGTTACCCTGAAAACCTACTTAATGAAATTTTCAGGTGCAAGTCTCTCCACTTATGCCATCTCGAAGTGAAGAGTACCCTTTGGAAAGTCCAAGTGAGTCTAGTCGACGTCTGCTCTAGGTACAGTGGGACCTTCCCTCCACCGTCACCTTTGGAAAAAATCCTAAATTTTATAGCCACTAAGGTCACAAATGGGAAAAAATGTACTTGGGGGAACAGTTTATGATCTGATATACACGCAAGGGAAGAGTAACTAGCTCAATCCCCTTGAAGGCTCCTTGATATAATCCAAGGTTTGCCAACAAGTGACCCCATGCTCCTTGACAATGGTCTATCTGAGGTTTATCGTTTTTAATATGTGCACATCTACTATATTTCCCAATGAAATAGGTACAATTACCTCACTAGTTCCGACATAATCTCGTGATTGACTCTTTTAAGAAGAGGTTCCCAGAGCACAAATTATACAATTGGATTTTTCCTACCGCAAGACTACTACTTGTTTGTTTAAACTGTCTTGGAATGTTAATTAAAACTTGTTCCAAGACACTAGCCTAAGCTATGTTGGTGGAAAAGAGCCCTAGAAAATGTAAAATATCTAGATTGATTGTATTAAAGCGTTGTTTTTAATTTGGATGTTTCTTAAGACAAAAGGTATGGAAGTGAAACTTCAATGATGTTTTATGACCCGACTCAAAAATATGCTAAATGAATTTAAATGAAAGTGCAACTCTTTTCTTTTCAATGAATCTTATTTAAGGATTGAGAGATTTAAAAATTTTCTAAAGCACCAATTCTTTCATTCATAAACAAAATCTTACAAAAGAAGACGATTTCTTTGAGAACTAAATTTCATAAAATGATCAATTACTTGTTCAAAATGAAATCCCTTATCAATCAGATCAGAAACTACGAATCATTAAACAAAAAATTTCCAAAAATAAAACCATATCTAAAACCCCTAAAAACATAAAATTTGAAATCAAAAGAAGAAACTCTAATTTTGAACTCTATCTAGAAAGTTTGAGGATGTTTTCTCTTTGTGATCGAACCAAGAAGAATTTCTACTTATCTCAGCAGAAATGAAAACATCCAACAATGGTTTAGTGTGAAAATCAGGCCTTAACAAGCTAAAATCTCTTCTAAATTTGCAAATGAAAATAAAATCAATTTTCGTAAAAGTAAGGTTTGTGACGAGTTTAATGGCTCAGAAAGAAAACAACATCATACTAGTAAGCTAAGGTATATGAAGGTTTCTGATATGGAGAAACAAGAAAATAGGGCAAACACTCACTCATAAAATGAAAATCAGATGAAAAATTACACAAACGCAAAAGTTGCTGAAAATAAATTCACACATAAGATTTTGACAGTCAAGACAGACTGGGGCAGACATAGAGAATCTGGTAATCTGGCTCCTAAAAAGAGAATTTTAACTTTTTCAAAAATTTTCCACAGGTCCGCAGGTTCTAATGGAGAACAGAGCGGTACCGCACTATTTTGAACTTAAAACTGCGGAGGCTACCGCACTATTTTTAAATAAAATAGCGGAGGCTAGGAAAAATACAAAAAAATGAAAATTCAACTTTTCTTTTTAGGGATTCTTATAAGTTATCTACCCAACCTAGTTTCAAACTAATCAAAATCAGAAAACTCTTAAAACTCAAACTGAAAAATAAAAGGAAAACTAAGTTCTATTCCCCAGTGGAGTCGCCATTTTGTATGCGGATTAAGCCCTCTTGCAGACAAGAGCGATCTCCGTCATATCCTATGGATAGCTAGAAACAAACATCCATTTGTAAATTGTTTTCTCTAGATTATTTGCAATTCAAAATTATTATAAACAAAGAAAGGGGACATGGTCCTACCTTGAAATCCAACGTTCGGTGCAGTCTTTTATCCAGTTGCTCCAAAGAGGCTTCTCTAGTAACCATAACCTACAATCAAAGACAGAAAAAAGAATTAAAAGCACCTGCAACATATAATAATTAAGAACAACTAATATAACTTAGTGATCAAGGAGTCTAAGTATTGAATTATTCAAATAGACATAAGAAAAACTCAATGATAAAAGGAGATCCATATGTATTATCTTGAATGAAAAGAGTAACTTTACAACTTGATGCCTTGATGTCGTACAAGTTCCTTCTGGGGTCTTGAACAATCATTCCTCCTTCAGATTGACAAGCTTTCCTCTCTTTTAACTAGCATGAATTTATGGACATGAGTGTGTGATAATTCTCATACCAATAATAACTAGTGTAGAGAGTATCCTCTCTTGAGAATTTCTTCAGCAATTACCATATACAAGGTACAATCTACCCTTGAGACTAAAACATGAGCTCAATTTATAGGGAAATGGAGGTAGTTTTAGTTCCATGAAGAGGGGGATGGATTCCTCTCATGAAGGGATTTTAGCTCCATAGACCAAGGGATAAGCTCCATGAGTGGAGGGATAAAGCTCGAACTGATCACGCCTCTAGAAGCTTCCAGTTGGGAGAATATTCGACCAGCTGGGATTCTAGAACTTATTTTTTCCTTTGTTTGAATGTTTATGAGGGTCCACAGGTTTTATAAGCAGAACGTGCACGATGTGCCGCAAGCTATAGAAAAAATATCTGCGGATCCGTAGGAAAGAGCTAGGAAAAGTGCGGAGTTAGACTTTTAAGGGTTTTAATGAGCTTTTCTTCAATTCCAAGACTTAGTTTAGGAACATTAGGGTTTTTGACCTCTAAGGGAGAATAATATAGGTAGTGATGAACCTATATAGATAGTTAAATGTCATGGTGACAAAATAACATGTAACAGAACGGGATATTACTTCCATACTTGATGGCAACGACAATGTCAGTTGTGTTGCCCTTGAACAAAGCACAAAAAATGCTAAGTATTTTCTCCATTTCGGATGGTTTTAGTTTTTGACTTAGGAGAAGCCATAACCTTGTTTTTAAGTCAGTACTCCCCCGGTTGGTTATCTCTTCCAATCATATGGAGGGTTTGTATATGCCTCCTGCATGACAAACTTATACAAACTTATCATTTGCTGCCATAGTCAACATGGGTCGTGCTTTTGTTCAAGGGAAGTTAACCTGAGTTGACCTTTTTGCGGTGTTTCTTGACTCATTTTTCAGTCGGCCTTCTCGGTCTTGTCAACATCTTGTTCCATCACATCAGATATTTGGTCCCTTGCTCGTGCTGGTTTGAGAAGGTATCCACTGACTTATTGCTGGCGGGTTTGTCTCTTATTGACTACGACATATTGCTCTCAGAGTAAACCTAGAGCTACACCCTAGCCCTATTTACATCATTGATAGGTGACCTTGTGCTTAGAATTTGATCAACACCATGGGACTTTGACTCAGTGGTTTCCCTTGTGTTCGACTTCAACTTACATTATCACACCTGGGATTCGTACAGTACCTTGATTTCCATTTGACCCTATCGGTGGATATCTCACCTCTTTGTTAGCTTCCATTATTGGTTGGTTTAGAGGGTTTTTGTAATGCTTTAGCTTCATCTTGTGCATGCCAGAAACATACTTCAGTTTGGTTACTTCACTTTACTTCGTCCGATCCTTTCCAAATCTTGGCCTGCAGGTTACACTCGTGCTGGATTGATGTGGGATGCATTAATGCCTTCCTTCCAGCATATATTTTCCCATTGACTTTGACTTGTTGCTCTAGGAATAAGGTCTAGAGTCCTTTTGTCAGTACCTTAGGGTTTGTAGTCATCAATGGCATACTCTTCACTATCAACAGTGAGGATACATCATTGCCTCCTGATTGATAGATTCTTTCAAGTGTTCGACTTCAACTCATTCATTCACACTTGCTAGATTGTATAGAGGCACCTTGAAAATCATTATCATTATCGGTGGGTTGTCTCGTGTTTGTTAACGGTATACATCAAAGACCAATAATCAAACTATTTCTCACATGGTCGACCTCAGCTTATTTATTCCCATTGTGTAGAATTGTGCCATAGTGATCGGTGAAGACCTCGGGTTTGCATCAACATGCTTTTGGTTCACTTTGACAACTCCTTTAGTTTTCTGCTAGTGACACCATCCACCCTTATACGTTGCAGTTTCATCACATCAGCATCTTATATGTTGGCTCTCGAGTTGCGTGTTTTACCATTTGTTCCACCACTTATGATTTGGTACTTGGCAATTCAATTGTGACTTTCGTGATCAGATATCTATTGCAGCATCATTAAACAGTCTTCTATACATTTCAGCTATACTTGTGTACATATTGGATCTACTCCATACTTCATATGCGGACATGATTTTATTTCCCTGAGCATGGGTATGCTCACCTCAGACATGAGCTATTTTTCTGATTTCTATATGCGCATAATACACTTCGGCCATCATGTATCCCTTCTGACCTCATATATTAGGGGGAATCTATTATAGTATCATTTATCACCATCATATACTTGATGAGTTATGCATTGGCCTTGGGCAACCCTTCCATTCAGACTTGGTCATATTCATCTAAAAAACAGTTTCTCAAAACCCATAAGCGACTCTGCCCAGAATTTTCTGTGTATACATGCGAGTCCATACATAGAGAATCGCGTATGCCTTTTAAAATATTAAAAATATATATAATTTCCCTACTTTTGAGGTTGGGTTTATGGTTTTTCCTGTAACTTAACTACCCCAGCCCGTGGCCTAACTGTTCCCAAACTGAAAAAAAACTATTTTGAGGGAGTATAAAAACCCCTCAAGGGAATGGCCTAAGGGAGGAAGAGAGATAATTATAGATATTATACTCTGTTATAGTCCTATCCAAGTCAGATATATCCCCTATGCCTCCTGCACTTCCCAGATTTTCAGGAAACCCTTTTTTCCTTCAGATGTTCACTCATCCTATGTGACATCCATTGTGCACTATTCTTGGAATAAGTTTTGTGAGGATAGGGCTGGAGGGATCCAGAGGATGGTATGCTTGAGGCTATGGCAGATTTCAGGTGATCTCTCCACATTTGTTTATTGTACATGTCATTAATAAAATAAGTGCCATCTTGTTCCTGACGTTCACATGTCATTTATCTCTTATACATGTGTAATGATCTTAAATAGTTCATTTATTGTTATCTTTATGAGATTATGCATACTTTTTTCTAACATCTAGAACTTATATATGCTGTACAACTAGGTTTTTGTACTTGTTCTTTGCTGGTTTGCAGGTTCTTGAGCACAAGGTGTTGCAGGGGGTTTGAACCCCGTGGGATCTACTACAACCGAAGGATAAACGAGTAAGGTCTGCAACCCTTAGTTTCTAGTTTAGAGCATAGAATTTGGTTAACTGAGTCCTTCTTGTGATGAAATGCCCCTGATCTATGAAGTTTTATCAACCCGAGAGATTAGGGTAACATTGCCCACAACAGTGATGCACTTAATTAACACAATTCTGCGGAAAACCCACGTTCCAGATTTTTGAGATTTTACTTCAACTGTCCAGAAATGGAGCCCGAAATTGATGTTTGTAAATGCCCATGAATTTTGATTCATTGTTGATCATACAAATAAATCCTTCTTTCGATTTGGAAATTGATTCCATGGGTGATGATGGCCCCATACTTTATACGATCTCTTCCATGCTTGAATTTAAATGTGAGGTCGTAATCACTGAGTTTTGAAACCCTCTCTGTCACATTACCAGGTGTTGGTACTTCAATGACACAGGACATGCCCCTAAGATCATATTGAATCAAATTTCATATGCATGAATAGATCCACGCTCTCATAATTAGACATCTGAGACATGCCACTTAATCACCTTGCACTTTCATTGAAACAACCAACGGATTTCAAAGGGGGTCCTTGTTGGTAAGTGGTTTTACTGCTGGGGGGTGCGAATTACTTCAACTTATGCCACACACTTGCAAGTTGTTTTAGGAAAAACAAGATTTCAGACCCCCCCAGCTGTTAAAGCTCGAATGACCTTGGTGGGTCTGAAATATAGTGGAGACTATTGATTTGTTTTTTGTATAATCTTCACTATTTAAAACTACTTGGACGTTACCAAATTCACTCACTTTGACTTGCACAAGATGTTTGAACCTGAATTACGCTAATTTTAAATCTGCCTTCACTAATTGCATTTTTTAAGATCTGTTCATAAAGCTCGAATGCTTGTTTTGACTTAGGCTTAATTTTTTTAATTTTTTTTTATAATATATTTTAATTTAAAATAAAAGAATAAAACATTCAAAAGCATAATAGATATATCTCTCAGCATTTAGCTTAGTGATAAATTGACAATTTCTCACCGGATTTTTTTAATTTTTGGTGTGTCAAAATATGTTACAACATCTGCTCCAATGGGGACTGCTTCCCCCTGTGTGATGTAGAGAACTAGTAGACCAGTTGCCTTTAGTGTTGGGCATGGAGTCATATTATAAACATGTGACCTGAAACTGCAATCTGCTATAATCAAACTGATACTCCAGACTGAAACACTGCAATCCTTATTTTTAACTTTCAACTTAAAATATTAGCATTGTAACCAGTTAGTTGAATGCATCTTCTATCCATTGTTTGACTATTTACAGCAGAAAGAATATAAAGAATAAAGCAAATCCATAACTTCAAACACTACACTTGAAAATAATTACTCACTCACTTCCTAAAAACTTTCTTAAAATGAAATAATCCTCATGCTACAAATTGTTAGACATGGAGTCATAGTAAAAACCATCAACCATATATATGCCATAAATTAAAAAAAAATATAACCAATCCTCCTGAATCAATCGTGTCATTTGAATATCTTGCTAGCGAAGACTGCAAGCTGCAATTGTGAAATGAAACCATATGCCTACACTAATTCGGATACTCTTTCATACTGAAATCTGAAAACTGAAAAATTATAGACTGAAAATATAAGCTGATATATCACACCATTCATAAATAATGAACACGCTGATATACTGAATATTGAAACTATGAATATTTATTCAATCCCCACACTTCTATCTAACTGATCTGGAAAACTTTGCACTGTTTTTTATAGCATCATTTATCACCATTATATACTTGATGACTTATGCATTGGCCTTGGGCAACCCTTCCATTCAGACTTGGTCATATTTCTCAAAAAAATAGTTTCTCAAAACCCATATGTGACTCTGCCCAGAATTTTCTGCGTATACACGTAGGTCCATACATAGAGAACCGCGTATGCATTTTAAAATGATAAAAATATGTAATTTACCTACTTTTGAGGCGGGGTTTATGGTTGTTCCTATAACTTAACTACCCCAGCCCGTGGCTTAACTGTTCCCCAACTGAAAACACTAATTTGAGGGAGTATAAAAACCCCTTGAGGGAATGACCTAAGGGAGGAAGAGAGAGAATTATAGATATTATACTCTGTTATAGCCCTATCCAAGTATGATATATCCCCTGTGCCTCCCGCACTTCCTAGATTTTTAGGAAACCCTTGTTTCCTTGAGATGTTCACTCATCCTATTTGACATCCATTGTGCACTATTCTTGGAAGAATTTTTGTGAGGCTAGGGCTGGACAGATCCAGAGGACGGTATGATTGAGGTCGTGGCAGATTTCAGGTGATCTCTCCACACTTTTTTACTGTACATGTCATTAAAAAAATAAGTGCCATCTTGTTCCTTATGTTCACATGTCATTTATCTCTTATACATGTGTAATGATCTTAAATAGTTCATTTATTGTTATCTTTATGAGATTATGCATGCTTTTTTCTAACATCTAGAACTTATATATGCTATACAACTAGGTTTTTGTACTTATTCTTTGATGGTTTGCAGGTTCTAGAGCACAAGGTGTTGCAGGGGGTTTGAACCACGCGGGATTTACTACAACCGAAGGATAAACGAGTAAGTTCTACAACCTTTAGTTTCTAGTTTAGAGCATAGAAGTTGGTTAATTGAGTCCTTCTTGTGATGAAATGCCCCTGATCTGTGAAGGTTTATCAACCCGAGACCTTAGGGTAACATTGCCCACAACACTGTTAGGTGTAATCTGTTTTCCAATGTAACCAAGTGCGGAGAGGATCTATTGACAAACCACGTAGCCAATAGCTGAAAATTTGAGGAATATATACAATATGAACATAAAATCCCATGGAAAACTTATACTCACAGGTGTAATTTAAAAGTTGCATCCTCTACTGACATTTTAGATTATTGACCATGGCTAAGAGGAAGATACATATACTACTAATTGCAAGTATCAATGAACCTTGCATAGCAGTAAAGGAAACTAAAATATTGAAACAATGGGATCGATAATCTAGTGGAATTGCTATATGACAAAGTGGAGTGGCCAGGTGAAAATAATGCAACCCATACAAATGCCTACTCCTTGTTCACCAGCAATAAATAGATCTAATATTTATTGTTCTTCAGAGAAATATATTTTTGTTACTTCGCGTCCCTGACAACGGTGCCAAATTGATGTTGTCCTCTGAGATAATTAGGGTCAATAATTATTCCAAAGCATATATAATTTTTTGTTTTGTTTTGGAATTTTGGCTGACCAATGTATAAAATAACTTTTGAAAATAGTTTTACTTAAATCTTTTAGATAATATCAGAAAATAAGACTAAGGGTTGCTTGTTTATCTCACACAGTGATTTAAGATTTTGTAAATGGTTAAGTAGAATTATGTAAGAAGATATGATAACCAAATATTCAGATTGAATGTTTTGATTAATCATAAGTTTGAAAACCTTTAAACAATGTATACAAGTTCAACAGAATACATTTAACATTATCAAGATGCTGGCAATTTATAAATGAAAGGGACTTACATCAACAAACTGTTTAATAAATCATTCTTTATATTAATACTAACTTCACAAGGAATTGTAGAATAACTAAATCACATTTAATCTCACCTGATTATCTTGATAAAAATTAAACATATGTAGAGACAAAATGTAATGAAAACTTGAAAAATTTACAAAAGGAACAAATTTGTATGCGACAAATTCATAATCCTTATTCTATTATTGATGATCGAGAAACTTGTACAATTCTGCTTACAAAAATTTGCTTATCCAAGGGTGAAAACCTTAATAACTCGTAATGAGAGCTATTTACACTAATTTCTAAAACTCAAAAATATCATAAATTGAATACAATAATAGAATAGAGTATGATAGAAGAAGGAAACATATAGATGACATATCTCTGTTCTCATGGAAGCTGTTGATGACTGTGCCTTTTTTTATGGAAGCTGTTGATGACTAGGTCCTTGAAAATATGTTGTACTGACATGTTGTAAATATCATAATTTTACTCTTTGGTATCACAAAATTTATCCCATTTTTCTTCACTTGGGATTTATACCCTTATCATCTTTTTAAAGATTTCATCCACCTTTGTATATCTCTCGAAAGTACACTTCTGAATGAACCAATGTTTGATTTGATGATGAATGGTCAAATCAAACTGCAAAACCTCTAAAAATGCTTTCCTTGTAATCTGTCCTTTAATACCTGCAAATTTAGACTTATCCACTGCAATAGTATATAACTTATTACAATAATCCTCTAATTCAATCAACTTATCATCTAGACCTACCAATATTGTTAGTCATTTATGATTCAAAACATTAAAATTTGTACGAAACCGTTGAACAAAAATATTCAAAGCTTCACATTTTGTTTGAATTTGGTTGATTAAATTCCTCTTATGTAAGACTTTCTTGATTTCTAAGATTGTTGAAGTTCTATCCAGCATGTTTATCTCCTCTAATTCTTCTTCATTCTTTGAGTTCAAAACTTTTATCATGTCAGTAGCTTCACTTGGATTTTTCTTGAGATTTTATTTTTGCTCTTCTATGGCTACTTTGCACTTGGTGATGATATCTTGTTGTTAAAAAAATTCTCTGTATTGATGGCCATACCTCTCTCATAGATTTTCTAATGTCTTCCCAAATTTTCTGCTTGGCTTCATCCAATGTCCCTACCATTAAATATTCACTTTCCATTTCTTTAACCTTAAGTCCCAACTTATGTGACTTTTGCATTTCCTCCATATATAAAGTATCATTTCTGATTTTCTGTGTTTCTAGAATCTGAAACCTTTGCTGCAACTTCTCATGTTCTTGCTTCTAAATTACCAAATCCTGTGTTAACTTTGATGTATCAATTTTTATCAATGAGGCTGAAGGCTCTGTACCTGTAGAAGATGTTTGAACTACTGTATTTGGATCAGTAGCCACTTGTGCTGCTTGATTATCCTTTAAAAACTCTTCAATCTGTTCATCCATTTTTCTTATTTGAATTTTTTTCTCAACGATCAAACTAAGCATTTCCTCCTTCTTGTATTCATTTTCTTCAATTTCTTTTGTCTGTGGATCTTCAGTTGAAGGAAATTTGAGTTGCTTGCACAGAGCAGAGATGTTTACATTCTTCTTCTTAATAATTTGTTCAACTTCTTTGAAATGTTTTGGATCATATCCAACCTTCACTAAAAGATACTACAAAGACTTCATTTTGTTATCTTTGGCCAATGAAGACAAATTTTCAATCTAAATCCGAGATTCAACATTTGACAATGCAGTTTTCAGTTTTGAGAGTGACATGGTTGTAGTTGTCATTGTTGAAAAGAGAATTTCTCTAGATTTACTGTGCATGTCCACCTGATCAATGGGTTGGATCTGACTTGCATCAAAATAAAACACAGTCTTTTTATATTCTTAATGAGATTTAGGAAAAGGAACTGTTTCCTGTAAAAATTCCGTTTGCATCCTTCCTTTCTCACCGTCAAAGGAAGTGAGAAGCCTGTGCTGAGAAGTTGATGTTTGTTTCTAGAACTGACTATATACATTAGATTTTAATGCTTCATTTTTATGATTAATGTCTAAAAATATAGAGAAAATATTATGTTCTTCAAAATAACTGGCTTCTGAGTGCTGAATGATCTCCAAAGGTTCTCTAGCAAGTGATGATGATGGAGGAGTTGATGGAACATTTGTTGATGTAGAAACTTCCATGTCTCCCAAATCAATTATCTCTGGTTTTGTTGCAAGATGAAATCCTTTATGATTTCTTTAGCAGTTGGAAGATCTTCTCTGACTCTTTTCTGCTGCTTGCTTTCAGGGACTAGGGTCTACACATTAGAAGTTGAAAGAACTTTTCCATATACCTCTTAAAGAGTGCCTTCAACCGATTGATCTTGATTCATATATTTTTCTATTTCTTCTCTGGAGGTATGATTATATGAATTTTTTTTAATTTCAACTCTCAGAGTAGAAATAATGCCATGTGGGTCATAAGAGTAGGTGAAAGTTGGTTGGAATCCCATTTTCTTTAGCAATGCATCAGCTTCAACACTAGCTGATCTAGTATTACAAATAAAAGATCCAATGCTTGCCTTGAGTTTGAACTGAGCTTTCCTTTTCCTTGAAACAAAATGGAGGTCATCCATATTTATCATCTATCGAATATAATCTAGGGAAAAGACTCTCATAGGAACATATCTATGGAGTTTATATGGTGGGAGTTCACAGCCATATACTGTAATTTTTGTGTAATTTTGGTATAAATACCAATCCCTCGTTTTGCCTTGCTCACTCAAATGAAATATCCTTTTGATCTCTTCTCCAATTTTGGGTTTTGTCTAACTATTAATCAGCTACTTCACTAGGTGTATGAAGGAATCTATCAAATCTGAGAATGTGGTTTTTGTTGATGTAGCCCTTATTAGTTATGTCTAGTGAATCACTGATTGATTCACCCCTTGATCATCTTGTTTTTTGAGCGTGATAGGAATCATCTCTCCATGTTGAAAAATAAACATGTGTATAATTAAAGAAGTGTAATTTAACACACCTTGATTTGTGAAATTCATGAGTTTCTCATATATAATTTCAACCAAGAATTGGTTGTAATTATACATGAACAATGGTGCTTGATATTTACTACAAATGGATAGGAAACTCATGATAGGCTCATCAAATTTCTGGTCATTAGGGTATCCTAACAAGTATGAGAGAAGTGAGATACAATATTTAGATGCTTTAGGAAAAATGGAGGATGAGTATGGTGGGTTTTACTTAGGAATTTTTGCATCCTCTGGTAAGAATATTTTGAAACTTTGGGCTCTTTGTGGGAAGGTCAACTTATAGTAGAGGTCCATAAGAGAAGCTAGTGAAAAGTGGGCCAGAGAATCAGATTGAGGGATAAGCAACATCTCGTTTATGGTTTCTGGAGATATGGTGATCAGAATGTTTCCATTCTGAGCCACCACTGTTCTCTTTATAGGATAATAGTGAGCTTGAAACTAGGAAATGAGGTCAGGAAATGGATGGTGTTATCACTCGGATTGAACCTCAGGCCGAAGAAGGAAATTTCGAGGTAACCTCAAACCACGCTTAGCCAAGTAGCTAGCCCTACTAGGTAAGGAGAGGGCTCTCTCCATATAGATCAAAACAAATATGATTGAGGAAAGAATATTTTAGGCTATATATAGTGGTTCATGGTTTTGATTTTGATTTTATAGGGTTTTTCTGGATCAGGAGGATTCAAACAGTCAAAGCAAGGAAATTAGGTCAAGATTTGCAGGGTGTTATATGGACAAAGGTAGGTATAGTGGTTTAGCACTCTAGGGTTTCGATGATGGGATGATCAAGACAAGTGAGGAGTTATAAAGAGCATGGTGAACTCATGGGTTCTTTCTAAACTGAAGAAATTTACAAACTGCGAATATTTACCCAAAACAAAGCATAACAATTATGGATTCTGTTCATCTAAATTGAAAACATTCACTTAATAGAAATTAAATTATGGATGAAATTAAAAAAAAAAATTATAACATATGAGCAGAAAAGAATAAACTGAAACTAAACACTATACCACATGGATCCCATAAAATTAGTCGCAAATTTGATTAATATCCAGGCCAAAACTGATACAAAGTGCGTCTTTTCAAAAGCCAAACCTCCAAAAGAGTCCAACCATTACAATGACTGAGAAACTACATCATATAGACCTTAAAAATACTCTCCCTAGCCTCAGGGAGTCGAATCCATGAGATGGGAATCAGTTACACCAAATTCCAAACAAGAAACTGAAGACTAGGAAGACCCAACAATTTGCCTCTAAAAGAGAGGAAACTGATTCATGTGACCTCTAGAAGACTCACCTAATGTATCTACCTTAGATGAAAGTAAAAACATGATAATTACATTTACGTCATGACCATTTACATCATTAATTTCTTCATTTGACAAAGTAAAAGTGAAATTGGAGTGAAACTTCAAAATTTTCTGAAGACTATGAAAATGCATTTTCCTTGTCAGACGCGCAGCGTCCGGGCAGAAAAAATGACCTCTGTTCAAGTCTAGTTTTGAGTGCCTTCCCGGTGTCCAAATTAGCTCCATAATATCTCACTGGAAAGAACTCTGAGTCTAGTTTCCAAATATACCTCCAGTTTCCAAAATGGTGCTCATTTTCCCTGTCAAGAAGTAAATCTCCAAAGAGTGGTAAATGCGTAGTGACAAGGTCAAAAAGGAGGTAGAAACATGAAAATTTGGTAGCTTTCTACATTTTTGAGGGACAAATTCTCCTCCAAATATTCTAAAAAATTATAGGGTTGATGTATTTGTAATTATGAACATGATGGTGGTGGTCATTTTTCATTTGGAGGCCCAAAAAATGAGCGCAGTGTCCAAGTCCCTGTGCCTTTGGCAGAATTTATGCATGCAAAAAGAATCAAAAACCAAAAATAAACTGAAGTGATAAGTGTGCCAAAATTTACCAAAATTGGTGAGGGTACTTGTTTATCAAGTGCTTGAGGCATGAACAGACACCTCATTAAGTATATCTAATCTCTCCTTATGCAGATTGGCTCTATCAAGCCATGATTCCCTGTCCTTGCTAATCTCTAGGGCAAGCAACTCACTTGGTGTGAGCTGCTTTGCCAACTCAGCTTCTCTCTTTCTTTCCTGAGCTAAAGCTCTCTTTAGCCCTATAGTCTTTGGTTTTTGTCTTGGAGGTTGATCCTCCTCATCATTAATCTCACCAAATCTTTCAAAGGTCTCCTCTAGCAAGGCCTTGGCCTTTTCTACCTCTTTTTGTGCTTTGATGGTCTTGACCTCATTGATGATTAGCTTAGTTTTTAGCTATTGATTTTCTTGCTCAAGAAAATAAATCACATATTTTCCTCTCTCAAGATTAGCTTGAAGTTCACTAATCTTTTCTTCTTTGCCTTTGATTGTTGCACTGGTGATTTTGTCCTCATCTTCCTCATCTAGGTCAATCAGTTGAAATTCATGCTTTGTTTCATGTTTGTCCTCCTGTTCATCAATGATCGGCTCTTTAGCCTTTTCCTTGCCTTTTTCCATATGTTTTGTTGATGAAGAAGGCATGGCCCCTTTCACTCCAAGTGAAGAAAAAACATGCATGTAGCCTCTCTGATAAGTCTTGGGAAATGGCTCGACATCAGACAAATTAGCCCAAGTTTCCTCAATGTCCTCCTCACTGCTTGATTACTCAGAATCATGATGTGATGATGATGAAGGGTTATAGAAAGGTGAAGAAGAAGGATCAACATGGGTTGAATGAAACTGACTTGGTGATGATGTATGAGCAGTAGGCTGGGATGGAGGAGTGGATATGGGAGGATGAGATGATGAAGGGATACACTTCTCATGCTAAATAGGTGGGGTAGTGAAAACTTCATTTGCTATCAATGTGACCCATGGAATGTTCTTTTGCTCAAGCTAATGCATGACTATCATGTTGATGAGGGAGTGGTGAAAAAGACTCTACATTTGATGATTATAATCTCTCTTTTGTACAATGTATACCATCTTGTCAATGCTTCGGGAGAGATAATAAGGCATGTGAAGCATTCTGACTCTAGTGAAGTGCATGAGGAGTCGTACATGATATGAATAGAGTCGAGAAAACCTCCCCTCACAGGTGAAGTATTTCATGATTATTTTCATCATAGGGACATATCGGTCAAGAAGATGAGAGAAAGGGAAAATGGTCTTTTTGTCATCCTTGTATCTAGGTTTGAGATATGGTTCATAGTAGCTTTTATCAAGGTTTCCTTGTTTAAACCATTTATCTCCCACATTAGGGATCCCTGTAGCAGCTGCAATGTAATTAGTAGACATGGTAAAAGTAACCCCAGCAAGAGTGACCTGCCTGTCATGAATATTGGTAATGAACAACCTTGTCAACATAGGCTGATACTGGATCTGCTGCACTTTCTCACAAAACTCAAAACAACCAACATGTTTAAAACATGACACAGTGAGGGGAGAAGCCATGAGCTCTTTTGTGGTTGCGGGTTCATATCTGATGATTTTACCTCCTTTCTTACATTATTTCTTCTTTGGTGTTTGTTCCTCTTCAGACATTTTGAATTTGAAGCCTTGAAAACCCTAGGGTAAATGGAATGAGATGAAGGGAGTGAGAGGTGAAATGAATAGCTTAGGAAAATTGAGTGAGTGAATGTAAATGTAAACCTAGGTCTATGAAAACCCTAGGATTTAACAGTGTTTATGACTGATATGTATTTAGGGACATGAATATGGATATGATACATGAAAATGGGAAGGAAATGAAAACTAGGGTTTCATAGCAATAAGCACTTCAATTTTCTTAAGAAACACCAAATATATTAGAGGAGAGGTGTCTTAGGGTTCACTTACTGATTTAAATCCCTTTGAAGAAATTTGTGAGGAAATGAAAACTTGCTGGAGGTTGTGAAATCCTTTGAAACCCTGCCTGAGCAAACGCGCAACATCCTGGAGGAATGCGCAACGACCAAGGGTAAACACACATCACCTGTGTTATTTGGTCAGCAGTTTTCAGGAAAATTCATAACGCTTGAGGGTAAATGCGCAATGTCCAGGTAAACCCGTAGCGCCTGAGGGTAAACGTGCAGCGACCCTGAAATTTGACTCAAAATGCTCGAAAAACTTGAAATTTCTCCTTTGCTGGAAACTCCTGATGGATGAATGGAGGTAATGACTTGCTTTTATGTGTTTGAATGGCTTTATAGCTTAGTGATTTTGAATTTTTAATTTGAATTTCCCACTTTTCCTATGTTCACTTTTCCCCTTGGACTTTGGCACTGATACTTTTTTTTTCTGACTTTTGGGCATTTTGCAGTTTGATCAAGTCATGGATTTTGTCTTTTTTTGCTCCACTTAGGCCGTAAATGATTGCATTTGACAGCTTGGGATGAATTTATTACATATGAGAACATAAAGTTACATTTGGAAAAATATAAATAAATTACATATTGAATTTTATATCAAAATGACATTTTGATATAAAAGTCATTAAATTCAAAAATTACAACTTTGAAAGTATGATAACTACATCATGATGATCTTATATATAGGAAAACAAAATTTCTTATTTAGTCCCTCTCATATATTTGCTGACCTAATCTGAAATGAAGGAGTGACCTTGAGGAATAAAAAACCTAATGACCTAATGGGACTTCTTTAGAACCGACTTTCATGAATGATATTTGACTTAAAATACTACCTGGTGAAAAGAGACTTCCATAGGTGTTGTTATGCTCAAGGAGACATGAGAATGAGTCAACAATGTGAATCTCAGAGGGAGAGTAAAGTTTATTGACAAGGACAACCACCAGTGGAACAATTTTATATCATGACCTAATGGAATGATCGAAAATTTCTTTAGAGTGGGACACCTAAGATGCACATTCAAAATGTGTTTTGATCCCTGGTGGAAGTATGCAAATACTGACACTAACAGATGGGTCTGTGGAAAAGCAAAGGGGGGCAACATTGATTCCCAAAACCTGATGAGGTCCTGATTATCAATGTGCTTCTGTCTGAACCATAAGTGTAATTCATGAAAGTCAAATTCACAGTGGGCATATGTGACCTTAAAGAAGGCATCCGCAAGAGGGATCAGGTCCAGGTTGAGCTGAGGTCTATGGGAAGAGATTTCCTCTGCAACTAGGTTGGTGGTTTGCAACTCTTCAACGACCTGTTTCTTAGACTTTCCCTTCAGTGTCACCTGCTTTTTAGATTTGGATTTTGAGGCCATTTCTAAGCAGGGAAATAGAATGAGAGGTAAGAGTATGAAGGTTGGGCGATTACAGAAATGGAAAAATTCAAATTTTTACTGACAGGGGACAAAGCGCAGAGATGGAAACCTGTAATCAATCAACAAGAATGTAAAAGTGATAACAGGTAGGTCACAAACTATTTTATAAGTGGTAATTTGTGTTTAATGACTTGGACATTGACCATAGAGGCTTAATAGTTCAGGAGAAGGCTTTTAATGAGCAACAAGAATACCAATGGTTATGGAATGAATGTACAAGTGTAGAAGGGAAAACAGTTAGGGAGCGGAGGCTTGAATGGAGAACGGTTGAGTGACGTGGTTATATGTGATTGGAAATATGATCAATGGTAAGGGCGCAGGAGGAAAATATTTGTTGGAAGAATAAACTGCCAATGGATTTTAGGGGGGGAGGGTGTGGTACCTCCTGGTTTATGGTTTCGGGCGGAGGGGGTGCGAAGTAAAATGGTGATGACACGTTGCAATGGGTGGCGGCCATTAATACCACTTTTCAGACCCAATTGCGTTAATGATAAATGGTTGGGGGGGAGGGGGGTTGCGAATTCAACCTCCGTCGTTGATCTTGAGTGGGATAAAGATCATTCATTGAAACTCGTAGCCCTTTTATTAGCGTGATTTGACCCTTTGTCATTTTGTGACTTAGGATAAAAATAAACAGACACTATATGATTTTCTTAATTAATGAAAATATAAAATATTTTAAAAGAATCTAATCACCATTAATCAACACTTGATATTTTTGGTAATTGGTGCATTTAAACAGGCGGCCTTGAAATTTATTTTGAATACTAAAGAATATCTATTTTTTATTTCCTTCCCTAACATTTTATTCTCTTTCCCTTCATTCATTGGGGAAACTAACTCTAACATTTTTATTTGACATGGATGTATAAAAACATAATTTATCCTAACATCTTTTTATTTTATTTTCATCCATATCCTACCTTAACATTTTATTTTTATAAACTAACATGCTAACTTATAAAAACCAAAAAATGTTACAACATTGTCTCCAGCTGGGGACTGCTTCCCCCTATGGGATGCAGAGAAAAAGCAGTTCCATATGCCTTCTCCTCGGGCTATGGAGTCTTTTTTGTGGAAAATAAAACAGAATTTAAATGATAAAGAAAAATGATAATGTACAATGATGATCTGGGATTTTCTTCAGTATTGGATATAATATTTCAGAACTCTGCCATTTACAGGCAATGTTGTGAACTGTCCTTCCCAATTTTGTAGAACAAATGTGTTGTTCCCCTTTAACTCTACAATGATGAGTGGTCCAAACCAGAGATTGTCGAATTTTCCATGTTTGCCATTGTCATCTCTCCTAGAATCCCATCTCAAAACTAAATATCCTTCCCTAAAATATCTTTCCCTAGCCTTTCAGTCAAAAAGAGTCTTCATCTTATTCTGATACTTTCTCAACTTGTATTGAATCTCATCTCTGTTTTAATTTAATTCAATAATATGATTTATTCTTCTAGAGAAATCATCAGGTTCATCAGTAGATTCTTGTAAAAACTTAAGTACAGGAAAATCCAAATTTGTGGGAAAAATGACATCTTTGCCATAAACCAGTTGAAAACGAGATTTACCTTTTGATATTTTGGGAGAAATCCTATTTGCCCAAACTGCATAGATAA
This sequence comes from Pinus albicaulis, assembly GCA_034641835.2. Lineage (NCBI taxonomy): Eukaryota > Viridiplantae > Streptophyta > Pinopsida > Pinales > Pinaceae > Pinus > Pinus albicaulis. Next base: position 926,178,422 of record CM076580.1, read on the forward strand.
GATGACTGTCCCATTTTTTCTTACGATCTTCTAAAGTTTTCTTGATCACCTTAACTAGGCTCTTGTTAGATGATTCAACAAGACCATTCCCTTGGGGATGATAAGGGGTTGAATGATGCAATAAAATCTGATAATTTTGGAAAAATTCAATCATCTTTATACTACTAAATGTTGTGGCATTGTCAGTCATTATTTTTTGAGGGCAACCAAATCTAGCGAGAATGTTTTCTTCCATAAATTTGATTACTACTGAATCTGTGGCATTTCTGACTGGGATGACCTCCACCCACTTGGTGAAATATTCTATGGCAGTTAAAATCGATCTGTGTTGATTACTTGAAGCTGGGTGAATTTCTCCTATAAAATCTAGTCCCCTTTGAAGGAATGGCATTGAGACAACCACTAGAACTAGTGGAATCGATGCTAGTTTTTTCTTACCAACAAACATCTGACATGGAACACAAGCTCTAACCTTTGCTCCCACTTGTGAAAACAGAGTGGGGCAATAGGATCCTACCCTTAGTATTTTGTATGAATATGCTCTCCAAGCATAATTCCCCCCCTATATTCCCACATGAAACTGATAAATGATTCCTTCAGTTTTTGATTCTGTCAAACAGAGTAATAGGATGTTAAGAGGATATTTCCAGTACAAGTTTCCATTGATGATACAATATTTGATAGATTTCAATTTAAGTGTTTTTCATTGGCTTTTTGAAAACTTAGTAGAACACTCAAAATGGATTAGAAAATGTACAATATCTGCATATCAATATGATAGTACAAACTTTTCATCAATTTGAATAAGAACTGTTTGAATTGAAGGAGAAGGTTCTGGTGGGTTCTTTCCTTTAGAATCTTGGGAAGGTTATTTTGCATTCTCCCCTTCAGCATTAAGGAAGGTTATTGTGGATTCTCCCTTTCTAAATTTGAAGAAGTTTCTTGTGGATGCTTCTTAGAGACTTAAAAAATAGAGTTTATGCCTAACACTTTGCAATTGGATTCAACTAAAAAATTAGCTAAACCTTATCCTTTTACTAACTTAGCGGTTTTAATGGTGAGGTCAAACTCAAGGATTTGAGTAATCCATCTTCCTCTTCATCCATCTGTGTTTGGTTGTGTAAGAACAATTTTTACATCATTGTTAGGTACATGAGAAATAATGGTAGAATGGAGGACATACATTCTGAAAGATTTTAGGGCTTGAACTAAAGCATATTCTTTTTTTTTCAGTAATATCATACTTGGGTTCAACATCTCGCATGACCTTGCTAAAAAATTCTATAATTTGATCATGATAATATTCATTTTTTTTCAAAAGAACAATAGCAAGGTTGGTTTCAGAAGCAAAGGAGAATATACTGAAAGGCTTAGAGTAGTTTGGACTGGAAAAGGTAAGAACTTCAGAGATGGCTTTCTTTATTTCATCAAAGGCATATCTAGCAGGAATGGTCCATTTAACTTCATGATTCTTTTTGAGTATATATGTAATGTCTTTAATTATTTCAACATAGTTATGGATGAATCTTCTCAAGGAGTTAATATTTCCTAAAAAGGCTTGAATTCCTTTCTTATTTCTGGGTAATGATAATGATTGAATAGCAGAGACCCTTTTGTTATCTATTACTACTCCATCCTTTGAAATGATATGGCCTAGTAACTTTCCTTCTTTGATGGAAAATAAGGACTTCTTAGGATTGAGAGATATTCCTAGCTTCCTGCACCTATCAAAAACATTCATCAAGTGTTTTAAGTGTTTATGATCTGATTAAGAAAAAATAGTTAAATCATCAATATAAATAGAAAAAAAATTGTTTACCTTACCTACAAAGGCTAAGTCCATAGCTATTTGAAAACTTGCTCCTGCATTTTATAGGCCAAAAGGAATCCTGGCATAAATAAATGTACCCCAGGGTGTAGTAAAGGATGTCTTCTCTCTGTCTTCTGGATTTACCAATATTTGATTATAGCCAGAGAATCCATCAAGCATGGGGAGTCTATTAGCACCTGAAACCATTTGGAGTAACTGATCCATATTTGGGAGTGGATAGTTATATTTTAGAGATGATCTATTAAGGTTTCTGAAGTCCACAGAGAGTCTAATTTCACCATTATTTTTTTTGACAGGAACTAAAGGTAATGTTCCTAAATTAGCACACAGCTAATTGGAATATTAAATTTTGATTTTTTCTCTTAGATAAAGGAATAAGAGGGTATGGAGACCCATAAATCTCCTTAGTAGGAATAAAAGACACTCCTAATATGAAAGGAGGTCATATAAAGGCTATATTGATGACCCTTATGTGTGAAAAGGGATTGGAGCATGAAGATTGGGTCAACCTTGACCAAATCAAACAACACTGGTATGGAAGGAGTGGCATTCATTGAGGGACAATGCAGTTTTGGAGGGAGATTCCATGCATGGAAGTAGTGGCTTTAATGAGTGGGGCCCAAGGTGAGGAAGCTCACCAAAAATATAAGGAAGAGGATGGAAGCCATTGTGGGCATGATTGGATTACTATTTTCTTGATGGTCTTTTTAGACTGGTTGCTCTCTTTAGTTACTTAGCTGAGATTGCAGTGTTGTTTAGTACAGGGTGTTCCTGAGCGAGAATCCCACCTCCTTCCTTGAGGAGCCTCTAGGAAGAGTATTGCAATAAATTTCCACATTCCGGCATCAGGCCAAGCTCTATCTTACTTCTACATCGTAGTTTTTGTTGAGAGGTGTGCTGAGTTGCAGGGTTCAGCAGTGGAGGGTTGGGAAACCCAACTTCTAAGCTTGTTTTCCATTGGAGGGAGCAACCCTTCATTCGGGAGGCTTGTAAGGGAGATTCTTGAGCTTCATTTCATAATTCAACATTAGGCTAAGGTTCTGCTATTATTTACAACGCAATTTCCTAAAGGGATTGCGTTATTTCAGAGTGCAGTTGCAGTAGGGGGTTTGGAGCCCTAGTTGGGGGCGGAGATAGATTTCAGTGAGGGGATCAACCTCTCATTTGGAGAATATATAGGAGGATATTTCATACATTTCCAGATCAAATAAGCCACCTCCTGTCATCTATCCAGTTGCAAAAATTATTCATCCCTAGGGCCATATTTGTATTTTCTGCATTTTGTGTATTTTAGGAAACGCTTCTCGGGTTATCTTGGAAATGTGTTTAGGAGCTTAGATCTCTACTCCCGGAACTTTATGAGCCATAAATTAATATATATATATATATTTTTGTACATTTCCAGTAGCAGTGTACCTTCTAAAATTGTGTTGTACTTTTTCTCCAACATTCTTCTATGTAGCAACATTTCATATTTGGCATATGTATCCATGGGAGGCTTGTTTGCCTTGATCATTGAGTTGTGCCCATTTTTATTGTACCTATTTACTGCTGATTTACATAATAAAATGGCTCCATGGTTGTCATACATTTTGGTGTAATGTTATTCACTACTATTTCCAGTATTTTGTTCTATATTCCTGTCTTTTCCATTTTGGAATATTACAGTGGTATCAGAGCATAATCTTGGCTCAGCTTGTGGATCTCAGCCATTATGCTATCAGGAGAATAAGAAGAAGGAGAAATAGATAATAATGATGGAAGGAATTCGTTTTATCGCATCTATTTTTAGATCTAATAGGGACCTCACCAAGGAGGTCAAGCAAGGAAAAACAGAGAAAGGAAATGAAACCACACTAGGGTTTCAAGATGAGGAAGGTCCATGCACTTCCTATCAACAGAAAGAACCGATATTGCATAGAGCTCCAAAGAAACATACTACGCCCTTTTCTTTTGAAGAAGAAGACAAAAGGCATGGAGATGGAGGACACTTATATCATGAGATTCTAAGTGAGTATCTTGCAAAATACAAATATCAAACAAGGGATTTCAAGGAAAATCTAACTCTGCTACAGTTCATCCAGCTCAAGGAAGAAAGAAGACTTTGCAACAATAGATTTCTATTGTCTACATTTTATGGGTCATCCACATGCACAACAAGGACTTGGGAAAATAATTTGGATGCATTCTTCCTGCTACATCCAGTGGTAGAGAAAGAAGTTGTTGAGATTGCAGCGCTGCACCTTGAGGGTGAAGCAAACATTTGGTGGTTCAACCATTTGAGTCATGTGAGAGTGACTGCATATGCATATTTTACTCAAAGGTTGATCAAGAAGTTATACAAGAAGAAATAAGAGGAGAAGAGACCTTCACTACCACTTGCTATAGGAGTACTTGCATCAGGAGAAGGGACACTTGCACCCTTGCAAAGTGATATTTATATCTTGGCATTTAGAGTCCCATGCGCTATTCAGGAGATGCATGAGGAGGAGGAGACTTATACAAGTTTCGGTGAAACTATAGAGGAGCAGCCATCATCATTAGTAGTTGGGGAAGTCATCACACGAGAGGAAGGAACCCTTGTAGAAGTACAAGATGTTCCCAAGCTTTACCAAGGTATGCGCATATTTCCACTTCCTATTATTTAAGCACATCATATGGGGGATTGTGGGAACATGCCATCAGGGCAAATACTTGACCTAGGGTCAAAGCATATTGCTGATTTGGAGCAGCAGACTATCATTGCGCAGAGGACCCTTGATTTTTTCAAGGAGGAGATATATAGTCATCCTAGTATGTCATTGTTGAGTTGCACAAAACTCTTGGGGTTGGAGTGTAGATTTTTGGAGGATAAGATGAGTATTATCCTAAACAAACCAATGCAAAACTATATGTTTAGCATTGAACATGATCATAAGACAACAAATGTGCCATCAGGGATATCAACAACGCTGTCATTGAGTAACAATGATGAGTTGGGGGCCCAATCATTATTGGAGCATTCTAGTGACCATTCTACATGTGTAGTAGGGGATAGGCATATGGTTGATGAGAGACATCTTATCTCCCATTATTATGATGGATATTTCTTGATGAGCACTTCACTACTGAATGAGAAGATTTTTCCTTCAGTATATTTGGATCCTTATGGGGTCAATTTGGTCATTTATGAGTGGTCTTCATTTGGAGATCTCTAGGAGGTTGCACTTCAACATCCCATGAAGTGTAGAGACAGTGATTTGGATTGGGAGGGTGGTATTCTCCATTGGTGGGATACCAATTTTGAGCATGATGATAGACACTCACCATTGGTTGGATGGATGATGTTGATGAGAGAGAGGCTAGAAAGCCACTTGCATATCTATGACACACGGTAGCAGGAGGCAAGGCTATGCTGGCTACTCTTGAAAGAGTTTGGTCAACATGTGACATATCCTACTTCAAGGGGCATGTTGGTTGTTGGGACTTGGCATGGAAATTGCATCATATGGCAACAAGTTGTTTGGGTGCATTGTGATGATATGGCATTCTTCATGTCAATCATCATTTTTTCACCTCATGGTTTGTATGATGGAGGTGTGAGGAGGCAACAAGAGCTAGTGTTGCTTTGGCTACTCTTGGGAGAGTATGGGCTGAATTTTTCCCATACTTTGCATGATATTTCAGGAGAAAAGGATGGCACAATCAAGGTGCAAAGGGGCTACCCTTCAACATTGAAGGATCAGGAGGTACTTCCACATAGGAAGGAGTCTTCCACATATAGCAACATGATGGTGGATGACTTTGGCATATGGCATGTCAAAGAATGGAGTTATGAAGTGGTAAGAGCCTTATCACCAAGGCCAACAATGATGTCACTTGGGAGTATGTATCTATTGATGGAGTTTTCCAAGGGGAGTATGCATCCCTTCATTTTGCAAACCTCTATGAGGAGATTCTCATGGGAGGGGTCATCCATGGACCTCACTTTCACCCTAATCACAATGCATGGTAAGAAATGTATTTCTATACTTATTGATCTTTTCACAAAGTATTTTCATTCTCTCACCATTTATGTTCATTGCATTGCTCCACAAGAGGGCAAGATTATATTTGGGTTTCATGGTCATTCTAGGACCAAAATTTATGATGGAGATAACCCTTCTTTGCATGGCTTTGGGCAGATGTGGTTTTATTATTGTTATGATCAGCTGATATATAATTCCATTTACTACTTCCTAGTATATGAGAAAACATGTGCAGTTAGCAACTTGTTGGGAGACAACTTGCCCCATGATATTCTAAAACAATAGTTGGTAAAACTGTGTTGTATCCATTGGAAAAACCATTGGTACCATAAAAAATTGCACATAACATTCAATATATTTCTGATTTGGATACATATGGTGATGATGTACCATTCACTTTGTATGGGATGGTTTAGGCTCATGAAACTAGAGAAGGGGTCTTTGGAGATCCAATTGTCCTTTTGTATCTTGAGGGCAACATTATTGCAGCCCAATATCAGCAGCAACTCTACAATTTCCATAAGTGGAGAGAGAGATAGCGTGGGGTAGGCCATTTGGTCTATCATGTTCACTCATGTAGCCCACCTACATTGCAGGAGCCAAAGGTGGAAGAAATTTTTCATGAGTTACCATTTTGGAGGGTGACTCTCTTTATATGGATGATAGCTTGGGGTTTGGAGCTTCACATGGGTATGAAGGTTCCCAATGATTTTATGGTGCCATGTTCGGTCCCTATATTACTATTGTAGTCCCTTATTGTTTTTAGTGTAACCCTCCTATTGTTATTATTGTACCATGTAACCCCCATATTGTTATTATTGTGCCCTTAAATTATTATTGTTAGGTCGATTAGGATTACATTGTGGCCCCACTAAGATTACATTGTGGCCCCATGGACTCCTATATATAGAAAGGAGGTTTTTTAATTTGTATCATCCAAGAATTTTCCATTCATGTAATGTATTGGAGGTTTCCCCCTCAAATTGGCTTATTTCTAAGGCATTGATATCTATTTTCTTCTATTTTTGGAGTTGGTTTCACAACATTTGGTATTAGAGCTTTGGATTCTAGGGTTTTCGCTGATCCAAACAGGTAATTGTGGCATTTTCGCTATAAATTTTTTTCTATGAAGGTTCAAAAGCTGAAATTATTAGAGTGCAAAGCCAAAATCTTGAGGAACATCTTCACAAAATTTTAGAGCTTGGTTCCAAATATTTTCGGAGATATGATTTGTGGAAGTTAGGGCTTTTTGCAGGCTCCTGAATTTAACCTAAACAGGTCATCGTGGAATTTTCGCTATAAATTTTTTACTATGAAGATTCAGAAGCTAAAATGTTTATAGAGTGAAGCCGAAATCATGAGGAACATGGTCATAAAATTTCAGAGCTTGGTTCACAATATTTTCGGAGATATGATCTGTGGAAGTTAGGCCTTTTTCAGGCTCTCGAATTTCATCTCAAAGAGGTTATTGTGGGAAAATATTCGTAACTCTCTCTCTGAGCATCAGATTGGAATGTTGTTAAAAGTGGCCACAAGTACACAAAATTTAGTTTTAATTCTATGAATTTTAGAGCCAAAGGAGGAAACAATGACACGTGGAAAGTCGTACAAGTTCACTCTACTGAACTAGTCCATAGTTGGGTCATTGTGGGAGATTGGACATAACTTTGCCTTGAAGAATCCAAATCAAGTCATACCTATGACATTTGAAAGAAGCTTTAGAGGGATACTACAAAGCCGAATGTCAGATATTGAGGATCTGAAATTATAGAGATAATTCAATTTCAATATAGAGCTCCTCAAAAGCAAGTAAAAGGTGTGTATTTTTTTTTTCCTGAATTGCATAAGTCTTGTTTGAAGAATCAAGTTGAATTGATTCCAAGGGAATATTGTAGAATATATATCAGTATTGGATTCTCAAATGTCCCCTAAAAATAATTTAACATCCATTAAGCCTTTAGAAGGCTCTACTATGACTCATGAAATCGAAAAATGGCAACACGACATATCAAATTTACAAGAGCAAGTGCAACAAATTTTGCTCTCGCAAAGAGCAACAAAAAATGACATGGAAGTTTTGAAGAAAGGCATGGAAAATAATATGGATGGTTTGAAGAAAGGCGTGGAATATAAGATGGATGGTTTGAAGAATGACATGGAAGCTAAGATGGATGGCATGGAAGCTTTCATGGAATCTAAGATGGATGACATGGAAGCTAAGATCGATGAAAAAATGGAAAACATGAAGAATGATCTAAAAGCAGACATGGAAGGTTTGACAAAGTTGATACAAAAAATGTTTCCTAATGGTGAAAATATAGTAGATCAAACTCATGATGAGAACAAAATAAATGTTAATCGTGATTTCATAAAATCTAATGTTGGCGGGAAGAACCACCATATTCCAAAAATGGATATGAGGAAGTTTGATGGAAAGGATCCTGTAACATGGATACTATAGATGGAGCAATATTTTGATCTCCATAATGTTCAAAACACACAAAAAAATTAGCATTGCAGCATTTAAAACAAGATAAAATACATTTATTAAATAATGGCTTTACTCTCAATAAAAAAATTATACTTGGTGAATTTTGGGAGAAATAAATAGCACATTATAGGGATGAAAAGTGCTACCTTCTTTAATGGTAAGTAAAATCAAAACAAAGGGTTTGGTGAGGGCACATTGGGAGTTATAAAAAATTGAATATAAGGGTAACTAATATTCCAGAGGAACACAGGATTGATCTCTTCTTAGGTACTCTAAAGGATAACGTCCAACATGAAGTTCGTGTTTTGGAACCTGATTCATTGGAGAAGGCATTCAGGTTGGCAAGAAAAGTTGAATGTAAAATTATGGCGACAAGGAAGCCTACCACTCCATTCTATAAAGAAGGAAGTGTTTCTACGCCTAGATTTCCACAAGTAGTGAGAGTTGACTGTGATAGCTCTCAGTCTATGAAGCTGAAATAAGGTAAAACTCAAGGCAACATCAAACCAAGCTCAGCCTCGTAGCTAGCCCTACGAGGACAGGAGAGGGCTCTCTCCGAGTCTATCTCGGCAAAAGGTCTTCAAAGGGGCTGAGATGACTTATAACGAATACTGATTTTAGGCTAGTAAAGAGATGGGAAAGTTTGATTTTGATTTTTTGGGTTTTTGTTGAAAAGATGGGAAAAACAATTTTGGGTCCGGGGATAAGGCCAGATCTTTGCAGAATTCTAGTTGGGGCGAGGTAGGCAGTAGTCTTGATGCTTTTGATCAGGTATATGGATGGATCAGAATGACAAGGAGCTGAAGAGGGCCGAGAGGGAGAGCATGGATCCTCTCCAGCAGGGCGAAAACACTGTTTTTGTTGGCGATTAAGGCAGGCATGTGGCTCGTGGATTCAACCTCATTACTCATTCATTTAGTTTCTGGAAAGCATAAGAGGAATGGCACATGGCAAACATGAAAGAACTTTATTAGCCAAAGATAACACCATCAGAAGCGAAGAAACCTGAGAATACGGGTCAACAGCTTTAGATCATCGCCAGCCAAAATATGAAAAATATCATGTAATGGTGTGCAAAGTTTTCCCCAGGTCAACATCCCAGCACTACGAAAATTACTACCGAAAATTACTCATATAGACCATCCTAACTTGCCCTCCTGAGGTTGAATTCCTCCTGCAAAAGCGGTTCCCGCTAATTCTATCCAAGGAGCTAGAATCTAGGCGATGACAACACCTCTAAAGAGAGAAGCGGGATTCTTACATTTGATTTTTACTTTTTTAGGAGTGAATCTTCTAGAATAGGTAAAAGTGAGCCCAAGTTACATGCCAACCATAAAATTACATCAAGATAACTCAAAAATTACATCCACAAGCAAAACTGGTTCAACTGGCCGAAATTCTGAGCTGGAAGGTGAAAAATTGACCAAAAATCTATATGCGTAGCGCGCTTGAGCCATATGCGTAGCGCGCCTTTCAGCCTGCTTCTGGGGCACTTCCCGGAGTCCAAATTGAGCTCACGATAGCTCGTTGGAAAGCCCTGGATGTTGGCTATCCAACCCAAGTGGAATTTTTCAATTTGGAGGTCATTTTCCCCTCCAAAACTTCATTCTCCCAGAAGTACCTCCTGCTGGTGCAAAAGGTGGCAGAAAGGTGGTTTTCATGGTGTTTTTGGGCCTTTTGATCATCCAGAACTTAGTGAAATGCTTTGGCCATACTGGAGCATGCATAACTTACCATGAAAAACCCAAAAATATAAATTTTTCCTCCAGCAAGTGTCCCAATCATAAGCGAGCGCGTTGACGCGCTACTCGTATGGCTGAAAAATCTGTTTTGAGACCAAAATTTTTCAAAATGAAAAAAATTTCTCCAAATTTGCTCAAATTCGGATCGAAGACCCTCCATCATGTATCATGCCCAGCCAACGAAGCCTCGGCCAAAATCCGGAGTGGATCAGGCGTTTCACGACGCTTCAGTGTCCTCCTGGTGTATGCAGTTCAGTGGTGCAATCTCTGTCTTGGTCATATAATGTATCGATGTTCGCCTCCATGATGTTGCAAAATCTGTGTTGGCTTGAATGAGATGAAGAATTAGGATTTGGTGCTTTTGTTTCAAACGCCAAATGTGGGAGGAACTGTGGGAAATAGGGCCGTGTGAATAGTGGACTGTGGGAAAATGAGCTATGGGAACAACATGATTCAATTAAGTGAATAAAATATGCTTGAGTCAAGTGAAATTAAGGATGTGAGTACAGTCACTTGACTGTATGGAATTTTGGAACCTATAACTGATATGAAGGATGGAAAATGGTAACAAATGGCAAGTTTTAGGGATGGGATATAGGGAAATAGGAGAGGGACGAAGTGATATGAGTGATTTTAAAGGGAATAGGGAAAAGGGAGGCATTGTATGATGATATGACAGTAGTGGGGAAATGAAAATACAAGTGAGATATGGAATTTTTTGGCACCAAAGTCAAATTCTAAAACTTCAAATTCAAACCCTAAAGAGGCATTTCTTTACAAGAGAGTAGGATTTATGGTCTTCAACATTCATACTCTTACAACTGATCTTCAAACAACTCCAAACACTGACCAAAGTATGTAGATGATTCAGCTTGAGGCAAAGAGGCAGAGAATTTGAATTTTTGAAGAAACGTGTAAAAATTTTGTGTTCTGGCCCAATGCGTAGCGCGCACTTTATATGCGTAGCGCGCTACATAGTGCATTTTGCAGGAGGATTGTGGAGGCCTTCCCGGTGTCCAAATTGAGCGTGTGATAGCTCGTTGGAAAGATATTGGAGTCTACTTTCCAACCCAAGTGGAATTGTTCAATTTGGAGTTCATTTACCCTATTAGAAATCAAATCTCCCAACACTACTTCCAGCAAGTGCATCAATTCTCCTGAGGAAACGATATTCTTGACATTTCTCCAAAACCATTATACCTGTGTAAAAAGTGAAGGAGGTTTTTCTTCCTTGGAATTTTTTGAACAAACACCTCTCTCAGTTTTCCAAAATTCATCTTTTATTGCTCTGAAACATCATTTAAGTGAAACCTATCCCGATGTGTGAAACAAGGGATTTTGTCGAAATGAAGCGAAATGAAGGGGATAAGGAGCTTCTAAATTCTTGGGAAAATTTTGGAAAGTAGGGGGGGATGTTAGGAAGCAGGGGAAAGTGGAATCTCAGAGATTGAGTGAGGGGAAGGGGTCCAAAAGGGCAAAACACAGGCCTAGCCTAGAAAATTGCCAAGTTGTGGCAAGAAACTAGGGTTTGTGGAAAAATGAGGAATTTGGGGGATCTCAGTGATGGGAAGTGTTTAATAAGGTATATTAAGGATAGGGGATGGTGTGTGAACATCAAGATACAATTTTTTTCGATGATTTGACCATCCCGGAGAAATTACCTCCAAAACCCTAGGAGAGGGAAATGGACCTTACCAAGGCACAACTGAAGCATGAACAAGCTGTAAAATGACCCAATGGAACTTGACATGATGATGAAAACCCTCTGAATGATGGCACACTCAGCTGAATGGTGACATGAACCGAAATTTGGACAACTTTGACAGGAGTAAAAGAAACCCCTAGACCTAATGCCGAGTGACCAAATTTTTCTTGAAGACTCATTGAAATGACAAAATTTGACCTTGACACCTTAAAATCACTTTGTAAGAGCATGTTTGATCACTGAAGGAAATCTGCAAAGGCTGACACTAACATTGGCTCCAATGGGGATGGTAGCTCCAGCTCCTTGGAGGTGCCAAGAACTACAGATCTTTGGGAGTGCAGACCAATGCCTTATCCATTGGGAAATGGAATAAAAAACTCAAACTGAAATGCATGACTGAAAACTGATGACTTGACGACACAAATTGACTCTCACTCAACTAAGAACTAACTCGATACTTAAAAACAACCGACAAACTGGAAATATGCTCAATATGAAGCTTATTCATTACAACCTACTCTAACAGTTTCATTCATCACCTGATCAAGTGAAATGAAACAACCAATGCAACCATGTAAGCATCCTGGCTGCTGTTTGATTTCTTCCCACATGCTTACTGATGCACAGGAAAAGGAAAGAATCGAAAGGCAACTCCCATGGAAATTTGAACTCAAGCTGACTGCTGATAAACTTGCAAAGCATGAATTGACTAGAGGACTTCAAGAATACTGTGAAAGGATATTCACAAACATAGCTACTGATTTCCATTAACACCTCACTGCTCTGATCCAGATAATCTCCATACCTTAATCTTAAACTTTTCCTCACATCTGCGGTGCTTTTCTTTGGTGATTGCAGCAAGCTGTCAAAAGGATCCTGAAATTCATGAATAGTCAAACTCCGTTGCTGATTACAAACAGAAAAAAAGTCTCCTTCATCAATCTCCTCATATGAAAAATCTGTTGAACAACACAATGAAATTGACTTTTGAACAAGATTACTATCAACATTCTTTTCAGGCACATGGTTAGCTAATGGAGCAAAATTTTTATAGCAAACATCATCCAACACATCAGCAACAGGATCATCAAAAACTTGAGAAGACTGTTGTGATGTATCCATTGAAACTGTCTGACATCCTACTAGTTGTTCATCTTTTTCTTGAGAGATATTATGAATTACGCATATAGACTATGATAGCCTTCAGTATAAAGGGCCCATAGAATGTTCTGCTCAACCGTCTCATGTATTCATCTTACCTTAACTGCCAGCATATTGACGCTAATTGCATTTTCTGGATTGTTTCTAATGTCTGATGCTACAGGCTGCTCAATAATTTCGTTATCTGTCTCATCCTCAACATTAAAACTGACCGATTTTCGATTTCCTATAGGATGCTCATTTGAAGATTTACTATGCAATTTACCCTTCAACAACTGGAATGATTCAAAACAAAATGGAACGGAATCACCTTGTATCATTTGATCACATGTACCAGCTTCCATGTCCTCATCTGCAACTTGAAAATCAATGGCTTTCGAGGGCTGAAAATCTGAATATGAAAAGTCTTGAACAAGGTTTTCTTTGCGCTCAAGATGGTCCAGATCAAGACTTGTTGACATTTGATTTCTGATTGCATGGAAGTTGTCTCTGATGAACTGAAATGAATCAAAACAAAAAGGAAAAGATCCTTCACTTACTTCAAAATTTTCTGCACTTTCCTCGTCATTGTCATAGCTGATATGCATCGGTTGATCACTGTACTCGAGCTGCTGAAAGTGAACTTCCTCCTCGCACAAACTAGCTACTGATTTGTATGCAAGATTAGCTTTTGTTTGGAAAACATAATCATCATCATATTGACCAAACTGAGGCAAATCATCAGTATACAACACATCATCAAGCATACATGTCATATCAACAGCTCTCTCTTCTTCACAATGATCTATAAAACAATCAGTATGACAACTGGGATAAGAAACAAAATGTTTTGGGTCAGCCGCTTGTTCTTGAATGTCATTTTCATTTTTTGCAGTCATTTTCCGCACCATCTCTTCTACTGCATTTATGAAAAGATCAAGCTTTTCCTCTGAAGGTGTCAGCTGCTCTGAAACATTCTTCTTTTCTTCTTCCTTCAACCTTGCCCTCAAGATCAACAAATGAGCCTCTACATTCACTGCCTTGTTCTTCATCTCGTGAAGTGTTGCAATATTCTTTTCTCTCAGCTGAAACTCCATTTCCGGATCAAAGGCACCCGGGTAGTGCAAGAGAGCAGATTTAGGAGAAGGTCTTATATCAACTGGCATTGAATAATAAACTTGGTTAAATCTAGCAGAAAATTGTTGTACTGTCTCCCCTGGCAATCTTTTCAGCTAGTTATACTCTATAATCAACAAAAAGTTCTGTCCGATCATCCACCTGTCAAGGAAAACTTTGACAAACTGCTGGAAATCTGTGATGTTCGCATTAGGCAGGGCTTTGAACCAACTCTTCACTTGGCCTTGCAAAGAAAGAGCAAAAAGCCTAATACTAACATCCTCTTCATCAACTTCAAAAAGGTCTAGAAAAGTCTCAACATTCTGCACATGTTGCTCAGCGTTGACATTGTTACATTCACCATCAAATCTTGGTAGATATAGGTCATAATTTGCAGGAAAAGCATGAAGAACAGAAGGTAAAACAAGAGGTTTATACCGATCTGGAATTTTACAAGGTGTAGGAGTATATACAAGAGCTACGGGAACAATTTTGTTTTCTTCAGGCTCATCACTCTGAAGAGAGTCATCATAATATGTGGGGAAAGTAAGGAGACCAGGATCAAAGGGAAACTCAGCATTTACACTTTTTGAATGGGTCGAGTGAAGATTTTGATCACCTTTCTCATACAACAAATTCTGAAAAACCTTCAGGATAGCTTCAAGACCAGCAAAGAAGTAATTTACAAGAAAGAATATTAGATCCTGAATACCATTCCACTTTAGATACCTGAACTTTGTGTAAGATCCATCCATTTTCACAGAGAAAGAGTCAGTCCTCCAGACTTTGAATTGGAGTCACCAGGTGAATGATTTCAGCCTTCTTATGTCTGTCGTTGTCCACCATCAACCATCAGATCTGAACTCGATACATGTACTGGGGCAATTTATAATTTAAGTGTTACGATTACAAGCTAGACCGGAGATCGACTGAAGCAACGTTTATCTACTATGCATTCGCAGAGCAAGAGCAGTTCGAAAGCTACCTGGCATGACTTCAGACTCCGTCTGTAGCTTATAAAACAAATAACACCCACAAGCAAACCATGTTCTCCCCAGTATGGTCGCCACTATGTTAGCGCTCAAATCTACCTTAGGCTGAAATAAGGTAAAACTCAAGGCTACATCAAACCACGCTCAGCCTCGTAGCTAGCCCTACGAGGACAGGAGAGGGCTCTCTCCGGGTCTATCTCGGCAAAAAGTCTTCAAAGGGGCTAAGATGACTTATAACGAATACTGATTTTAGGCTAGTAAAGAGATAGGAAAGTTTGATTTTGATTTTTGGGTTTTTTGTTGAAAAAATGGGAAAAACAATTTTGGGTCCGGGGATAAGGCCAGATCTTTGCAGAATTCGAGTTGGGGCGAGGTAGGCAGTAGTATTGATGTTTTTTATCAGGTGTATGGATGGATCAGAACGACAAGGAGCTGAAGAGGGCAAGGGAGAACATGGATCCTCTCCAAACAAACGAAAACATGTAAAACTAAACAAATTTAAAGGCAGAGCACTGAAACAATGGATTCAACCTCATTTACTCATTCATTTAGTTTCAGAAGCATAAGAAGGGAATGGCATACATTAAACATGAAAGAACTTACAATAAAATGAGATATAACACCATCAAGAACTGAAAGCCACAAGAATCCCAACAGGTGCTGCAAAACCTCTGATCTTTCCTTAGCCAAAATATGAAAAATATGTACAATAGTGTGCCAAAGTTTTCCCAAGAGTCCAACCTGTCCAACTCTGAAAATTATTGAGAAATTACATCATATAGATCCTAACCCCTTCCCATGCCTCTAGGGGTCGAATTCCTCCTTCTAGGAGCAGTTCCAACTAATTCTAAACAAGGAGCTAGAATCTAGGCAGCCAAACAACTTGCCTCTAAAAGGAAGGAAACTGATTCTTACATTTGATTTTTACTTTTTTAGGAGTGAATCTTCTAGAATAGGTAAAAGTGAGCCCAAGTTACATGCCAACCATAAAATTACATCAAGATAACTAAAAAATTACATCCACAAGTAAAACTGGTCCAACTGGCCGAAATCCTGAGCTGGAAAATGAAAAATCAGCCAAAAATCTATATGCGTAGCGCGCCTGAGCCATATGCGTAGCGCGCCTTTCAGCATACTTTTGGGGCACTTCCCGGCATCCACATTGAGCTCATGATAGCTCGTTGGAAAGCCCTGGATGTTGGATATCCAACCCAAGTGTAATTTTCCAATTTGGAGCTCATTTTCCCCTCCAAAACTTCATTCTCACAGAAGTACTTCCTACTGGTGCAAAAGGTGGCAGAAAGGTGGTTTTCATGGTGTTTTTGGCCCTTTTGATCATCCAGAACTTGGTGAAATTCTTTGGCCATACTGGAGCGTGCATAACTTACCATGAAAAACCCAAAAATATAAATTTTTCCTCCAGCAAGTGTCCCAATCATAAGCGAGCGCGTCGACGCGCTACTCGTATGGCTGAAAAATCTGTTTTGAGACCAAAATTTTTCAAAATGACAAAAATTTCTCCAAATTTTCTCAAATTTGGATCGAAGACCCTCCATCATGTATCATGCCCAGCCAACGAAGCCTCGGCCAAAATACGGAGTGGATCAGGAGTTTCACGACGCTTCAGTGTCCTCCTAGTGTATGCAGTTCAGTGGTGCAATCTCTGTCTTGGTCATATAATGTATCGGTGTCCGCCTCCATGATGTTGCAAAATCTGTGTTGGCTTGAATGAGATGAATAATGAGGATTTGGTGCTTTTGTTTCAAACGCCAAATGTGGGAGGAACTGTGGGAAATAGGGCCATGTGAATAGTGGACTGTGGGAAAATGAGCTATGGGAACAACATGATTCAATTAAGTGAAGAAAATATGCTTGAGTCAAGTGAAATTAAGGATGTGAGTACAGTCACTTGACTGTATGGAATTTTGGAACATATAACTGATATGAAGGATGGAAAATGGTAACAAATGGCAAGTTTTAGGGATGGGATATAGGGAAATAGGAGAGGGACGAAGTGATATGAGTGATTTTAAAGGGAATAGGGAAAAGGGAGGCATTGTATGATGATATGAAAGTAGTGGGGAAAGGAAAATACAAGTGAGATATGGAATGTTTTGGCACCAAAGTCAAATTCTAAAACTTTAAATTCAAACCCTAAAGAGGCATTTCTTTACAAGAGAGTAGGGTTTGTGTTCTTCAACATTCATACTCTTACAACCGATCTTCAAACAACTCCAAACACTGACCAAATATAATAGAAAGATTATTTAAACTTACATGAGGCAAAGGAGACTGAGAGAATTTGAATTTTGAAGAGCAGTGGCAAAAATTTTGTGTTCTGGCCCAATGCGTAGCGCGCACTTTATATGCGTAGCGCACTACATAGTGCATTTTGGAGGAGGCTTTTGGAGGCCTTCCCAGTGTCCAAATTGAGCATGTGATAGCTCTTTGGAAAGCTCTTGGAGTCTAATTTCCAACCCAAGTGGAATTGTTCAATTTTGAGTTCATTTACCCTGTCAGAAATCAAATCTCCCAACACTACTTCCAGCAGGTGCATCAATTCTCCCGAGGCAACGGTATTATTGACATTTCTCCAAAGAAATTACACCTGTGTAAAAAGTGAAGGAGGGTTTTCTTCCTTGGCATGTTTTGAACAAAAACCTCTCTCATTTTTCCAAAATTCATCTTTTATTTCTCTGACACATCATTTGAGTGAAACCTATCCCGATGTGTGAAACAAGGGATTTTGTCGAAATGAAGAGAAATGAAGGGGATAAGGGGCTTCTAAATTCTTGGAAAAATTTTTGGAAGTAGGGGGGGATGTTAGGAAGCAGGGGAAAGTGGAATCTCAGAGATTGAGTGAGGGGAAGGGGTCCAAAAGGGCAAAACACAGGCCTAGCCTAGAAAATTGCCAAGTTGTGGCAAGAAATTAGGGTTTGTGGAAAAATGAGGAATTTGGGGGATCTCAGTGATAGGAAGTGTTTAATAAGGTATATTAAGGATAGGGGAAGGTGTTTGAACATCAAGATACAAGTTTTTTCGATGATTTGACCATCCAAGAGAAATTACCTCCAAAACCCTAGGAGAGGGAAATGGACCTTACCAAGGCACAACTGAAGCATGAACAAGTTGTAAAATGGCCCAATGGAACTTGAAATGATGATGACAACCCTCTGAATGATGGCACACTCAGCTGAATGGTGACATGAACCGACATTTGGACAACTTTGACAGGAGTAAAAGCAACCCCTAGACCTAATGCCTAGTGACCAAATTTTGCTTGAAGACTCATTGAAATGACAAAATTTGACCTTGAAACCTTAAAATCACTTTGTAAGAGCATGTTTGATCACTGAAGGAAAGATGCAAAGGCTGACACTAACAGACACCACAAAAATTGGAAGAAAAAAGAGCAAAATGGCTTTGTTATAGTTGTGATAGCAAATACACTAAAGGTCATAAGTGTGCTGAGAAGAAATTATTTTACATAGATTGTGAAGAGGAGGAAGAAAATGAACAAGAAGAGGATATACACTAGGAACCAACCCTAGAAGAGGAATAAATGAGTTCGACTATATCGTGTAATGCATTGATGGGAATTACCAATCCTCAAACTCTCAAGATATAAGGACATATCAAGAAGAAAAAGGTAATAGTGTTGATTGATTTAGGTAGTACCCATAATTTTATTCATTGTAAGGTAGCCAAGGAATTGAATTGTTTCCTATACCCAACACCAGAATGTCAAGTGATGGTTGCAAATGGAGGAACTATAAATTGCTCTGGAAAATGCCATAATATCAAGCTAACCATGGGGGAATATGTGTTGAATAGTCCAATGCTTTCCATTCCTATGGGAGGCAGTGATTTTGTACTAGAAGTACAATGGTTACAATCTTTGGGGACGGTAGCTTTTAATTTTCAAGAACTTTTCTTGAAATTTTTTACAGAAGGAAAGGAAGTCAAATTACGGAGTATTTCAGGGAATCCGGAAAAGATAATAAGCTCTAATTTCATGACAAAGCTTCTAAAGAAAGAACAATGAGGCGTAATTTCACAATTATGCTCACTAGAAGTTCGAACATCAAAATCATCTATTTCTGCAGATCTCCAAAAAGTATTGGACAATCATTCCAAGGTTTTTGAAACTCCCAAAGGACTCCCACCTATTCGTGATCATGATCATGCTATTCATTTGATTCCAGGAAGTGTTCCTCCAAACATAAGGCCTTATAGATATCCTTATGTCAAAAAGAGCGAAATTGAACGTATGATTGCAAAAATGTTAGAGGTTGGTATAATTCAACCTAGTCAAAGTTCTTTCTCTGCTCATGTATTATTGGTACACAAGAAGGATGGATCATGGCGCATGTGTCCAAATTATAGGGAGCTCAATAAGCTCACGATTAAAGATAAATTTCCCATTCCTGTGATCGATGAATTATTGGATGAATTACATGCAACAATTTATTTTACCAAGTTGGATCCTCGTTCAGGATATCATCAAATTAGAATGAAGAATGAAGATATTCCGAAAACATCATTTCGAACTCATGAGGGTCATTATGGATTTTTGTTCATGCCTTTTGGCCTTACCAATGCACCTTCTACATTTCAAGGCTTGATGAATTCAATTTTCAAACCCTTCCTCAGAAAATTTGTGCTAGTATTTTTTGATGATATACTAATCTACATTTGGTCTTGGAAGGATCATGTTCAACATGTTGACAGGGTGCTCAAACTATTGCAGGAGAAACAATTATATGAAAAAACATCCAAATGTTTCTTTGGAGTAAAAGAGGTGGAATATCTGGGTCATATTGTATCTCGATAGGGTGTTAAGGTAGACCCTAACAAAATTAAAGCCATTAAAGAATGGAAAGTCCCCACAACCATAAAGAAGTTGCGAGGATTTCTCAGGTTAATAGGGTATTATCGCAAGTTTTTTAAGAATTATGGGAGAATAGCAGCACCTCTAACAACATTATTGAAGAAAAATGAATTTTCATGGACTCCTGAAGCAACTAAGGCCTTTGAACATCTTAAAGAGTCAATGTGCCTAGCACCAGTCTTAGCTACGCCAGACTTCACAAAGACCTTTATTATGGAATGTGATGCCTCAGGAAATTGAATTGGTGTTGTTTTAATGCAAGAAGGAAGACCCATTGCTTTTGAAAGTCGTCCAATCAAAGGAAAGTATTTACAAAAAGTTGTTTATGAGAAAGAAATGTTAGCAATATTGCATGCACTAAAGAAATGGCGAGCTTACCTAATGGGAAGACACTTCAAGGTAAAAACTGATCATGATAGTCTTAAACACTTTTTGGAACAAAGACTATCTTCAGAAGAGAAACAAAAATGGGTCACAAAGATGTTGGGTTATGACTTTGAAATAATCTAAAAAAAATGGAAGCTAAATGTTATTGCAGAGGCACTCTCAAGAAATAATGAAGAGGTGGAAGAAATTTTTTGTGCCATTTCTATTATCCAACCAGATTGGATAACCGAAGCAAGGGATGAATGGAAGAAGGACGAAGAAGTGTGGACACTCATTCAAAATTTGAAGCAAGATCCTAGTACATCTGATACATTTAGTTGGAAAAATGATTTCTTATGGTACAAAGATCACTTATATCTTTGTAAGAATTCCCAACTAAAACAAAAGATTCTTTTGGAATTTCACACTTCTCCTTTAAGAGGACACTCATGATTTTTAAAAACTTACCACTGGGTGAAGAAAGAATTTTTTTGGGATGGCCTTAAATCTAATATTCAAAAGTTTGTGGCAGAATGTTTGATTTGCCAGCAGAATAAAGTTGAGACAATTAAGACCCCGGGTCTTCTACAACCTTTATCCATTCCAAGTCAACGTTGGGAGGAGATTTCAATGGATTTTATCACAGGTTTACCTAAGTCCAAAGGAAAGAGTGTCATCATGGTGGTGGTTGATAGACTTACCAAGTATGCACACTTTTGTGCATTATCTCATCCATTTAAAGCAATAACGGTTGTTACTACATTTATGGACACAATTCAAAAGCTACATGGAAACCCAAGGGTTATTGTCAGTAACAGAGATCCATTTTTACTGGAAATTTTTGGACGAAGTTATTTTCTTGTTTAGGTACTCAATTAGCTCATAGCTCATCTTATCATTCTCAATCTGATGGTCAAACTGAGATAGTAAATAAATGTTTAAAAGGATATATTCGTTGTTTTGTATCTGATAAACAAACACAATGGGTTAAGTGGTTACCTCTCGCTGAATGGTGATATAACACTTTCTTCCATACTGTAGCAAAAATGACCCCATTTATGGCACTTTATGGATATCATCCACCATATATCACATCATATTTAAGAGAAAATTCAAAGGTTCAAGGAGTGGAAGATCACATCGGGCATCAACAAGAAGTTCTACAACTCTTAAAGGATAACCTGAATTTGGCACAATATCAAATGAAACAACAGGCAGATCAACATCGCAACGAGAGAATTTTTGATGTAGGAGACTGGGTATTTTTACGGCTATAACCATACAAAAAAATGTCCCTCAAGCAAGCTAAGAAGGATAATAAATTATCGCCAAAGTGCTATGGTCCTTACAAGGTGTTGCAAAATATTGGTACTATGGCATACAAATTGGAGCTTCCTGCTTCACGAGTGCATCTAGTTTTCCATGTTTCATGCTTAAAGAAGGTTATAGGTGAAAATATTCTTGTTCAAACATATTGCCAAAACTTGATGAGGAAGGAAAAATCATATTGTAATGTGAAGCGGTCACAGAAACAAGAACTCGACAGCTACAAAATCGATCAATTTCAGAGTATCTCATCAAGTGGAAGAACTTACCCGCTGAAGATTATAAATGGGAGGATGAGAATTTTATATAGAAGCACCCAAAGCTACTCAACTATTGAGGACAACACTTTTTGAAGGAGAGGGGCATGTTAGGTCCCTATATTACTAGTATAGTCCCTTATTGTTGTCAGTGTAACCCCCTTATTGTTATTATTGTACCCCTGTAACCCCCATATTGTTATTATTGTGCCCTTAAATTATTATTGTTAGGTCAGCTAGGATTGCATTGTGGCCCCATGGACTCCTATATATAGAAAGGAGGTTTTGTAATTTGTATCATCCAAGAATTGTTCATTCATGTAATGTATTGGAGGTTGCCCCCTCGAAGTGGCTTATTTCTAAGGTGTTGATATCTCTTTTCTTCTATTTTTGGAGCTAGTTTCACAACATTCCATGCCTAAAAAAGGCCTCTAGACCACATATAGTTGCCTCTATGGATATCCCACTACTTCATGATGAGAGCTATTTGGAATTGTCACCAAAGGCTTACTTATACACTTGGGAGGAGAAACTAGGGGACATAATGATGAGAGGGCATCTTTTTCATTGGAGGAACTTATCATATGAGGATGCTACAGGAGGAAGAGGAGAGGCTCTTTAATTCTCTCCTTACAGTTGCTTGAGGACAAGAAACATTTGGGAGGGGAGGACTGTAATATTCCTAAATTAGCACACAACTAATTGGAATATTAAATTTTGATTTTTGCTCTTAGATAAAGGAATAAGATGGTATGGAGACCCATAAATCTACTTATTAGGAATAAAATACACTCCTAATGTGAAAGAAGGTCATATAAAGGCTGGATTGAAGACCCTTATGTGTGAAAAGGGGTTGGAGCATGAAGACTAGGTCAAGCTTGACCAAATCAAACAACGTTGGTATGGAAGGAGTGGCATTCATTGAGGGACAATGAAGTTTTGGAGGGAGATTCCATGCATGGAAGTAGTGGCTTTAATGAGTGGGGCCCAAGGTGAGGAATCTCACCAAGAATATAAGGAAGAGGATGGAATCCATTATGGGTAGGATTGGATTATTATTTTCTTGATGGTATGTTTAGACTTGTTGCTCTCTTCAGCCGCTTAGCTGAGATTACAGTGCTGTTTAACACAGGGTGTTCCCATGCGGGAATCCCACCTCCTTCCTTGAGGAACCTCTAGGAATAGTATTGCACTAAATTTCCACATTCCAACATCAGACCAAGCTCTATCTTACTTCTAAAATGCATTTTTTGTTGAGAGGTGTGCTAAGTTGCAATGTGCAACAATGGAGGGTTGGGAAACCCAAATTTTGAGCTTGTTTTCTAGTGGAGAAAGCATCCCTTCATCTTGGAGGCTTGTAAGGGAGATTCTTGAGCTTCATTTCATCATTCAGCATCAGGCTAAGGTATTGCTATTAGTTACAACACAGTTTCCTAAAGGGATTGCGTTATTTCAGAGTGCAGTTGCAGTAGGCAGTTTAGAGCCCTAGTTAGGGGGGGGAGATAGATTTCAGTGATGGGATCAACCTATAATTTGGAGAATATATAGGAGGAGTTTTCATACATTTCTTGATCAGATCAAACACCTCTTATCATCTATCCAGTTGTAGAGATTATTCAGCCCTAGGGCCATATTTGTATTTTCTGCATTTTGTGTATTTTAGGAAACCCTTCCTGGGTTATCTTGGAAATGTGTTTGGGAGCTTAGATCTCTACTCCTGGCACTTTATGAACAATAAATTAGCAGATATATATTTTTGTACATTTCCAGTAGTAGTGTACCTTCTAAAATTGTGCTGTAATTGTTCTCCAACATTCTGCTATGCAGCGACATTTCATATTTGGCATATGTATCCATGGGAGGCTTGTTTTCCTTGATAATTTGAGTTGTGCCATTTTTATTGTACCTATTTACTGCTGATTTACATAAAATAATGGATCCATTATTTTCATACTTTTTGGTGTAATGTTATTCACTGTTATTTCCAGTATTTTGTTCTATATTCCTGTCTTTTCCATTTTGGAATATTACACTAAATTGGCTACCCAATTAGAGTATCTTAAAGGGAGAATTATCTGGGCATCTAAAATATTCTTAAGTTCTTTTTCTATGGTAGGAAGAAGAACTGGATTCATTCTTCTTAGTTTTTGTTGATAGGGTTTTTCTTCAGGTTTTAATGGGATCTTATGCTCTATCAGAGATGGCATAAAAAATATCTCTCTCAACATTTATCTTAGTGATAAATTGAAAATTTCTCATCGATTTTTTATTTTTCGATGTGTCAAAATATGTTACAACATCGACTCCAATGGGGACTGCTTCCCCATGTGGGATGTAGAGAAAAAGTAGACCATTTTCCTTTAGTGTTGGGCATGGAGTCATACTATAAACATGTGACTTGAAAATGCAATCTACTATAATCAAAATGATACTCCCGACTGAAACATTGCAATCCTTATTTGTAACTTTCAACTTAAAATATGACCACTGTAACCAGTTAGTTGAATGCATCCTCTATCTATTTTTTGACTATTTGCAGTAGAAATAATATAAAGAATAAAGAAAAATCTAGAACTTCAAACACTACACTTGAAAATAATTACTCACTCACTTCCTAACAACTTGCTTAAAATGAAATAATATTGATGCTGAAAATTGTTAGACATGGAATCATACTAAAAACCATCAACCATTTATATGCCATAAATTAAAAAAAATATAACCAATCCTCCTGCATCAATCATGTCAGTCGAATAGCCCTCTAGTGCAGACTGCAACCTGAAATTGTGAAATGAAACCATATGCCTGCACTAATTCAAATACTCTTTCATACTGAAATATGAAAACTGAAAAATTATAGACTAAAATTATAAGTTGATCTATCAAACCATTCATAAACAATGAACACACTGTTCTACTACATATTGAAACTTTGAATATCTATTCAATCTCCAAACTTCTATCTAACTAAACTGGAAAAATTTGCATTGTTAGGTGCAATCTGTTTTCCAATGTAACCAAGTGTGGAGTGGATCTATTGATAAACCACATTTCCAGCAGCTTAAAATTTGGGGAATATATACAATATGAACATAAAATCCCATGGAAAACTTTTACTCACAGGTGTACTTTAAAAGTTGCATCCTCTACTAACATTTTAGATTTCTGACCATAGCTAAGAGGAAGATACATATGCTGCTGATTGTAAGTATCAATGAACCTTGCATAGAAGTAAATGTTGAAATCTTGAAACAATGGGATCGATAATCCAGTGGAATTTCCATATGACAAAGTGGAGTTGCCAGGTGAAAATAATGCAAAAAATACAAATTCCTACTCCTTTTTCACGAGCAAGGAATATATCTAATATTTATCATTCTTCATAGAAAGATCTTTTCAATACTTCATGTCCCCGACAATGGCGCCAAATGTTGTACCTATTTCTCGTAGACAGTTCTTGGATGCAAAAACTATGCCAGGAAACCAATTCAGTCAGTCTTTAGGTTCTATCTAGCCCTTGAACCAGAGGGGGATCCCTCAATAATTACGAGGCCCTATTTAACATTGTTCATGTGTTAGTGAAAAACAACCTTTGAAGCACAATGGCCAGATTTATGGTTTTAATTGGGGGTGGTTGGCGATCTATGACAATCCCTAATCATGATTAAAGCCTTCCCTTGCAGATTCCTTTCTTAAAGTGTCAGCTTACAACCTGACAGAAGAACTTATATTTTAAATAATTTGAAATAATAATGTAAGTATTTTCCTGATAATTAAGGATTCAAATAGAATACTTAATAAATCAGGCAGAATTGGATGCGTGTAGAAAGGTTCTACAACTAAACAAGGCACATTCAAGAGAAGATAGATCTGGCTAACAATAACGAGTTCAAAGAGGAGCTAACTCAAAAAAAAAGTCCGATATACTAATATCTTTAAAAAATTATAAATTTGCAGGGGATTTTAGAGAGATTGAAACTGAATCTATTCCTACCCAGCTCTTTTATGCAACTTTGAACATTTGCAGAAATAGAATATGAAAATACTGGAAAAACATACAAGAAAAAAAAATTATGTCAAAACCAGAGCTTCAAATACTTCAATTAGGATTTCTGGAGATAATTTTTACAAAACTAAGGTCTTGGCGTCAAAATCCCACCCCTTTTTTATTACAAATGAAATAATACGTAGACAAAATATCTCCTAGTTGTTACAACAATTATAGCATAAAATCCTGAAAATATACTAAAAATAGGAAAATATTCTAATAGTTTGTAGGAAATATGGAATGGTTACAAGTCTTCTGCCTTAGAATCAGGAATATCCACTGATTTTGTGTCATAGAATTTGGGAATGGTAAAACTGTTCCTGAAGATCCGTGCTAAAAAATTTGAATTTGCTGAAACTATTCCCTGAAGATGTCTAACTTCCCTTTGATTATCCCTGTTGATCCTTTGATTGTTGATTCTCTTGATGGGAAATCTAAAAGTGATTTTCGACTTTCTGAGTGAAAGAACCCTTTATGTCTGCAAGCCCTCATAAACTATCATTAGATCATCCCATGATCAAATTTAGAAACTTAACATGTAACGTTGGACTCTATTGCCATTGATTAAATTTTGTTCATCTGAACTTCTCCAACTTAATCTATCAGTGGAAGAACTTACAGATATATTAAGCTTGTTCACAAATTGTGGCAAACCCATGTCACTCAGATGAGAAGAAAACTATGGAGTAGATGTATTATGCCTCATGAAATTTATTTTACTCACGAGTCTGATTTAGTGCAATACACATTTAACCAATAGCTTATTAAATGCAGGCCATGGTTTATTTAACTATAAGCTTGGATATGGATACTTTAACCACATATAAATGGAGCATTTACAAATCTGTTAATACAGTAAAGTCTTAAATGCTAGTTAAAATGATGTTTTAAAGAACATGATGAGCTTTCATCACTAAATTATGGTTTGGTATGAATCCATCATGCTTAGCAAGAATGTCTGAATTGTATTGATTTAGATCTTATTTCCTCAGTGTTACGAGAACTTCATCTTTATGCAGTGAAAATTTAACAAATTTAATTTTTCCATCCTTAGAAGAAAGTATAATTATTACCATTCCATTATCTCTAACAGACTCTGCTGTATAAAAATTATGAACTGGACCTTGCTTCTCAAGAATCAGATCATAGCAGGGTAGATGCTCCAAATTTAAGAATGTTAAATCTGATTCATAACCAAATCTGCCCCATCTTAGGAATACGACAATGAAAATAATTACTTGGGAACAAAATTGTTAAAAATACCATTCTATTTGAGTTCTATCAATAGGAATCCCCATATAGCCTATAAAATTCAACAACAAAAAGGAGCTACAAGGTGTCCTCTCTAAAATAAATTGCATTCCTTGTTACTGTGGCAACCATCTCTGGAAATTTTGTTGTGGAAAGTGTAAGATTTTTAGAAATTTGAGAACAACTGCTGACTTTCAAATCCTCAATGAACTGAAAATGCATCTCGTTTCCAGGTAGACCAGAAATTAATAATGAATAATCCATAATATTCTAGAAGTAATAATCCATTTAGACAAAGATTCCAACATACAAGATAAGAAGCACTCGCCCAGTTTAAAATCACATTCACTTCTTTATATAATAAATCTGTGTTGGCTCAATAGAACCATCTCCAAATTTTTTTTTTGCAACTTCTAGCTCTACCACCTCTGTTCGTCAATACGCTCAGAAAACTTTCCTTGTTCTGGTCAAGAAGATTCAGTTTCAATCGATAGCGCTAGAGAAACATCATCCTCAGATTCAACTACTTTAAATTCCTAAGAATGAGATAGCCCATTCCAGCAATTTGTGTGTTAGCACTGATTTTTGACTCATATTCAAAGCTGCCCTCTCTGTCATTCTATTTGGCCTCTAGCCCCTTTTGTTTCAAAATCACATTTCCCATAGGTCAAAACCCAAAATCATTTACATTGCCGTCTCCTACAAACCTTTCAGAAATACCATACACGATGGAGTGGGACCCATTCCCAACCACACTTCCTTTTTAATATCATTTTCCATTAAAAATCATTAAACTTACCCTTTTTCCGCCTTTCCACTTTTACCTTTTCTACCCTTACCTTTTATCGCTTTTCACTTACTCCACTTCGTTAATTCCCCGATCGCGATTAAAGTGGGGCCTTCGTCACATTTCACAGATTTTATATGTTTCGCATCAAGAACTAAAACTATAAATTATGTGATGCGTGATTTGTGATATCGCATTGCATATACTTCAACTTACCTTGTGAGCACCCACAGTCTATTTATTTTAATTTGTGATGCGGTAAGTCGGCCCCACCTTAGCAGTGCCGCCCCCATTGCATAATCATCACAATACATTGATATACCATATAAAATTTGTAACACTTACCACTTAAACCTTCACTGATTCATAAAAATCTGCCATATAGCTAGTGGGTCCCTCTTCACTGCACTTCGCAAATTTTAAAAGTTAACCCCCGCAACTTATAACTAAAAGCTAAAAGTTGCGAATGATGCTGTGGTCCAGTCCCACTTTCTCCCTGCCATGTCACCTCCCCCACACATCACACTTCACAATTTTAAAGTTTACATATTCTGCACTTATAATTAAATGCTACAAATTGTGATATGCGTTGCGGTCTGGTCCCACCGACTCTCCACGTCACCTCCCCTTCGCATTGGATTGTTGATTGTATTTTTTATAAACTAAAATGTAAAGGTTGCAAAGTGCACGAATGCGATGCCACTTTAGAGATAAAGTTTAAAAGACTTCACGCTCAGGTGTATAAGGTCTTTTACGTTGTTTATGAAGAAAAGGCTAAACACAACAGAATGAATCGGGTAGAATAAGACCCGACAAAGAGAAAACAACATAGTAATGTTGAACTTCATAGTAATAAAGAGATAGACTCCATGGGTCAAGTTGGGGAAAAGGCATTTATACAGAACTATAATGATATGGCAGCAATTACTGGCACAGAAGAAACAATCAAAGGTTTACAAAAAATCCGACAACAAAGACTTTAAAGATTCAACACCTATCAACAAATAACAATATCTTCTTAAAGCTCAAAGGTAGTTTCTCAATATGGTTAATTCCATCAGAGTTCTGTTAGGATTGATTAAAGTGGTAGGCTTTATAGTTCCACCTTTCTTGCAGCAGTTGAAGATAGAGCAGATGGTAGAAAGAAGCTTATATGGAAGTCAAATAGTTTCTTGCATTAGATTTTGAAGCCTCGAACCATTCAATAGTTCTAAATTCATGCAACAGTTTGATTTTCTTACTGCTTGTATTATTTAATTTCATTCCTAAAATTTAGCAGGAGTTTGTTTGTGCAACTCTATTTAAGAGTTGAGTTTTATGTAATAGAGTGGAGAGATGGTTGGTGGCATAGGGCCTAGTGCCCTGGCCCTATTGCTAATCCTCATGCTATTCCTGAAGCTGTGTATTGTTTAACTCATAATATATTCCAGTTACACTCTTAAGGATTCAAAAAATCATATGGTGTGTGTATTGTTTTCCCTTCGGTTTTTTCATACTTCATCTGTCTTTCTAGATTTATTATAAAAGTTCTATCTTATGTTTTTATAAGTCTTATGAACCTCCAAGTCATATGGATATGTTTTTGTAAGTCTTGTTCCAAGATTTCCTAATTCAATATAAATTGAAGAGTGTTCATAAGCATTCCTTGAGGTGGAATTAAACCTTGTTTCATGTTTTTGGAAGTCTTTTTATCTAGCATGCATGCTAATTTGTTTTTTCAGTCTTGATTCACCAAGAATTCCTGATTCATGAGCTCATGTTAGTAAGAAGAATTCCTTGTAATGGGATTCTTTAAATGTAAAATGAAATTCTTGTAAGTATTTTAAAATCATTCTTTCATTATACATTTCAGATTTGGAATTTGTCTCATTTTCGTCCCAGCAGTGGATTTTTGTCCTACAGACCCATTGTCTATCTTCCATTCTACTAACCATCAGGCTACAAACTCAATTTTGCTACCACATCATACACTAGTACCCTCATATGTGTCAGAGCTTTTTGTTTGTTCAACGTTCCTTTCAAAGTGCTTGAGATCCAACCACTTTCCAAAAAACCCAATCAAATCATAAGAATAGATCTCAGAGCTTATGATGTGTCTATTCAGGTGCTTGATGCAGTCCAAGTGCTGATTCCATTGCCAACACTATGTGTGTACCCTTCAGAGAATCTTTAAAATCTCCCTAACCATTCACAATCTGGAAAAAATTCCAATTGTGCACCTAATTAACATGATTCTGCACAAAACCCACATTCCGGATTTTTGAGATTTGACTTCAACTTCCCAGAAATGGAGCCCAAAATTGATGTCTATAAATTACCACGAATTTTTATTCATTGTTGATCATATAAATAAATCCTACTTTCGATTTGGAAATCGATTCCATGGGTGCTGATGGCGCCATACTTTGCGCGATCTCTTCCGTGCTTGAATTTAAATGTAAGGCTGTAAACACTGAGTTTTGAGACCCTCTCTATCACATTACTAGGTGTTGGTACTTCAATGATGTAGGACATGCCCCTCACATTTCAAGTTAGCATATTGAATCAAATGTCATCTGTATGAAGAGATACGCATTCTCATAACCAGACATCTGAGACATGCCACTTAAACACCTTGCACTCTCATTGAAACCACCGGAGGATTTCGGAGGGGGTCCTTGCTGGTAAGTGGTTTTACTGCTGGGGATGCGAACTACTTCAACTTATACCTCATACTTGCAAGTTGTTTTGCCCAAAACAAGATTTTGGAAACCCCCCCAGCTGTTAAATCTCGAATGACCCTGGGGGGTCTAAAATATAATGGAGACCATTGATTTGTTTTTTTATAATATTCAACATTTAAAACTGCTCCGACGTTACCCTATTCACTAAATTTGACTTTCCCAAGACGTTTGAACCTAAATTACGCTAATTTTAATTTTTGCCTTCACCAATTGCGTTTTTTAAGATCTCTTCATAAAGCTCAAATGCTTGTTTTGACTTAGGCTTAACTTTTTTTAAAATTTCTATAATATAATTTTAATTTAAAATAAATATTTCCATAAAAATATATAATTATATTTTTATAAAATAATATATTTTAAATTAAAATTAATATATATAAAAAGAATAAACCATTCAAAAGCATAATAAATATATCTCTTAGCATTTAGCTTAGTGAGAAATTGACAATTTCTCACTAAATTTTTTTCCTTTTCAGTGTGTCAAAATATGTTACAACAAAGAGCACACTCACTGCTTAGGAGTATGACCGCATTAAATTTTTTTTTATTAAAGAAATGAATTGGTACTTCAGAGGACTAACATTGACGAAAACATGTCCAGACATGGTTTTGATCTCTTGGTAACTAAAAATAGATGAAGTCAGTACTTAATCCATGATGGCCTGAGGAAATCTTACCAATTAAAGACAAAGAAAAAAAAATTGGTACTGAACTAGTAAGGAAAAAAACCTCTGATACAAATACCTTACTGTTAAATTCAATTTTGATTTTAGACAGAAAGTGATCTAAATAAAACAATTTCCTTCTTGTCGCGACACTAGTTACAATAGTATAACTA
Source organism: Pinus albicaulis (assembly GCA_034641835.2). Lineage (NCBI taxonomy): Eukaryota > Viridiplantae > Streptophyta > Pinopsida > Pinales > Pinaceae > Pinus > Pinus albicaulis. The sequence goes on from CM076580.1 coordinate 926,209,933, forward strand.
TGTTCACATGAAAGTAGCGCAAAAATTATAGTTTTCCATACTCAAAATGAACGACAATGACTTCCTAATAAATATATAACATGGTAAATGAGAAACATTACTGAAGGGGTGTAGGATGCACTCCATGAGCGCAAGAGTAATGAATTAGTGCGTGTGAATCCATATTGATGTTATTCAATATATAAAAATAAACTATATAGGACTAATAAATCTTGGAAAACTATGAACAATAAGAACATAAAAATGGATATATTCATTCTTGAGAAATGATAACCTAGATTCCTCATTACTAATCTAATACATGAGTTAACCATAAAATCAAATTCAAGTAATAGATTATAGTTGGTCAGGAATAAAATGAAAAAAAACAACATATCATCAAAATCGAAAAGATAGTTGCATTGATTATCACTAATATTGAATATATTCTGGTGCAGTAAGACTTATAATTTTATAAATTTCTAAAGTGTATATATTACACATTGAGATGAACTTGGGTCCTTGCAGAATAAATATGCTTACTTTTCAGAAAATTAGAGAATGAACAAAGATATAAATACATGTATAAAGATTGGGATTTATTGAAAACAAGATACATTCACAATATTTGGAAATTATTGGAAATTATATATATGCTCACATATGTTTCCAATCTACACTAAGTTTTTTTATAGACCCGTTTAGGGCCATCACATCAATTTCTTCCTCAACGTGTAAAAACATGGTTCCAACACCCCCCCATACTTCTTCGAGAGAGACTTTGATCTCCACAAGCATGTCATTGCCGAGAGGGCTAGTAGTTGGAGGGTTTGTTGGTTTCACAATAAAATATGAACCTGGGTCAGGACCCCTCAAGGCAACAGGGATATGCTAAAAATTATAAAAAATTATTAACCTACCGAAACAGATTGTACATTCCTAATGTAGTTATGTTAAAACAAATGATAATGGACGAATACCATAAGAAACCATATTATGGTCACCCAGGATACTAGAATATGATAACATCAATACGGATAAATTATTTTTGGTCGGGTATAAAGACAGATGTGGTGGAATATCTACCAAAATTATTAGAGTGTCAACAAGTAAAAGTGGAGCACCAACATCCTGTGGGATTACTAAATCCATTATCCATTCCTGAATGGAAGTAGGAGGCAATTTCAATGGATTTTATTATGGGCTTATGAAGAAAAAAGTACGGACATGATTCCATCATGGTGGTGGTGGACACTTTGACTAAAGCAACACATTTTATACCAGTGCAATATACTTTTGGAACCACTCATATTGCCAACATTTTCATGAAGGAAATTTTTTTACTACATGGTTTTGCTGAGGTAAATCCCCTCTGTGGACAGAGGTAATCCCACTAGTCCTAGAGTGGGTCTAGAAACAATCGAAACACACAAAGCTATCAGTTCCTAGTTACAAAAGATAGAATTGCGATAGATCGCTTACCATGATTCCTTCGCTGATGTTATTGAAGAAGAAGTGGCGCTTCCGTTTATAGCTAGACAGGTCACGATTCGTGAGCTCGCTGCATCCGGATACCTGTACACATGCAAAGAAAAAAGACAACATGCAACGTAATATTTCACACTTTATAACTATCGATCAGTCAGAGAGGAACGATTGAAATTGCATTATGTAATGGACAAACACAATCATGGAACCAATAGTAGAGTCATGTATATTAAGATACGAGAGAAACGATTACAACCGGTGCTTTGACATCATGAAGTTCCTTCGACAGGGTTCCACAAAGCTCGTCAGGGATTTGACAAAACTCTCTCTCACACAGGGTTCTCCTTAGCTATGCTCTTGATTTTCACTCAGCTATAATTTCCTTCCCAAAAGTTCAGCTAGCTTGAAAATGGAGAGGGAAAGCTTTTATAGAGGGAGGAAGGGAAGTTGGGATCCCTATAATAATGGGATAGGTCCTATCTCTTAGGAAGGTTCCATGAGAGGTGGAAAACCACTTCCTAATCAGGGAGATCTAGAGCCAAACAACCCAATCTCTATTGATGATTCGTTCTGGAGTTTGTTAGAATCAAACTTCCGCCTTCAATTGTTAAAAAACATGCCTTAATAGGCTTGGCGCGGGCAGAACATAGGGACAGAGCGCCAGCTGGCACGCCCACTAGTGTTTATTTCCCCATTGGTGCGAGGGATGAACTAGATACCCGCACCAATGCCAAAACATGGATTTTTAGGGTTTTCCAGAGGAGATGTTCTTCAGGAGAATTCTTTTCCTTATGCAGAAGGATTCCATCAAGCTGTTTTCAGGACATTTTACTGTTCACAGGTCATGGGAATAGTCCTCCAATGTATGGGATGAGGAATTGCAGGGATGGTGACAAAATTCTATGTAACAGATGCCCCCTAAAGCATGAGTTCCGAGAGAGAGGGAGGGGTGAAATGCTTTATGAGAACATGTTCAACTGAAAACACTGCCATCAGAAGACCTAAAAATACAAATACAACTAATATCTTTGATACATGATATGTGGTATGGGCACAGCCATCCATAATAGAGTGTACAAAAACTAGGATCCAAGGTATGGATGCAGCCATCCTGCTAAGTAAGGATCGTCAAGTAGACTCAGGTATGGTCGTAACCATCCAATCAAAAGAGTCATGTAATGAATCATAATAATCCACAAAGAACCCACAGCCTAGATTCCATAAGACGAGATCCAGGGTCTTGCACTCCATCTCAACCTGAACAGAGTACAAGTTCGAGCATGAGAATATGTGAGCTGAAGTCGAACATGCAAGAACATCGTCTGATTACCATCCAATAATGAAAGTCGTTAACTGACGCGAGAAAAACAACCAATAATGAAAATGGCTCTCAAGGTACAAGGGGTACAATCCATGGAATGTGAATAGTGATCTGGCATCGAAAACTAGTAGAATCATCTGATCAAAGGCCAATAATGAAAATCTTATGTCGAATGCGAAAAACCTGCCATTGAGGCATGTAGGCTCCAAGATACCTGAAGGGAGTCTCTGGATCAGCTTCCTAGATAATGAGCTGAAGTCGTCAGGAAGTGACCTTGATCGAAGGTGGGCCATAATGTTTCCCACAACATCGGCATGAGACAGAGTTATATGATGTTTGTGAATCAAGACCAATAAAGAATCAGAGGGAGGTTGAAAACTGCAGAGGCAAATTTCTCTTGAACATATTGACGGCATGACACTGGATTTGACAGTATTTGACATCAAGGGATTTGAGGTCATGGTGATGTGGAAAAGATCAGATGAGAAGTCAAAAGAGATTACCCAAACCCATGGAGGCAAGAAGATAACGAGATGAGATGTTCCGAACCCGACATGAATGTAGACAAGTGCCATGTTCAAGAGCGACATACTGCCAACACGACTACAATCTTGGTTCCATTTTCCCCCACCATTTCTGGCGAGTACCCCAATTATTTTTGGAAACAAGCTTGAAGGGGATAGCATGTGCTTGCGATATAAGTTTTTCCTTTGGACAAATCCAACCTAGTACATTTTACGAGCCCTAGGAAGGAGAAACTTAAGTAACATCATGATGACGGATTCCGGTGTCATCAGTTTTTAACGAGTCTGGCAAAGGAATAACTTGGTGTCTTTTCATGTTTAGAGAGTTTTAAAAGACAACGGAAAAGAAAACTCCAACAAGTCCCTTTTTGTGAATAGTCCCTCAGATCCGAAAAGGTAGAAAACAATATCTGAGAGAACCTCTTAGTCGTGATCGGCTAAGGTATTCCTTTTTCGTAAATAATCTATCCCAACCTGAAAAAGGGGTAAACATATACTAGGTAGACATCGATTCATAGCCAGTTTAACGAGCTCAAAATGACAAGCGACTCGACAATCTTTTCAGTTTTAGAGAGTCCGAAAAGAGCTGAAAGTTGACTCCTCCTGGAGGAACGAGTGGTACAAAGGGTAGCAACTGGTTCTTGTAATGGCAGAACTGCTCAGAATAAGTAGAGGTCAAGAGGTTGGCTAACAAGACCACTCATTGCAGCGGTTCCTCAGGAATGGGTAAAATAACCAAGTGAAGGCATATGATCGGCCAAGCAGATAGTGACGATGGAGTGAGAAAAACCAAGGCTCATCTGGCAAAAATAGGTTGATAAAATGGAAATCACAAGAGGTAAAATGGGAATGGTTTTATTTTTACACAAGCTTGAAATTAGGAAAATCTGCTTGAAGTTGGTTTCATTTTTACACAATATTGAAACAAATATAAACTATGCTTGAAACCAGTTTCATTTTTACACAAGCTTGGAATGGAAACAAACTATGCTTGAAATGTTTGCATGCCCCAACATGGTGACTCAATTCGAGGTACATGCCCCCCAAGCTTTAGTGCATTCACCGGAGTAGACTTCTAGTTACTGACAGGTGGATGGAATGAAGGTTCACTTGTGAGACCAAGAGAAAGACTCGACTGGGATTTTACGAGATCTAATCAAAGACTCGAATTGAACGGGAACATGTTTCATTTTTTTAACGAGGTTGACACATTAAAAGAACTATCCTTAAGACCTAATTTATTTTTTAACGAGGTTGACATAGAAGACGAACTATCCTCGGACGAGCTTGTTTCATTTTTAAAGGAGCTTGACACAAGAGAACGAACTGTGCCCCGACTAGATTGTTTCATTTTTTAAGGAGCTTGACACAAGAAAATGAACTTTTCTCTGAGGCCCTTGTTTCATTTTTTAAGGAGCTTGACACAAGAAAAAGAACCTTGCTCCAACAGACCTCATCATAAAGAATAAGAAGTCATAGCTTCCAAGGGTTTCCCATCCGATGGAAGGAAAACATTTTGGAAGTCTGGACCCAATGCCCCCAGCACAAGATGTACAACGGCACTATCGCTGAATACGGGAACAAGATATGTAGCCACATAATTCACATGCGGTGGGGATGACTTAACTGGTAGATAAAGATCTGACAGAGATGATGATGGACTAGCTGCCATATTAGGACCGAAGAACGCAAGCTGATCGATGGTCACGATCTGACCTTGGTGCGAAAAACACATCACATGAAAGAGGGAGGAGACAAGTGCTCCCATGGCATAAGTATAATCGTGGCCCAAGAGTAAATTAAAGTCCAAGGGGCTAGGAACAACCATCATGTCCATAAAGACAGTTTTCCCTCCCAAAGTAACAGGTAACTTCAGAAGGATCCCTAATGGGTGACTAGTTCCGTTGTTAAATGTCAACAGATTCTGGGTAACAGGCACAAGCGAAGGCGAACCAAACACTTGCCAATTAGTTGAAGACAAAATACTGACAGACGTGCCTTCATCTATAATAGTGCTAGGTATGACCAGATCAAAGGTTTGTACTGTTATCTGAAAAGGCACATAAGACGGAAGGCGGTATCTTGCAAATTGACTCCAATCAAAGGAAGCGAACAAACTACTCGAAGGGGCTACCATCGAATCGAGATGGTCTTCCCCTGGTGTTACAGAAGAAGAAGGAGCATCCTCCACGACCTCCATCATGGAGGCGGGAGGGGTATCCTCCGGGACCTCCATCACGGGAGGCGGAGGAGCAGTTTCTTGAGGTATAGCGACAGGAGAATCTTTCTCTAAGTCCGAGGAATATGAAGAAACAAGAAGAACATGAGGGGTGTGAGATCCACTCTCAATGGAAAAGACCTGGTGCACTGCAGACGGGGTCAGCTCAATTGATCCTACGACCAATGGTTGGTCGGGGATGGATTCATGATGGTGAATTTCCGGGGGAGCGGGATCAAGCAAGGATGACTCTTGACTAATCATTGAATCAACTGGTGAAGGACTCAAAGAAATCTATTTGTAACCATTTGGAAGGCACGGTGTAGAAACAGTCGAGTTGTACAAAACTCTCTTGGCTTCATCCATATACGGACAAAGGTGAATGGCATGGTGCCCTTCACGCAACTTACAGGGATTGGCAAGCTTACCCTGCTTCTTAGGAGCTTTTCCAGCACCAGCTGAAGATATGACCCTAACCTGACTCCTGGAATCCAAAGGCAACGGCGGACGACCGTTGGACCATACTTCGAGCACTTTGGGAATTCCAGGGCAATCTTGAAGAAGATGGTTTCCCTGGCACAACATGTAAGGGAACTTAACTTTCGGCGGAGGGTTGGAAGGTTCATCGAGAGCAGGTGTTTTAGAAGCCACAGCTACAGAATTAGCCTCTCGCTTATCTGACTTCTTCTTCTTCTTCTTCTTCTTAGCCACCTGGGTACTAGAATCCAAACTTTCACCAGGCGAAGTAGAAGATGAGGACGAAGAAACAGGCAAAGAAGGGGAGAGGTCCACCTTCGAATCAACATGGCATTTCTCAGGCGGAGGAGTGGATGGTACTGTAGCTGGGATACTTGGGACCACAGAGGTTGAAAAAAACCAAACAAGCAACCCAACAGTTAACCCAGGAAGGGACAATGTTGCCATATAAGGAGCACCAATATTTCCAAAAGCAGGAAAAGGACTAGGACTCCCATCAAAGGGGATCCCTTGGTTGGTGAAGTCCGAAAAAGGTGCCATCGAAAACGACCTTGAAACAAAACGCTAAGGACAAAAATTCTAACCAGGAATATTTCGTGGGCGATTAATTTTTAAGACACTGAAACTAGACTTTGCTGTTTCATATTTTAAGAGTCGAGAAACAAGCAAAAGATGACTCTATCGCTTTCAGGTTGGACACGAGATTGAAAGGACAAGAGCTCGATGATATTTTTAGTTAAAAGAGTCAGTAAAGATCAAAGTTACTGCTCTGGTAATCTAGTTAAATGGGTGTACCAAATATCCGTGAACTGCCATATACACCTTCGTAAAAAATGAAAGAGAAATCAACCAAGGACTTAACGTACGTGCAGGTAATCTCCCCGAATGTTGTGTCCGGTGTATCACAGGTAAAAGGCAGCAGACTCGACTTCCTATGGATAAAGTATTTGCAACCTAATGGGGTCTCCCTTTATATACATGACGGTATGGGAAGCACAAGTCCGTACTAGTGCTATCTGCAGCCAGATGGCGAGTGACAGTTGCTAGGCTTAAAGACTCCGGAACATGTCTCTACCTTAGACTACTAGATGTTTTGTTAGGTTTCAATGCTGCCTTAGGTTAATTCAGTAAATTTTAAAGTTGATCTTCAATTTACGTTTCGATTTCAAGGCCCTATCGAATGTTGGATCTCATAAAACCTCTAGATGCAAACTACATGCCACAAAGTATCATTTCGTTCAATGAAGAGCTATCTATGGGAGAGTTGAAAGCTTTTCAGAAGACAACAAAATGAACACACAAAGACATCCACTACTGTTTCCAATGCAAGCTAACAAAACTGGAAAACTTTTCTCTAGAATTATATAATGCTAGTAATGCAAAAAAGTTTTTAATTTCCACTATGCCAATCGAAAATGCAAAAGATTTTTTTTTTTTGTATTTTTCAATATATTAGAGAGAATGCACTAAATAAATGAAAAACTAATGAAAACATTAATTTGAGAATGATCAATAGTGAGTTGAAATGAGACAATTTCACTCAACTCAAACCAAGACCCAAACCGATGACGAAATCCCTCAAAACGAAGAAGAATCTCGAAAAAAAACCCAAACAAGCCGTATGATCTAGGCTTGGAGCAACACAAAGCGAAACTAAACGAAAGAGAGGAAAATCACTCAATAAACGCAAGGACTCAATTGGATTCAACAAGATGAATGAAAATAAGCAAAAACAAAGTTGACTGGGAACGCAAAGACACAAAACTTCCACGGGAGGCTCAGCACACTGAAGCACCTAGAAGCCCTAGGGATAAAATGAAAAACTGACAGAAAAAGGGAAAACAACCGGGGGAAAAGGGCTAAGCACAGTAAAAAATGACTTCAAAGCACTCAAAAAATTAGAAAAAACAACCCAGGACCAAAATTGAAGCTCAGAGAGTCCAAGAACAGGCAAACCCTAAAATCAAGCAGGGTTGGCGCACCTGTCTGGCTGTATTCTATGCCAAACAGGGGTTGGTGTAGGTGCATAAATAGAAACTAGCGCCAGTTGGCGTGACTGTTAGAGGTATAACCGTGTCAATCAAGCTTACCTTTAGAAAATGATGAAAATGAACTAACAGAGGCTAGATCTGGTCTTTTGGGGGCTAAACAAGGTTTTAACACCAAGGAGGGTAAACCAGAAAAGAAGACTAATCAAAAAAACGCCAAAAACAACCCAATGGAGGAAGGACAAACTCCCACTGATCCCCAGTGGAGTTGCAAAATTGTTGTTTAGGTAAATCCCCTCTATGGACAAAGGCGATCCAACTAGCCCTAGAGTGGGTCTAGAAACAATCGAAACACACAAAGCTATCAGTTCTTAGTTACAAAAGATAGAATCGCGATAGATCGCTTACTGTGATTCCTTCACTGTTGTTATCGAAGAAGAAGTGGCGCTTCCGTTCCTATTTGGATAGGTCACGATCCGTGAGCTCGCTGCATTCGGATACCTGTACACATGCAAAGAAAAAAGACAACATGCAACATAATATTTCACACTTTATAACTATCGATCAGTCAGAGAGGAACGAATGAAATTGCATTATGTAATGGAAAAACACAATCATGGAACCAATAGCAGAGTCATGTATATTAAGATACGAGAGAAATGATTAAAACCAGTGCTTTGATATCGTGATATTCCTTCCACAGGGTTCCAGTGGGACGTGTCTAACAAAGCTCGTCAGGGATTTGACAAAACTCTCTCTCTCACAAGGTTCTCCTTAGCTCTGCTCTTGATTGTCACTCAGCTATAATTTCCTTCCCAAAAGTTCAGCTAGCTTGCAAATGGAGAGGGAAAGCTTTTATAGAGGGAGGAAGGGGAGTTGGGATCCCTATAATCATGGGATAGGTCCTATCTCTTAGGAAGGTTCCATGAGAGGTAGAAAACCACTTCCTAATCAGGGAGATCCGGAGCCAAACAACCCAACCTCTTTTGATGATTCGTTCTGGAGTTTGTTAGAATCAAATTTCCAACTTCTATTGTTAAAAAACATTCCCTAATAGGCTTGGTGCAGGAAAAACACAGGGATAGAGCACCAGCTGGAGCACCCACTAGTGTGTATTTTCCCCATTGGCGTGAGGGATGAACTGGCTACCCGCGCCAATGCCAAAACATGGATTTTTAGGTTTTTCCAGAGGAGATGTTCTTTAGGAGAATTATTGTCCTTATACAGAAGGATGCCATCAAGGTGTTTTTAGGACATTTTACTGTTCACAGGTCACGGGAATAATCCTCCAATGTACGGGATGAGGGATTGCAGGGACAGTGACAAAATGTTGTGTAACACATGGTATACCAAAACTGATAGTTTCAGACAGGGACACTAAATTTATCTCCAATTTTTGGACAGCTTTGTTTATGGGCATGGGGACTCAATTAAACTTCAGTACTACCTATCATCCTCAAACGATTGGACTGACAGAAAGGACAAACCAAATCCTAGAAGATATGTTACGCATGTATGTCATGGATAGGCCTACTAAGTGGGAGGATTTTCTGCACTCAGCAGAATTTTCCTACAACAATAACTACCTAGCTTCCATCAAAATGAGTCCTTTTGAAGCTTTATATGCTATGAAGTGTTATACGCCACTCAAATAAGGTAAAATGAAAGATAAATTAATATTTGGACCTGAATCTTTGCAATAAATGGAACATATAGTGTGAAATATTAGGTAGAATATCAAAACAGCACAAGACAGAGAAAAACGTTATGTAGACAGGAAGAGGGCTCATTGATAATTGAGCATTGGAGACCATGTGTACTTGTTAGTAAAACCCAAAAAAGGTACCCTTATAACTATTAGTTGTGTCATTTTGGCACCACAATTGCGTGGGCCTTATGAAATTTTAGACAGATTTGGTCCAATGGCATATCAGCTGGCTCTACCCATTCATCTTAAAGTTCATAATGTTTTTCATGTATCCTTATAAAAAAATATATCCATGATAAATCTCATGTAATTTATTGTAACTTGATATAGGTGGAACCTAAAGGAAACTTTCTTCCAGAGCCACTCTGTATCTTAGATCAGAAATAGACCGTGCTCCAAAATCAAGTCATCTCTTAGGTGAAAGTGCAGTGGAGGCACTTTACACCTGAGGAGGCTACTTGGGAATGAGAGGATATTATGAGAGAAGCCTACCCAACATTGTTCATGAATTAGGTAGTTTGGAAATAAAACCTGAGGATGATGTTATATTTTAATAGGGGAAAGATGTAATACGCCTCTATGTTCATGTAAATAATATCTATTTGGAATGAACTATTCTAGTGTGATGGCTATAAAGACATAATGAAAATAATTTTAAATGCAACATGGTGATTTATTAAACGAAATTGAATGAAAATATAAGCTAGATAATTTATTGGGAAAGAAATTGAGTTAATGAGATCCTTACCACCCTAGATGCAGGTGACATGCCTCGACCATGCGAAGCCAGATCTTCCCATGCTCAGAATGATGACGAAACAAAAATACAGATCTAACCTGATGTGGAACCTCATCGCAACAATAATTCACATCGGTACTCTCCTTTACCTAATCTCCTGCCATACACTGAATCACATGCATTCTCAAGTGAACTGTCCCAACTCACATCTACAAGTGTGCCACAACACCGCACAACATTTGCGCTCATGCCACATGCCTTCAAAAGGTGTTGTTACTCCTCATTATGTCATCCCTTTGCTACTCCAGCCGGCCTCCAGATCCTTCTCTACCTCTTCCCTTGCCATTTCATTGCTGCTCCAGTTTTCTTGTGTGTTAAACCTGCTGTGCACTCCCATTGACGCATGCCCCTCGCCATGTGTCAGCCTGCAGTGCAGTCCTCCCTTTGTGTCTCTCTTGGTCGCGTGCCCACATCGGCGTGCCCCTCGGCCATGTGCCTCCATGTGGAAAACCCCTCCTCTTTTGCTTCCCCCCATTGCATGCTTTTTGAGGCAGATTTCCTTGCGGTGCGCCCCCCTTCTTCACACCCCCTGTAGTGTGACCCCCTGTTGCACACCCCCCCGCTGTGCTTCTCTGTTGCATCCTCTCCTGTTGCACACCTCACTGCTTTATTCCCGGTCCCCCACCCTCTGCTTGTTAGACCCCCCATGGCTCTGAGACAGTAACAAAAGACCATCAGGGGTAGTCAAAGAGGTGCGTTCTCAGGTCACTATCATTGTGGTCATGACCACCGTTTGGAGTCTATTGAAGGCTCATCATTTAGAAGCCATGAAGCAACTCAAAGGTTTGAGCACTAAAAAGATGAGATAGTCTTATCTCCTGAGAATTAGAGGGGTAGAAGAGGCCCCAAGAAGTCTACCATTGCACATTCTAAGACGTCCACTCTTCGGAAAACCAAGCCCGTCCTGGCTCATGAACCTACAGAGGAAGATACAGATGTGTGGATCATGGATTCAGATGGATTTTGGACCAGAGTTCCAGATGTTGAGTACCTAGTTTCTCCTATCATCACCGCAGCCCCCATAAAGCCACCGTGCGAGCCCACTGCTGAGGAGTAGGCTATTGCGTGGGAATATGGATGCCACATCTAGGAGGAGAACCCTGCTATAGTGGATGATGAAGGAACACCATGACCATGTGGTTTCTCTGTTCTTTTCTATTTTCTGTCATTTCATCATATACTACATGTTGGCTTGTGGTCTCACCAGTAAAAGAAAAGGAGCGACTGTGTGAAGAAAAAGAAAAAAAAGCAGGTTCAAAATATGGGGAACAACAAAGTTATTAGAGGAGCTTGTAAAAACAAGCGTTGTGATTAGGTGAGCGTATGGGATGCCGGCGTTGATTAATCCTCCCTAAAAGCCATCGCGTGCACAGGATAGTGGTGGAGCCACTCACCAAACACCAGTGACATAGCGAAGATCAGAGGATGGTCATTCTGTCGGAATAAGGTGGGAGAAAAGGTGGCCGAAGCCTACCCGACGGAGGAGTTGATGTCATCCCTCCCTGCGACCAATCATAGTGCTTCCATGGGGGGTAGGAAAAGGGACGAAGGCCTCCATCCACCCTTCCGAAGGTCAAATGGGTCCATCAAGCTAAACAGCTAGCGCATGCATGTTCTACGGTAAGGTAAGTCTGGTAGGGAGTACAAACTCTGATACCCCTCTTGCTTGGCACGTGTCCCCCACCTACCTGATTGCTGTCAGCCAACCACTGTTTGCCACGTGTTCCACTTTCAGCATCCTCATGATGCTAGCCCTACATGTGTCGCCCTGCTATGGTAATCCGTAAAACCCTGTTTTCGTAACGAGTTTAACTCTTAATTATGTGATTTTACTAGTTATTTACTAGTAATTTACTCTGTCATGCAGGTAAAAACTCGAGAATTGGCTGCTCTTCACTCTCACGTCACTTTCCCATACTACCTCACTACTATTTCAGGTATTTGGTTGTGTCCCTTTCGTTTTTCCCTTTTACTATTTATTCAAATTATCATGGAAAAAATGAAACACTCCGCACCTGAAACCCCTTAGGCTCGCGAGGTCAAGACTGCTCCTAGACTCGAACCCCTCACTAATGCTCATGCCTAAATATGTGACCCAATCTATCCCTTCAATGTATCCCACACTAGATCTGAGCTCTGCAACTTTCAACGAAGGGGTGAAGATATATTTAGGGTTGTTGAGTCCGGTCTTTATTATCAAATTGACCCGACGACACATCTGTTCCCAGAGTTTATCGTCTGGCTTGGAGAAGCTTAAATTGAGCACAATGATATCTTCCTTTCTGCTCGAGGGACCAAGATTCTTGAGATTACTCCCCAACTTATCAGAAAGGCCCTATGTTTTCCTCCCGTCCAGGATTGTGTCGAGTTCACCGAAGTCACTCTCTCTTGCCATTTCTCGAATTAACCCTTAGAAAAATAGAGTGGATTCCTCGAGCTCCTCTTCGAATCATGCCTATTAGCTTTCCCTCATACAGAGTCTATTTTGTTGTCCTAATTTTGTAGCACTATACATCCTATTTTAGTGCTTATATCAGGAATGTTGGGGTTTGAAGATGCAAAAATGGTGACTAATGTGGGTTTAGGGTTTCTTTGGCTCATGATGTAGGTTGAGATCCTTTTGGATATCCCCACCTTCCTAGCCTCGACCATGAAAGCCTAGTTCCAAGACATGTCTTCCTTCTGTTCTTTCAAATATTGCTCCCTATTTTTCTACTTATTCCTATTCGAGCATGCAGATAAGTTCGAAGGCCTAGGCCTGAACAAGTTCTCTAGGAGAAACACCCAACCCAAATTGGTTTTTGAGTGGACTCCGTTAGTTCGCCAACATCCAGCGGGGAAGGGGTATGTGAAATTCATTACCTATTTCATGTCCATAGCCTATCCTATCATACACGACAACTCCCCACCCATAATTTTTCCTGAGCAAAAGGATTGGCTCCAGTTCAGTGAAACAGATTGTATAGGTGATTGGTACTTGTTCGTAGACCACACCGAGATCAGGGTCTACAGTGCTAAAATACCTCCTTATCACATGCTAGTGTTCTCGTCCATGAGAATTTTCTTCCTCGAGTTCATCTGTTAGGTCTTAAGTGCCGACCAAGCCCATTTCATGCTTGTGAAAAAGGGATACATCTTCAAAATCCCAAACTCTATAGGCCCTTTCACCATTAATTCAAGGCATGCCCTCTCCACTGTGAAAAGGATGTTGCGGGAGATGAATTTCCCTCAGGGATATGTCTGGCACTATGATCCTAAGGGGTTCCTCACAAGCATGAAGAAGAAGATTAAATCAGCAGCATATGCGCTTGAACCTAGGCCTCTTATTGAATGGAAAGCTAAATTTGATACGTGGCCTTTGGATACATAGATGGAGGTTGGATCCTCAGCTTCTGAAGGAAAAGGAGATAATGTGCTCGCTGAGGCAGAAGAGCAGGAACAGGGGGACCCCTTGGGTAGTCAAGGGTTCATGGAGGTTGATGAGGAAACACACCCCAGTAAAAAGCAGAGAACTGAAGGGCCAGAGGACCTAGACACCGAATTATCCGATGACGAGGTCTCCTTGCTCAGAGATCCTGATAAAGACAAACCAAGCTTCCTAATCTCCCTTGATTCTTCCTCATCTTCAGCCCCCTCAGAGCTTTCACAGGTGGTCACATTGAACAAATATGATACAAAGGAGCATATTGAGACCAGGAACAAGTTTGTGAGAGAGAGGTTGAGAGCCGAACTTTCTCAGTTCGTAGATAAACATCATACCAGGATATCATCAATCTTGGATATGGATAAAGAGAAACTCATATTATCCATCCAGCATTCAGCCATGCATCCCGTACCTCCGGGATCCCAATATAGAGTTCTGGAAATAATTATAAATCTGGGTTCCATTCCCCTGCCGGATAAGTTATATTTTCACCAATGTATCGGGACATGCTATGGACTGAGGAAGTAAACATACAGTCATCCTACAGAGGACCGAAAGGAAATTGACTCAAATGAAGATCACCCAAAAAAGGGAAAGGGCTAGTGCCAAAGTTGTTGCTACTCAGCTGGAGAACTGTAGAAAAATGATAAGAGGAAAGTGAGTTGATTCCAATTCAGCATTGCAGGCCCTTCTCACCAAATCATATTTGGAGGTACAGGAATTGAGGATAAAGTTGAATATCCCTCGTTTTGAACATATTCAGACTGAGGAACTTTCCCAGGTGGAAATGGAATAAACAATCCTCGCTGATTCCCTCTCTCAAAGGGAGGAAGAAATTTCTCAAAAGGATAAGGAAATCATCGGGGCTAAATAAGAGGTTGTCAGAGCTACAACTTAAGTGGGTTGAGCATACATGTGTAGTTCTTGTACCAGAAAATCCACAAAGTTCCCCGAAATAGCTAACCAAGGCTATGGCAGATTTGAGGATGTCAAAAGGTGAAACACGCACTACTCGTCGGCTCTTAGATGAGGCCAAGGCTGCATACATGGAGAATCAAAAGACGGTTTCATCCCTACAGAAAGAGGTAGAGAACCTCCATAAGGAAGCCCAAGGACATGAGAAGTCTATCAAAGACTTGAAAGCGTAGCTTAAAGGTAACATGTCATTGGTAGAAGTGAGGCAAATGGTTTGGGGAGAGATCATAACATAGGTCAAGCAGTATTGGGAGCTCCTCGTGCTGACCAACGACAAGAAGATTTCTATTCACGAGTATAATGCACAACTAGAGGTTGGTCGCAGGGAAGGAGAAGAGAAGGAAAAAAGAGAAAATAAATATGTCATGTATCTCAACAAGCTTTCATCTAAAGAACTGAGCACCCAGGGAGTGGTCGACCATTTTGGGACTATCATGGAGGTCAATAAGATGATCGAGAAACATGACGCATGTGTAAAAAAATTGAGGTTTTTAGCATTGGTGTCAAAGGAAGTGGAGATATTCGATCAGGAATGGCACAAGTTGGTAGAAGCTAGCCTCCTGCCATGCTGGGACCAGCATTCAGGCGCACTGCTTCCCCTAACTGCTTATGATAAAAAAAATTTAGAGATCAAGTGCAGGGCAGACATAACACTAGAGAAGACCTCCCAGCTAAAGGTAGAGGCCTTAGTAATTACACAATGTAAGGAATTCTTCCTTCTCGCTCAGGTCAAGATATTATTTGTTGTCTGCCTGGATTATATAGAGATTACACAACTGTAGTCTATGTTCGAATCCTACACCACAACACAGCTATCTAGAGCAATTCTATGGAAAAATTGCTATGAATACGTGAATCCTCTAGTTTCCTCTACTTCACAGCGACTACCACCCTTGCCGCCTCGTCAGCATGGCTCCTCCACATATTTAGTCCAATCATGCCACTCAGAAGGCTCGGGCACTCCTCATCGTACCAACTAATGGACATCATGGTTAGGCCCATGTGGCCTTGTTTTTATTTTTTATTTTCAATTTCCATGTAATGTAAAATTGGGTGAAATCTCGATTACACCCTACGCACGATCTGTATTTTATGTTTCTGTTATGTTTTTGTTATAGTCTATGTCAGAAAATACTGATTCGGATGTGATGCTATTACGCTGCATCACTTTTTATTTAAATGGGAAACTATAAGATCAGCAAGGAATTTTTTGTTTGAAGAAATATCTGGCCACACTTCACATGTAACAAATATAAATGGCCAACTCGTAGACAAAGTAAAGGTTCTGAATTCTCTGGAAGTTTGAAGTGTATATTCTATGTAACACATTTTGTAGTTTTGAGATTTTCTCTTAATGTATATTTGAAGATCCGTTTTGAAGAAATAATATAACAACTGTTTGTTGCAAGAATGAATTCCTACTAGACTTATGAACAATATGTATGTCTCTGTTGTGTTTGGTTTCATTTATTTATTTTTTCCATCATATTTTCCTTCTTGTTATCATGCTTTCAGAATGCGGGTGGTCTATAGGTTAATTATGAATTTATCTTGAATGATACTCATACAGTGGTCTATAATACTACCTTTATTAGGCTCGGTGCATGATCTCTATTCCAAAATTCTTATCTCAACCAATTTATTCTTAAGTCTCTCAAGGGAGGATTCTTATACCTTTATAAGGCCACCTCACTGTGACTTACCATCCTAATTCTTCATGGTCTCCATCCAAATTAACTTTAAAGACTGTTCGTTGGTTCCACATCTGGCCCTATTTGCAGCAAATCCAATTTCATGACAGCCACAGGCCCATTCTGAGTAAGCCTTTTCCCTTACAATAAAATTTCACAGTTATTACTCTGCTCTCCTTGTGATCTAGAACCATAGATCAAAAAATTTCATCCAGTTAATACCTGGAGGTCCTTGCCACAAAGCATGAAGAGAATGTAGATGACCTCCTACTTTGAAGATGTCCTAGGCACTAGTCTCCTGCAACTCAAGACTGTCTCTAGGAGTGACAACACTACAGATACTTTGTTTTTATCTATGTTACATATTACTATGTAAAGTTTCTTTTTTGTCTAATATATCTTAGCCCAACTTACAAAAAAAAATGAGATCCTTACCCAAAATACGGGAACTAAGGTGGACAGATAAGAACAAGATAAACGTCCCTTAATTACTCCAAAAAATTCCCTTGCAGTAGTTTGATTTGATTTAATATGATTGGGATAAAAAGATATATTAAATCACTTAGTGTGGAAAAAAAACTAAGAAAGGATGAATAAAGCCCCACGGGAGAAATATGTGGGCTTTAAGAAAAAACGAAAGATAGTTTTTCGAAAAATAGGAAAATCCTAGGTCATTGGGCTGGCAGAGCCTAGAAAGCAGGATGTTGCTAAGGAAAGTCTACTAGGGAAGCAAGGCATAAAATTTCCTTGTCTAGAATCACAAGAGGTTGTTGATTCTAGGGGAAGGAGATCTTAGCTCGGGGGAGAGCCTGTGGTGAAGGTTCATAGTTGGGTGGAAAATTTTTCATCCCAAGGAATTTCAGTCTGGTATTACGGTTATAGTTCTAATTGTTGGTCATCTAGAGAATTTTGTCTGTTATTTATTAATTTTGAATTTTGTTTGTCATCTATTAATTTTTAGGTTTTCACTATAGTTATTCTATGTAATATTATCTGGAAACTATGGTGTGTAATGAATTATAAAAGTTTATATATATATATAGATATATTAGTAGTAGTTTTGAAAGATAGAATTAGATAGACTATGTATAATATTTGGAAATATTTTGTTTGTTCTAAGTGAAAGACTAATGGGAATTAGAGATAACTTCTTGAAATTATCTTAGTTCATATCTGTTAGTTAGATCAGTTATTCACAAAAGAACTTCATATCAGTTATTCATAACACAATTTATTATTTTTGTATATAGACATGTTCTTAAAATAATTCTATTTTTATATACTAATAATGTTGTCGTCAATTCTCTTCGATCAAAAAAAGTAAGCAAAATGGCCTCTGCTAGGGTTCTTCACTGTTTTGTTTCCAACACCGACATTGAGGTTGATGCTCAAGTGAGTGTCTCACTCGGCTCAGCTGCCACCACCATAGTTGATCACACCACTACAGAGGTTGCATCGGTTGCATCTTCCCTCGACTAATTAGATACGAACCCGATCTGGCTCCGGGCTCCACAAATATTCGTTGCTGCTGAAAATGATGAGGGTGATGGTACAATGGTTACTACTCATAGCTCTGGTGTCGTCGCCACAACTGCATATGCTGCTACAGTGGTGGTACATGTCGCTGCTCCCCTTGGCATCAAATATGCGATTCATATATGGCCAAGAGGCGTAGTTCTCCAACAAAATAAAGTCTCCCACAAGAAAGATGAAGTATGCATAGGGAAATACGTAGACCCTACCACCTCCGAGGCCCTGCAACATCTCAGCCTCTCGGATCTGTAAGATAGATGCACAGTGGTGCCGCTGTTGGTTGAAAATACCCAGTTTCATTGTGGCTACTCTCATCATTCAGCCTCCATCAAGGCCCAGCTAGGTTTGAAAGATCTGGGAAACTAGAGATCAAGCATGATACATACACATATTTGATAGGCAAGCAGGGGTTTTAAAATCACTCTTCCCCTTATTATCAGATCCAGATCTCGCTTCTCTCAGTAAAAACCATGCTGCATCGGGTGCGCACAATGGATTTGGTGCAGAATATCTCGCACGACCTTGAACTCAGGCTGGGGATTCCCTCTACTCTTCAGAGACTTATTTATGAAGGTAAATAGCTAGAGAACCATCTTCCCATTTATTTTTATAGTATTGAAAGAGATGCTTCATTTGTGCTTACCCTTTGTCTGCGAGGGGGAGAATCTGGGAAACCATCCTCTGCTCCTGCTTTCTCCTGCAAAGATGTTGTACATGCAAGACCTCCCAAGAAATATTCTCAACCAATTGAGGCTCCCAAGCCTTTTTTTGTGAATAAAATGGAGGAAACACGCTCCATCAAAATCTCCCATCCATCGCTGGATGACCAATACCAAACGTTTGCAGAATCTGCCATCATTTGTAGAATTAATGGACTATGGCCTCGCACAACATATCTACATTAGGAGAATTTTGAGGTCTAAAATGGGCCTCCTAAGGGAATTATAAAATAATAGTGGAAAAAATCAAATAAGATTTGATGACATCATCAAATTTTAGAGGGAAAAATGAAAAAACTACTTTTTCAACTTATCTCCCAAATTTTTTACTCAAATTTCAAGCGGGAGTACTCGTTGGATGCGAATTTAATTCCTCATCCAAGGAGTACCCATGTTGCATACTTTGGATAGGTCCTACTACACGAAAAATGAGAAATACATAAAAAACATGATTACAATCACGTTTTTTATGTATTTCTCATTTTAAAATGTGGTAGGATTCATGGTAACACAACATCAGGTACTCACTTGGATGAGAATTAAATTTTTCATCCGATGCGGTACTCCCGCAAGTGAGTTGGAATTTTGGGAAATGGGTTAATGCGAGTTAATGTAGTTTTATTATTTTATTATTTTTTAATATTTTTACCCTTTTATTTAAAAAATGGTAAATCATCCCCCATGGTTGACATCATCATCTTGAATCCTATTGGTTGTTATAAAGTTTATTTTTGTTGTACATTTTTCTTAGGACCAATAACAACAAGGTCCTTCAGCTTGGATGACCTTGTTGTTATTGGTCCTTGGATGACATTGAGTCCTTCAGCTTGGATGAAGAGAAAACTGAAGCGGAAGGGGAGGATGTAAATTAGACAAAGGACACGCCCT
Organism: Pinus albicaulis; assembly: GCA_034641835.2. Lineage (NCBI taxonomy): Eukaryota > Viridiplantae > Streptophyta > Pinopsida > Pinales > Pinaceae > Pinus > Pinus albicaulis. Next base: position 926,229,665 of record CM076580.1, read on the forward strand.
CGGCTAGCCCTGAGGATCCCTCTAAACCTTTGATTTCGCAGAAATGAACTCATGAGTCTTCCACCTCCGATTCAGACAAGGAGACTCCTCCTCAAGCCCACAATAGTGTACAAGTGGTTCCAGTCCATATGCACCACAACGACTGGGTCAAATTTAGTAAAAAGAAAGGGAAAAAATGTCGTATGGCAGATTCAACCCATTCTGGGTAGACTCCTATGTCTAGCTCACTAATTCCTGTTACCCTTTGTGATCCTTTTTGCGTATTTCATGATTAATCTTCAGGACCAAGGTTGATAGTTTATCATTTCTGGCTCCCCTGCTATTCAACTTCTCTTGATTGTAATCTCATATTGTACCATATGCTTTCTTAATAGAATTAGTCTTATTCAGAAAAAAAAAATGTTGTTGTCGATTAATAGGAAAGAAAAGATAACTAGTTTGGTCAATTAATGAAGGATGTTATATCATTCCATGTCTAAGAGAAAGAGGAAAATTAAATAATTAACGTTAATCATGTAGTTTCAAATCACCAGTTGGCATGGTGGTTTATACCTAGGTTAAATAATGACGGGGAAAATGGAAATCTGGGTAAAAAAATCCCTAACTCATTTGAGTTATGAGAGCACACTTACTGCTTAGGAGGATGAATACATTAAGAAATTTTTTTTATTAAAGAAATGAATTGGTACTTCTAAGGACTAACATTGAAGAAAACGTGTCCAAGCGTGGTTTTGATCTCTTGGTAACTAAAAATAGATGTATTCAGTACTTAATCCACGATGGCCTGAGGAAATATTAACTATTAAAGAAAAAAGAAAAAAGAAATCGGTACTGAACTAGTAAGGAAAAAAACCTCTGATACAAATAGCTTACAGTTAAATTCAATTATGGTTTTAGACAGAGAGTGATCTAAATAAACTAATTTCCTTCCTGTCGTGACACTAGTTACATGTCACAATAGTATAACTATATTTAGATGAAAGTATCACAAAAATATAGTTTTCCATACTGGAAATGAACGAGAATGACTTCCTAATAAATATATAACATGGTAAATTCAAAACATTACTGAAGAGGTGTAGGATGCACTCCATGAGCGCAAGAGTAATGAATTAGTGTGTGTGAATCCATATTGATGTTATTCAATATATAAAAATAAAATATGTAGGACTAATAAATCTTGGAAAACTATGAACAATAAGAACATAAAAATGGATAGATTCATTCTTGAGTAATGATAACCTAGATTCCTCATTACTAATCTAATATATTAGTTAACCATAGAAGCAAATTTGAGCAATAGATCCTAGTTGATTAGGAAGAAAACAAAACAACATATCATCAAAATCGAAAAGATAGTTGCATTGATTATCACCAATAAGACATATTTTTTATAAATTTACGAAGCATATATATTACATGTTGAGATAAACTTGGGTCCTTGCAGACTAAATATGCTTACTTTTCAGAAAATCAGAGAACGAAAAAATATATAAATACATTTATAAAGACTGAAATTTTTTAAGGTACAACAGGTCAAATAAGCAGTATATGCACCATATAACCTCAAGAGTAATGAATATAATTGTACATTAAATGATTATGGTTATTACACATTTTGAAGAACTAGAAAAATTAATACATAGGTGTTGTAAGTATGGTGGCCATTCGTATAATTACAAGCATAGTTTGAACACAATTTCCCTTGATAACGTGTTATAAAACTCAACAGTGCAACGAGTGGAATGAAACAACCTGAAACAGGGAGAAGAAATGACCTAGAACATGGAGAAAACTATTATACTAGGAACCTTACTTGACATGACTTGGGTAGGTGGACGAGAATATATCACTGGCCTTCATACCTGTACATGCAATAACCCATAGAATACAAATTTGTACTGTAAGAAAAAGAAATCGATTTGGGGATACAAAAGGGAATAAAACTGTAAAATTAAGTACTATCTATAAATTAAACAAATAATTAAGGTTTACCTATAGTTGGGACTATCTCTTAAGTTCCTGTGCAACTGTAGTGAAAGTACCAACGATACGCCAAAATTAAAATACTATTCATTGGAAATTATTTCGGCACATTCATTAGTAGATGAGTAGAGGAGAAAATTATAATACCTTACAGAGAACAAGCTACAATAACCCTTACACTTGTATGTTCATTCAGAAAGTGAGTTGAAAGTAAGCGGCGATATCAACCTTTAGAATTTCTACCTACACCAACGGTATCAAGGAGTGAAATAAATTAAAACCCGACTACATGGTAAGATATACAAACAAAAAAGGGTTGCAATAGGAGTACTATTGGGTGAATGTAGCCATGGATTTACCCAGGGGAGTTTTTGAGGGATGAGGACCAAAGTACTTGTGCACACTTGGAACCTGAGCCATTTATCCCTGGAAAACCCCAAAGTTATAACTGAAACTGATACCAGAACAAATAGGAACGACATGGAAAATAAAAACACAAACTATGTTAACATGCCTTTAATGATAAAACTGTGGTTAAGGATGCACCAAGGGAAAAAATGTACTAGAGAGTTTATAAGTAAAAAATTTATATAAGGAACCAACTCAAAAGGAATAAGAATCCCAATAGTAAGCGCATTAGCTATGACAACCAGAGTGAGTAATAGCATGATAAAATGGAATGAAAAATAAAATTATACATATATCCCAGAACGAATTCTTACCAGTGGATAGACAAAGCAATTACGTGTTGGAGAGATGACCATAGGTATTTAGAGAAAACACCTCAGGAGCCACCTACTTCTCACTTCCATGGCATTGTGTTAGGTTTTGATGGCAATAACATTGCGCGGTGCTAGGTGCAATGCCTCTATGACATAAAATTGACATATCTTCTCCATAGCAACAACTGATCTCATCCAAGGGAGCCAAAAATCGAGCTTTTATTAGATTACCCTGAGCAACGAAGAAAGAGAGTCGCCACAAAAATGACTGGGGAAAAATTGTGGTTAATGTTTTAGGGTTTGAGGATTAAACGACAACAGTTGGATTTCCTTGAGTAATCTGTATCGTGCACCTAAAAATAAGACTGACACCCCATCTCATCTCCATGTGATCGACATGTGATAGAGGATGACATGGAAGAAGTGGATTTTCCACACAATTCCCTAGGCATACACCTTCCCCACCATTTACCAGGTGTATGAGTGAACGTTTCAATAGGTAGTGTGTTAATAATAAAAAAAAAACTATGGAATTATAGATATACATAAAATGACCAATATTCGTGGTGCCTGGAGACTAATATCATATGGTTATTTAAAAAAAGAAGGCCCTTGGTTAAGTATGTGTGCGACATGAATTACGTGGAATGGTGTTTACAATATCAAACAAGGATTTCACAAGATATCATAAGGTAGGCAACATGAAACTAGGGAAATCATAATTGGCTTGCAAAATTAGGGAGACCTTTAATTATGGGACTGACGCATAATTGCATGTAGGTTTTCCAAGCATTACATGTAGAGGAATGGGGGCGTGTATTGAAATTATGGATACCTAAAGAGAGTATATATAATGTGAGTTGGTCATTTTATGCTATTCTACTGCAACCTTCAAAGAAATAGATGCATATTGACTATCGTCATAGTGAATGAGAAAAAGAAGATAGTAATTATAGTATCTAAAAAAAAATGTAGAATAGAGGTATATGAAAATGCCTTTGAGGTACCGTAAGACATGCTTTGTTTCCTTCCAAAACAATTTGGTTGGCATAACCATAGCTTCGATCAATTGGTTGACTGCATAGCACATATTTGGTCGAATGTTCACAAGATACATTAGTGAACACACAAAGTACCGATAAATGGTAGCATCCACTTCCTCACATGAAGTGGCAACCTCCTTCCTCTAGTTGGTCGCTCAAGGTGCCTCCATGGGTTTTCAACTCTCCATGCATAAATTCTGTAGTATCTCATTTGCATACTTGTCTTGAGAGACAAAAAATTTCCCATCACCTTGCCATACTTCCAACTCGAGGAAATAGTGCATGAGACCCTATCCTTCATTTCAAATTCCCTTGCAAGGTCCTCCTTGAAATATCTGATGAGCTTCTCATCACTAGTTAAAATAAAATCATCAACATATAATAAATAATAAGAAATTTACATTTTACCAAGATGTGATATAGGTTTCATCTGCTTCACCAAAGGTGAAGCCCAAACTAATGAGATAGTTGTCGATCCTAGTGTACCAAGCATGAGGTGCTTGTTTGAGACTATACAATGCTCGCTCAAGTCTCCACACATGACACTCCAAATTAAAAGTAACAACACCTTTTGGTTGCTCGGTGTACACCTCCTCCTCAATTAATCCATTGATAAATGTTGTTTTTACATCCATCTTGTGGATGTTCAATCCCATCTACCAAACTAATGCAAGAATTGAGCTAATGGATGATGTTGAAATTTGCAACAAGAAACAGTGAAATTAGCAACCAGAAATAAAAAAATTACACACACATTAGTGAGGAAATTCAGTGAGGGATTTCAGTTAACACACTAGTGACGAGTGTGGGTGTCTAGTTTAATTTCCCCTTAAATAAATTGGAAATAAATTGTAATTTCATCTCATAACAACTTGTATCAGTTAACTAAGTCGAGAATACTGAGTTAGCTCAAGAAATTTGAGTTGAGGGTAAAATGTGAGGCATGTAGATTGATTCTATTATTTGGGGGTCCAGATGCAGTTAATGCATTATTTTGGTGCATGTGTAATCAGTTAACTCAAATTAATTGAGTTAAAATCAATTTAACTAGTTTTGATTGAGTGATGAGCTAGTGAGAGGTCAAGTGAATTAAATTAGATTTAATTCACAAGAAGTGATCTATTATATAACTAATTATTTGCTATTATTATCTGCATGCATGTCAATTTTGATGACAACTCAGTTGAGACAGAGGTTAAAGGGAAATTAACGATCAGTTGTATTATTAGCAAATTTCCAGGGCGCAATTATAAAGTCAGAGGAAGGCTCATGATGGATTGCGCAGTCAAGGAAGGTTGATTATCCAATTTAATATGGATTAATTTCCTAGGGATTGCGTGAGAAAGGCTAGGCTAAGCAAAGGATAAGAATTGGCTAAGTTTTGGTCTATTTTTCCTAATAATTGCTAGTCAGTTTTGAGCAGGATGAGGGTGAGACGATTGGTAGAGTGCAGGATTTTCTCGATGTGAGAAAGTATTGTATTGTTTCATAATTCTTTGACTTTGTAAAATATATGATAATAGGGTTTTGAGCAGTTTATTTCTCCAAGAACATCTTGTGTTGTGATTGATAATTTTCTTTCTCTTACTTGCATGTGATTGAGCAATCATGTTTTATATTCTGCAAATATAGTAGAAGGATTTAGTATCTTGTTTCAGTAGATTACATGACCAGATTGAATCCATTGGTATAGAATTTATGTATAATTTATATATGGTATTAGAGTGCCAGGAATCACAATAGAGGAGAAGAAATTGAGTTTGTCTTGGACAATTTAAATTTTGTAGATTTATTCTTCAAGGTCCAACAATGGATCAAGATGTCTTGCAATGGCTTGAGACTCGAATATATGCTCAATGCAAATTCAAATTATATTGCATGGAAGGAAATGATGGAGGCATTGTTGGAGGATGATGGGTTGAAGGAATTCATAGGTATTGATATTCTCAAGCCCGCAGCAGCAGATGCCCAACTTCTTGATGCATGGCAGAAGAAGGTAGCAAAGGAGAGAAAGATCTTGTTAGAGGGAGTTCGAGATCATATTGTCTAGAGTATATGTGGGAAGGTGAATAAATATTCTTTGTGGAAGGTCTTGACATATCTATTTCAGAACAACATCGACCAAAGAAATTTGGCACTGAAAGACAAGCTTCAAAAGATCAAGAAGGAGGAGGGCAAGACGATACCAACATAATTGGTGAAGTTCAATCAATATCGAGATGAGCTTGGAAGTGTTGGTGTGACTGTAGCTGATGATGACTTGGTGATCTTAGCACTTATAGGCCTTCCCAAGAGCTGGCATAGTTACCATGAATCTTTGAATGGGAGGGAGAAATTACTAGACTGGGAGTGTTTGTGGTCTGAATTGGTAATAGAAGAGATAAGGCAGAGCACCAGAGACAAATAAGAATATTGTGCATTAGTGTGAAAAGGAAATAAGGGCAAGGGAAATAAATCCCAAGGCAAAGAGGGCAAGAGATACTTTTCCAAGATCAGATGTTTTAACTATCACGAGCATGGGCACTATGCTTCAAATTGTCCACAGAAGAAGGGAAGCAAGAAGGATGCTGCACTTGCAGCGGGTGAAGCATTGACTTCATAATTAAAGCTTGATTTTAATCTCATTGCATTCATGACCAACACTGTAATGGGATGCATGTGGTATCTAGACAGTGGTACCTCATTCCATATGACGAGGAATAAATACATCTTCCATAAATTGGAGGAGAAGGACCTCCAGCAGAACATAGAGTTTGGAGATGACGAGAGGTATAGCGCCACCGACATATGTACATTTACCTTTCAGAGGGATTTTGGATCCCCTCAGAATAACATATGTTTTGTATGTTCTAGGCCTAAGGAATAATATTGTCTCGGTAGCGGTATTTGAAGATTGCGGTTATGAGGTGATGTTTAGAAAAGGAAACGTGTTCCTTAAACACATAGCCACGGGACAGGTGAAGCAGATCAGTTCAAGAGTCAAAAACCTGTATGCTCTCGAGGTTGAGGATTCCTATAAGTATTTGAGGAGAAAATCAATGGTTAATGACTTGGTGGTTGAGAGGGATCAATTATCTCTCAACATGCAGCTTCAGAAGCAGTCACATAAGGTTGTGGAGCAACCACAATTGGAGAATTAGAGAGGAGATTGAGTGGAAGAGTCCACTCAAGCAGAGACCTCCAGGAGGGGGAAATTTTGAGCCAGAAAGGTAGAGGGATTACATGCAGCTATACCTCCAGGTGTGAGGTGGGGCGATGTGAAAAATTAATCACAAGAAGAAATTTGGGCAGGGTCCATTAAGATGGTGTGTCTCATGGATCAAACCTGGCTACTAGGAGCCCATAGTATAGCAGTAGTAGGAAGGATAGGTTGGATTAATGTAGTCTGATGTTAGCAAGACATAAATAAGAGTGACATATGTTGGATACTGGAGCGAAGATCAGATTTTGAAGCCATGCAGAGGGCATGGATGCAGATATCAGTAGAAGTGCAAAGAGTCCAATAGACAGGTGTAGTAGCTAGCTGCACTCAGAATACTTTGATGACAGATGCATTCTATTGATTCAATTTTTTAGAGGTTATTTGGTTTCAGAAGTGCAGGTGCAAACAATACTAGAGAAGTATTGTATGCAGAACACTCCAAAGATACCAGTTTGGGATAGATTGAATTCCCTTCTTGTTGAGAGGGAGTGTTGAATTTGCAACAAGAAACAGTGAAATTGGAAACCAAAAAGGAAAAAAAGTACACACACATTAGTGAGGAAATTCAGTGAGGGATTTTAGTTAACATACTAGTGGGGAATGTGGGTGTCTAATTTATTTTTCCCTTAAATTTTGAAAATAAATTGTAATTTCATCTCATAACAACTTGTATCAGTTAACTAAGTTAGAAAGACTGAGTTAGCTCAAGAAATTATAGTTGAGTGTCAAAGGTGAGGCATATATAGTGATTCTATTATTTTGGGGGTCCAATTGTAGCTAATACATTAGTTTGGTGCATGTGTAATTAGTTAACTCAAATTAATTGAGTTAAAATTAGTTTAACTAGTTCTAACTGAGCGATGAGCTAGTGAGAGGTCATGTGAATTAAATTAGATTTAATTCACAAGAAGTTATCTATCGGATGACCGATGATTCACTATTATTTGTTGCATTCATGTCAATTTTGTGACGACCCACTTGAGATAGAGATTAAAGGGAAGTTAACTATCAGTTGTATTATTAGCGAATTGCTCGGGTGCAATTATAAAGTCAGAGGAAGGCTCATGATGGATTGTGCAGTCAAGGAAGGTTGATTATCCTATTTAATAGGGATTAATTGGCAGGGATTGTGTGAGCAAGGCTGGGCTAAGAAGGGGTTGATAATTAGTTAAGTGTTGGTCGATTTTGCCTAAGAATTGCTAGTTAGCTTGAGCAGGATGAGGGTGAGATGATTGATAGAGTGCAATATTTTCTTGGTGTGAGAAATAATTGTATTGTTTCATGATTCTTTGACTTTGTACAATATATGATAGCAGGTTTTTGAGAAGTTTCTTTCCCCAAGAAAATATTGAGTTGTGTGATTGATAATTTCTTTTCTCTTACTTGCATGTGATTGAGTGATCGTGTTTTATATTCCGCAAATATAGTATAAGGATTCAATATATTTTTTTAGTACATTACATTATCGGATTGAATCCATTGGTATAAATTTCCAGTATAATTTCTACGGATGAGTACCTTGCTACATTAGAAAATGTTTCCTCATAGTCAACTCCCTCAACTTGAGAGTACCCCTTGGCCACAAATATTTTCTTATACTTCTCTATGCTTTCGTATGTTGCATGCTTAACCTTAAAGATCCATCTCGAACCCACAACTGATTTATCTTCTAGTCTTGGTACCACTTCCCAAACATTGTTATTTATAATAGATTTGAATTCCTCCACCATCGCATCAACCCATACATGTTTCTCTACTGCTTCCTCAAAAGGGCATGGCTCAGTCTCTACAAGTTCAGTCATTAGAGCCATCTAGCCAGTGCACCAATCAGATGACTGTTGAGATTCAACAAGAAGATTCAACACCCATTCTAGTGCATTAAGCACTTGGTTGCATTGAGCATCTGGTTGCATTAAGCACCCACACTAGGGTGGGGCCCACAATGCTATTTTTGGTGCATGTCTATTTTTATTATCCCTTAATTAAGATGGAAATTAAAATGTAATCTATTCTCAATGTGGACTTGAATGAGTTAATTGAAAGTGATAAATTCAGTTAGCTAGTGTATTTTGTGTTAGAGGTTGCTGGTGAGGCATGCAGAGTAATTATAGTTGTAACAGAGTTCGAAGTGTAGTGGTGCATGAGTTGGTGCAAGTTGTAAATCAGTTTAAGTCAGTTAAGTGAGTTAAACTCAGTTGTGCTAGTTGTAACTGAAGATACACTAGTAATAGATTCAGTGAATCAAATATTCATTAATTCAAAATCAGTGATCTCACTTGAAACTGAGGATTTACTATTATTAGCTGCAAGCATCTCAGATCCAGTGGAGACCCAATTGAGTTCTAGGTGAAAGGGAAGTTGACTATCAGTTGTAGGATTATTGGCTTGCACACTTGCAACCAAACACCCATTGGAGTGCCCATGATACTTGCGTAGTCAAGGCAGGAAAGAATTCCTATATTTTAGGGATATTTACCATCAGGGATTGTGCAAGGTAGGCAGGCTGTCTCGAGGCTGATAATTGGCTATGTGTTGGTCAATTTTGTATAAGAAAATGTGAGACAATTAGCTTAGTACTGGAGGGCTCTTGTGAGAAGAATTTTTTATGTAATTTTTTCATGATCTATGATTAATACACAATAGAATATAGTTTGGTTTTTAGCTGTAATCTTACCCCGGGGAATTATCTGTGTTGTGTGGGATTGATATTTCTTAATGTTCATGTAATTAGCGATTGCGTTTTTAATTCCGCAAAATCTTTGTAGAAGTGATTCAGTATTTAAATTTTGTACATTCTTAGATCAGGTGAATCCAAGATATACATGCATGTTGTATAATTTCTACATGGTATCCCAGCAAAGGAAATTTCAGAAGTGAAGTAGAAGCCGAGTTTGTGACTGGATAGAATTCGAATTTGCAGAAATACTTTCTTGGTGCTATAACTGATTCTAGATCGAAATGGCTTTTGATGGCTTGAGGTTAGACTATGCACTTGAGGGCAACTCAAACTACATTTATTGGAAGGATTGGATGGAGGCAGTACTCGAAGACAATGGGTTGAAGGAATTCATTGACAAATATGTTCCTAAACCCGATGCTATAGATGCTGCAAATCTTGATGCATGGCAAAAGAAAGTGGAAAAGGTTAGGAGGATCATGTTGGAGGGAGTATGAGACCACATTGTCTCAAGCCTCCATGGGAAAGGCACACCATATGCAATTTGGAAGGCTTTGACGGATCTATTCCAAAGCAGTAGTGACCATAGGAAATTGGAGTTCAAAGATAAACTCAGGAAGATAAAGATGGAAAAGGGCGACACCATTCCAAAATATATAACAAATTTTGTCCAATGTCGGGATAAACTGGGGAGAATTGGAATAACATTCACTAATGATGATTTTGTGAGCTTGGCTCTCCTAGGAATTCCCAAGAGTTGGCACAATTATCAAGACTCTATCAATGGAAGGGGAAAATTGCCAGATTTGGAATGACTGTGGTTAGATTTGGTGCAGGCGGAGTTCACACGAAACACCAGATATGGATCTTCATATAAGAATGAGGATGAATAGGATTGTGCTTTGGATGCCAAGGTGAGGAAGGGGAAGGGGAAAAAATTCCATTCTAAATCCAAGTTCAAGAATGGCAAGAAGCAAGACATGTCCAAGATGAAGTATTTTCACTGTCACGAGCATGGGAATTTTGCTACTAACTGTCCACAAAATAAGAAGAACAAGAAGGCTACTGGATCTGCAGCTGGTGAGGCCCTTGCCTCACAATTTGAGCTTGACTTCTCATTGATCGCATGCATGGTGTCCAGTACATTGGTATATGTGTGGTATTTGGATAGTGGTACTTCCTTTCACATGACGGGAGATAAATAACTTTTCAGTGAATTGGAGGAGAAAGATCTCCTGATGCATATTGAGATGGGTGACGATGGACGGTACAGTGCTATCGAGATTGGTACCATTACCTTTCAAAGGGATTCAGGTAAACCATTTCAATTAAAATATGTAATGCATGTACCGAGTCCGAAGAAAAATTTGGTCTCAATCGCAATGTTGGAGGATAGAGGCTATGATGTTGTTTTTAGTGATGGAAAAGATTTCTTGCGGCATAAAAAAATGAGACAAGCCAAGAGGATAGAGATTTGAGTTAAGAACATCTATAATCTAGAGGTAGATGGTTGCGGAACAATGATGGGAAAGGCAGATCAAGTGGTGAGCCAGGATGAGGGCGAATTATGGCATAGGCAATTGGGAAATCTTCACCATGGAGCCTTGAAAGTCATGCAACAGATTTCTACTGGTCTTCCCAGGGGTACACTTGCATATTCAGACACATGCAAGGGATGTACTATGGGAAAATATGTAAAGGCCAACTTTCATGATAAGGAAAACTGAGCTTCGGGGATCCTTGAGAGAGTTCACACAGAAGTGTGTAGTCCTTTCTCAGTTCCTTCAACAACAAAACATAAGTACTATGTAATCATTGTTGATGAATTTTCTCATAAGTACTACATCTTCTTTATGCAGAAGAAAGATAAAACATTCTCTAAGTTCTGTGAGTTTAAGGCACTGGTGGAGAAAGAGTCGGGGAAGCAAGTGAAAGCTCTTAGGAGTGATAATGGTGGAGAATACGTCTCTAACAAATTCAATAACTTCTGCAGGAATGAAGGAATTTGAAGAGAACTCATAGTGCCTCATAACCCACATCAAAATGGGGCCGCAGAGAGGAATAACAAAACTATTGTGGGTGCAACACAAGCGATGTTGCATGATCAAGGCCTACCAATGCATTTGTGGGCGGAAGCATGCAATACAATGGTACATGTGCAAAACCGTTGTCCTCATAGAGTACTTGGCATGAGTACACCTGAAGAGGCTTTCACTGGTAAGAAAAATGATGTTTCACACTTTAATATTTTTGGCTCATCTATTTATGTGCATGTGACCAAGGACACCAGGAAGAAGCTGGAACCGACTGTTGAGGTTGGGATTTTTGTGGGGTACACTGAAACACCCCATAATTATTGTGTGTATTTTACAAACAACAGAATGAATTTTGCGCGACGAGATATCAAATTTGATTAGGAGAAAGCCATGCGGTTGTCCCTTGAGGGGGAGATGGACTTGCATGCATAGGGGGAAATGCTGGTTCCTAAGGATGAGTCTCAAGATGTGGATCAGCCACATGAGGAGGTTCATGGGGTGGAGGAAATAACTCGTGTAGAGCCATCCATCAGAAATGGCAGAAGGCGCACCATGGAAGTTGATAGATTCAGACTTGATGTTGCACAGGATGTAGGAGCCCCTACCTCACAACGCAGACAGAGATAGTCTCCTGACCGATTTACTGGATGCATGGATCTTATGAGAAAATGTATTGTTACTGAACCATCTTCCTTTCTGGAAGTTGTGTAGCAGCCTTCTTGGGTTGATGCAATGGTGGAGGAGTATGACTCCATTGTTAAGAACAGTGCATGGGAGATAGTCCCAAGGGCGGTCAGAAAAATTAGTGGTTGGATCGAGATGGATCTACAAGGTAAATCAAGTTTTTAATGGGAGTGTGGAGAAATACAAGGCCATATTTGTGCCCTGAGGATTCTCACAGATTGAGGGGATAGATTATGATGAAAATTTTTCACCTGTTGCAAGGTACTCTTCCATAAGATCCATCCTTTCACTCTTAGCACAGATGGGTTGTCACATTCATCAGATGGATGTGAAAACTGTGTTTCTCAATGGGATCATTGAGGAAGAGTTGTACATACAGTAGCCTGAAGGTTTCGAAATATTCAATAGTGAGTCACATGTGTGCAGGCTCAAAAGAGAACTGTATGGGCTGAAGCAAGCACCCCGTGCTTGGTATACTCGGATAGACAACTATTTCACTGGACTGGGATTCACCAAAAGTGAAGCAGATGCAAACCTGGACCAGATTTTGGTTGAGGGTAAGATATTGATCATTGTTCTTTATGTTGATGATATACTTTTTACTGGTGATGAGTAGCTGATACACTCATGCAAGGAGGATATTTCAGGGGATTTTGAAATGAAGGATATGGGTCTCCTTCATTATTTCCTTGATTGTAAATATGGCAACGGGACGGTGAAATTTTTATGTCTCAAGGCAAGTATGCAAAGGAGATACTAGGTAAGTTTAACATGGAGAGCTACAAACCCATGGACACTCCTCTTCTAGGAAATTGGAGGAAAGAGGATGCTACTTTTGGAGAGGTATTGGATGATATTTTCTATCGACATTTAGTGTGTTCGATAATGTATTTGGTGAACACAAGACCTGACATTTTCTACGTAGTTAACCAACTGAGTCAAGCTACGGTTAAGCCTACCAAGCTCTTTTGGAAGGTGGGGAAGCATGTCTTGAGATACCTGAGGGGAACATAAGAGTATGGTATATGGTACAGACAGATGGATGGATTGAAGTTGCATGGCTTCACGGATGCAGATTGGGCTGGCAGTCCATCGGATAGAAAAAACACATCAGGGGGGATCTTTAGAATTGGATCGACAACAGTTTCCTGGTACAACAGGAAGCAATGATTTGTGCCACTCAGTTCACTAGAAGAAGAATACATGGCGGCAATTCAAGCTGCATGTGAGGTTATCTGGATGAGAAAGATCTTTGTTGGCTTGTTTGGTTCTCAGATGGATCCAACAATGATTCAATGTGATAATCAGAGTTGCATTAAACTCTCGATTAATCTTGTGTTTCATGATATGTCCAAGAATATAGATATCCGGTACCATCATCACAAATATTGTGTGTAGAGAAGGATCATGTTGCTTCAGTACATTCCCATGAAAGATTAGGATGCATATGTTTTGACGAAGGTGCTCACTAGGAGAAAATTCGAATACCATAGAGACAGGATCGGTGTGAAGGATAATCCCTTTCTTGTTGAGAGGGAGTGTTGAGATTCAACAAGTATATTTAGCACCCATGCCTAGTGCATTAAGCACCTGGTTGCATTCAACACCTGGTTTCATTAAGCACCTAGACTAGGGTGGAGCCCATAGTGCTATTTTTGGGTGCATGTCTATTTTGATTATCCCTTGGTTAAGATAGATATTAAACTGTAATATATTCTCAATGTGGACTTGAATGAGTTAAATAAAAGTGATAAATTTATTTAGCTAGAGGATTTCGAGTTAGAGGTTGTTGGTGACGCATGTAGAGTAATTCTAGTTCTAATAGAGTTCGAAGTGTAGTGGTGCATGAGTTGGTGCAAGTTGTAAATCAGTTTGACTTAGTTAAGTGAGTTAAACTCATTTGTGCTAGCTGTAACTGAAGATACATTAGTAAGAGATTCAGTGAATTAAATATTAATTAATTCACAATCAGTGATCTCACATGCAACTAAGGATTTACTATTATTAGCTGCATGCATTTTAGATCCAGTGGAGACCCAGTTGAGTTCTAGGTGAAATGGAAGTTGACTATCAGTTGTAGGATTATTGGCTTGAACACTTGCAACCAAACACCCATTGGAGTGCCCATGATACTTGCACAGTCAAGGCAGGAAAGAATTCCTATATTTTAGGGATATTTACCATCAGGGATTGCGCAAGCAAGGCAGGCTGTTTGGAGGTTGATAATTGGCTATGTGTTGGTCAATTTTTCATATGAAAGTGTGAGACAAGTAGCTGAGTACTCGAGGGATCTTGTGAGAATATTTTTGTATGTAATTGTTTCATGATCCATGCTTAATATACAATAAAATATAGTGGGGTTTTTAGTTGTAAGCTTTCCCCGGGAAATTATCTGTGTTGTGTGTGATTGATCTTTATTCATGTTCATGTGATTAGCGATTGTGTTTTTAATTCTAAAAAATATTTTTAGAAGCGATTCAGTATTTAACTTTAGTACATTGTTAGATCGGGTGAATCCAAGATATACATGCATGTTGTATAATTTCTCCAGTGACCTTCTCTACCTGTGCAAATTTGGAGCTCCCACAGTCTCCCTTGCATCCCACACAAGTCTATCAACTTCCCTAGTCCTTTTCTTGCCTTCTCTGGATGGTTCCGCTTGAGTGGATGTCTCCACTCTTTTCTCCTCTACTTGTGGTTGCTCCACAACTTCATGAGGAAGATTTGTAGAAGCGATTCGGTATTTAACTTTAGTACATTGTTAAATCGGGTGAATCCAAGATATACATGCATGTTGTATAATTTCTACAGTGACCTTCTCTACCTATGCAAATTTGGAGCTTCGTGGCTATCAACTTCATGGATATTTGTAGAAGCAATTTAGTATTTAACTTTAGTACATTGTTAGATCGGGTGAATCCAAGATATACATGCATGTTGTATAATTTCTATAGTGACCTTCTCTACCTGTGCAAATTTGGAGCTCCCATAGTCTCCCTTGCATCCTACACAAGTCTATCAACTTCCCTAGTCCTTTTCTTGCCTTCTCTGGATGGTTCTACTTGAGTGGATGTCTCCACTCTGTGCTCCTCTACTTGTGGTTGCTCCACAACTTCATGAGGCTCCTCCTTTTGAGCTAAAATCTCCTCTTCTGGTGGGATCTAAAGCTCCCTCTCAAGAGAGCACCGCATGTATTTCTCCTCATCAAACTTTACATCCCTTCGCACAACTGTCATTCTGAGGGATGACAAGTACACATAGTAGTTATGGGGATTTTCTGCGTAACCCAAAAATACCCCTAATTTTTTTGCCGGCCCAAGCTTCTTCCTTGATTCTTTGGATGCATGGCAGTAAATGGAGGCTCCAAAAATATTGAACTGTGACACATCCATATTTTTCCCCGAGAAAGCCTCCTCTGATGTAATCATGCCCAAAATCAAACGAGGAGTTTGGTTCTGCAAATAGATTTTTGTGTTACATGACCCTTCCCACCAATGTAGTGGTATACCTTGGTCATGCAACATTACCCTCGGTGCTCCCACAATGCGACGATTCTTTCTCTCAGCAACCCCATTCTATTGTGGGTTGTGGGGTGTTGTCAACTCACGTCGAATGCCTTATTTCGTACAAGACTTTTTGAATTCATTCGACACATTCTCATCTCCATTATCGCTCTTAAGGGACTTCACCTTCTTGTTGGTTTCTTTCTCAACCAATGCCTTGAATTCTACGAACTTGGAGAATGTCTCATATTTCTTCTGCGTGAAGAAGATCCAACACTTATGTGAGAAGTCATCAATAAAAATGATAAAATATTTATGCCTGACAGTAGAGGCTATCGAGAGAGGTCCACAGACATCAGAGTGGATCCTTTGTAGGACTACATGTGCTTTGTTGTCCCAATTATGGAATGTGTATTTTTTGTACTTCCCAAAGGTACATCGTTTGCATACATCCTACTGCTCAAGTTCTCCTTTGGGGAGGCCAATGGTTAATTTCTGCATAATCTTCAAGGCAACATGATGCAAATGACTAATTCTTATATTCCAAAGTTCACCAACATTGCAGCCTTGCACTTTCTCTGCCTTAGTTCTTAATGTAGTAAAATCTTCCACATCTATTTTATACAAGTTATTCACATGAACACTGACCTCCTTCACTTTTATAATGGCTATGTGTCTCAGGAATTCTTTTCCTTTGTTGAATATCACATCATATTCACGATCTTCCAAAATTGCAATAGAGATGATATTTTTCTTTAGGCCCGAAACGAACATGACATCATTGAGTTTGAGAGGGGAGTCTGACTTCCTCTAAAATGTGGTTGTACCAACCTTAGTCGCGTTGTAACTTTCTGCGTCCCCCATATTAATGTGCATATGCAAATCTTTCTCCTTTAGGTCAGTAAAAATATCTCTACACCTCATCATGTGGAACGATGCACTTGAGTCCAAGTACGACATGCTCCCCATCACTATGTTGGACATGCATATGATAAGGATAAAGTCAACCTTAACTATGAAGCCAAGTCTTCACCTCCTTCTCCTTCTAAGGTATTCTTGCTTGTCTTTTTGTGTGGACACTTCGTGGCATAGTTTTCGAATTCATGACAATGGAAACATTCAATTTTGGACAAATATTTCTTCTTGCCCCCTTGGCTGGATTTTGGTTGGCTTGAGATTTATTCTCTTTTATATTCTTTCCATTTCCAACCAATGAAATTTTTTCTCCATCCTCACCCTTGGATGGAGTCTCATCTCTGGTATTCTACATTATTTCCTCTTGTACCAAATCAGACCATAGACGTTCCCAATTTGGTAGTTTCTCCCACCCGTTCACATAATCTTGGTAGCTATGCCAATTCTTGGGAAGGTCTAGAAGGGATAGGATTAACGAAACAACATTTGAAATAGTAACACCAACTCCTGCAAGTTCATCATGAACTTGTGTGAACTTGCTTAGATACTACAGGATATTTTCATTCTTCTGCATCTTGATATTTCAAAGTTTATCCTTGAGCGTCAAATTCCTATGGTCACTACTATTCTGGAACAGATATGTCAATACTTGCCACATTGCACAAGAAGTTTCTTTCCCATGGATATTGGTGACAATGTGGTTTTGTATTCCCTCCAATATTATTCTCTTTGCCTTTGCTACATATTTATTCTACCAAGCAAGGTTTTGGGCATTAGATGCTTGTGGTTTTCCAACATTTGTCTTGATGCATTCTAGAAATCCATTTTCATCCAATACTGCCTCCATGTGATCATTCCATGAGATGAAATTATAGGTTCCTTATAAGGCATACTCTAGCCTCAGCACATTGAAGGTCATATTCTCATCTCTCAAGAGATCCTACTACACTAAACTTCAAATTCGAACCTCCTTAGAAATAACTTCGAAATTCCTGTTCTAATGTGAATTATGCTCTGATACCATGTAGAAATTATGATGTAGATTTGCAACTGCTCATGAAGTTTTAATCAAAATCACAAGACACAAACCTACTCTAATTCCTTGTGGAAGTTAATTCACAATTTAGAACATCAATCACAAACATGCAACAAGAAATAACACACATGCGCACATTTTTTTTTTTTTCTGACTGCTAAAAAATTCAATGTTTGCTTGCATTAATCTCATGAATAGAGATGCATTACAATTTCTTTGCTCAACTCATACAACCTACAAGTGAATAACCTATCTCTTTGCTGAGTGAGAAGCTTTGACCGAGACATAGTCAATTTTTGTCTCCGCTTAAGCCCTTATTTCCTTGTGCAATCCTTTGAGAAATTAGGCCCTTATTATTTAGGAATGTCTCCAAAATGGATTGCGCAAACTTCCCAAGGTTGATCATTTTACTGCATGCAACACTTGTGTTATCCCCCTATGAAATTCTTGACAAGCAAGCTGGGGGCTAGTCTGCTTTGGAGCCTTCAAGGAATGCCTTTTCCTGAAAACCCATCATCCTTGAAGTCTCTTAGTGTTGTGCCTAAAACAGTTTCCCCCTG
Source organism: Pinus albicaulis (assembly GCA_034641835.2). Taxonomy (NCBI): domain Eukaryota; kingdom Viridiplantae; phylum Streptophyta; class Pinopsida; order Pinales; family Pinaceae; genus Pinus; species Pinus albicaulis. Next base: position 926,248,029 of record CM076580.1, read on the forward strand.
CTAATCCATTTCTCTTGTCCATCCTCTAAATTCCCCATTAACCCCCTAAATCCCCTTCATTCACCTATCATTCCCCTTTGTCGGTGTCAGATTGCATTAAAAATGAATTAAAATGGCCTAAAAACCACATTTTTCATATTATAAGGGCCTAGCCCCTTTCGGCATAAGCACCCGCGCTTTTTCCATCCACGTGATCCAATGCCCGAACCACCCGCTGAAGCAAAAGGCACCTATCCACTGAGTTTATTGGGCGAAATTCCATCCGTCGATCTTGGTTGATCAGACGGTGAGTGTGAATCTCGATGCTCTCCATTTTTCCCCGTTCATTTTCTTACCGCGCCATCACCGTCCGCTCATCAGCCAGATCAACGGTCCGGAATGCGCCTGTCCTTGTGGTTCCCACCGCGCAATAGTCATAAAACAACCTGGTTTATTCCGCACCGCTTATGCGCGGTGGGTGGTTTTCCTTGAGCACCCAGCGATTCCATACAACGCTCGTCACCTGTCCCTTGTATGAAGGCAAAACCACCATCCCCTGCGCATTATCTTTCGGCCCAAGTCTCGTAGAGAAATTTGTGCAAGCCGTTCGATCCTGAGCGCCTCATCCGACGGCCATCCATCAACAAAGCTGTGCACGGGTTAAACCATCTCCGCCATACACCTGGCCCACTGTCTATCTCCCCAGATGTGTTTTCCGCCGTAGACCCCCTTTAAGATCGGACGATCCAGTTTCGTTTTCCCACTGATTGAATATTCCTCCACCACCCGGTTCCGCCACGTCACCCCCCACGTGCATTCATCGTGCAATCGCCATTTCATTACATAACATTGGCTCTTTTCATGTTTTTAAGGTTTTTATCCATATTTCACTCCGCAGACCACTAACCTCCACCAGAGCGCCCTTTCACCATTTATCTGCAGTTTTTCATCCATCTCATCATCCGCACAATCATGCTCATTATCCACATCATCTGCCACCCTGTTCATTGTTTTCTTCACAGTTTTCATGTTTTGCAGGGTTGTAAATGATAAAAGACCACCAGGATGCGCAGTCTCTGTTACAGCGACGGAGAAATCAAGGAAGATCATTTACAAGGGCAGAATTTATGAGCAAAGACCCGGGAAGGTGAAGACAGGACGATCATTTAAAGGAACAGGGTTTAAAACTCTGTGGAAAACCTCCTAGAGCCATTAAAGCTCGAGCTAACTTGAAAAAAGCAGAGATGAAGCGACAGAGTGTTTTAGTACAAAGCAAAGGAGATTAAGGCACGCTAATAAAGATCTTGAGCCTTAAATTAGCGGTTAAGAAGCAGAGCGTCGGTTGGAAGACCCCGAGGATCGATCAAAGGATCCTGAGCATAGGTAAAAGGTAACATCAGGGTTTATTCACCAGCATAATGTTTTTCTTCATAAAGTACAGGGCGTCCATACAACTTTTACTATGCACCATGTCCCTGAAAGAATCTCCACCCTAACAGCAGTTCAAAGCAATTAGAACATTTATGTAGCAGACTGCTCAGTGGTTCATTTGCCTTTGTTTATTCACCACAAGTACAACACCGCAGCCGAAATATGTCAAAATCATATCCGAGAAGATCACTCTTTCACAAAAGAGGAGACAGAGAATAAATACTCAGCATTCAAACAGAATGGGCTTCGGCCCTCGTTCTTTTCAAAGGTTTAATACAACATTTAGTGTTCACCTACCTCCTCAGTCGATCTTCTGTTCATCCTCTGCTATAAAACACAGAAGGAAGTTATTGTAAGGGTTGTTGATTGGATATTAGATAAATGCAAGCATTTTCCTCTTGAGACAAGTTCTCTGTGTAATATTGTAAGATAGGTTGAGATTTGATGTATTCAGACTGAATGTTCAAGCTGTGGGTAATGATGTACCTAATTGGTGTTGTTTTTAATATGACAAGCATATTTCTTTGGATCCTGATCTAAAGCAGCTGGTGATGTTTTTCTATCTCTGTGTTTGATTTCATTTCATTCCATTTCTACTGGCTCGCATCAGAAGTTTGGCATAAGATTTACCCTTGATAGGTACCTCATGTTGCTGCTTTCCCAGCCTTTTATGTTTTCTTCTTTTATGTGTATCTAAATATTGATTTCAATTGATTTAACCAGTGTAGTGGATGTCATTGCCTGCTATCTGATGTATGAATTGAAGAAATCTATGTTTAGATGTTCTTGCTAGTATTTAGTTGAATGAGTTGAGAACACTGGGAGGCCTAGGACCCTGTCTCTGCCTCACTAGGATCTTTCCATCTCAATTAAGCCTTTCTAAGATCCCTTGTATTGCCTCTGATTTTTTCCAAGCAGTTCTGGAGTTAAATGACCTCTGACCTGATCTATAGACAAAATTGGATGGTCTTCTCCTTTCATTTTTAGTCCTTAATGTCCCATTCCAAATATCATCCTTAAGATCCAAATGCTCTGGATGACTAGCCCAACTGAAAGCTTGCACATTGAACACAAGTAAATCCTCTCTTGACTCCATTTCCCAATGGCTTTGATGTTCTCTGAGTTATCTACCTTTGCCTAATTTCCTCTTCGCTCATCCTTGTCTTATATTGGACCCTTCTTTCCTGATTCCCAACAACCAAACATATATAAACAAACAAACCCTGTGCATATAACTAGCCTAAAATCATAAATTAGAGCCTCAAAGACATACACTTTGACTCATATAGAGAGATCCCTCTTTGGACCTAGGAGGGATAGATCCTAAGGTCTGAAAGTGGTTCTATGTTGTCTCATCTTTTGGTCTTGCCAACCTGGCCAAAACATGGGAACCCCAACATAATGGCGACTCCGCTAGGGAATTTCTGAGTGCCTGCAACTGCTAAACATTAAACTGTCTCCCAATCTCGTCACCAACATAATGGCAACTCTGCTGGGGAATTTCTGAGTTTTCCTCACTTTGCTACATCACACACCCTCAGAAAATCTAGAATCTCTGGTTAGGTTGGTAGTTAAACACGCCCTTTCACACATCAACCTCTATACCATTTGTAGTGTTCTCCCATACTCTTAGACAGAGCCTAGAAAGGGCCAGGTAGCCTCCGGATCTCACCCTCTTCGAAGGTGACATATCTGGTAAATTCCCTCCCAGTCAATCTCTGGTTGGAGTTAGCTATTTTTGAGGAGATTCCTGAAAGGTGATAGTGCCTGAGCACTGTGGTGGACAGTGTATCCCCTAGAAACATCTTTAATCTTCCACCTGGCGACTCCATAGCTCCTAAACGTTCAAAAGACTCCATTGGTGATCAGTAGGCCTGCTGATTAACTTAGTTTCACATAAGACTCCACTGGGAGACCATCCTCTAAAACAACATCAACCACAGTAGAAATAAAAGGTAGGGTTGAGCTGCTTGGCTAGGAAACAACATTCTAGCTTTTAGAACCATTCATACAAGAGCTTGCCCTGACCCGAACCCACCTGAAATAGTTGATAATCCTGAAAGTATCCTCAGAAAATATCCTTCATCCAGAAGATCAACTATTTCCAGTCACATTCATAGAGCTAACTCTGTACCAGAAGACCTTACAGCTCTATCACACTTTCCTCTTGACCTAGACTTTCAAAACAGACTACCTAGAACTAGGTCATCCAGTGATCTAGACCAGCCAGACCTTGAGTTTCACATTTCACCATCTCATAGTGGTCAACAAACTAGGGACAAAGGAAACCCTCCATCTACGCCACCTGATATCCACTTCATTCAAAAATTGGGGCTCTCCCACCCTAGATCTTCTCAACAGACTTCTGATGGTCCTAATATCCCTATTTTCCATATACCCGTTGCTCAAGCCAACCCTATACCTCATCAGAACATTATCATGGAAGCTTGGTATGCACCTCTAGTTTTACCTCAGCCCTTGTTACCCTTACCCAATGATTATCAATCAAAAATCCCACACTTCACTGCTAAAGAATCAATCACAGCTCAACAACATGTAGATAAGATGGAGGATTCTTTTGACTACATGGAAATTTATGATGATACAATCAAAATGAGAATATTTTCCCAAAGCTTAGGTGGTGATGTAAAGAAATGGTTTAAAAGCTTACCCCCTGGCAGTATCCGAGATCTCCCTGCATTATATCAGACCTTCATAAACAAATGGGAAACTAGGGCAAACCCTCGCCAACTCCTAGCAGACTACATGACCCTTAAAAGGAATGTAGGGGAGAGTGTCCATGATTACACAGCAAGAATCAACAGCATTTACAATGCTCTCCCTCCACATATGAAACCTCCACAAGGTATGGCCCTAGCAAAATACCCTGATGGGTTTGATGCTGACATGGCCTATGAGCTTAGGGATAAAGAGTACACCGCATTGGAGGACATGCAGAAAGGAGCAGTGAACATAGAGGCAAACCTGATTGAGAAAAGAGCAAGACTAAGAGCTGAGAAGAGGGTAACATATAGGGATGACACTGTAGCTTGCACTTCAGACCCAAATTATGATAGATTATCTAAAAACGTGGATATGATGCAACAAATGATGGAAAAAATGGTTGTCACAGTTAGCAATCAGAACAGAAACCAAAACCAAAATCTAAACCAAAACTTTAGAAGAAACAACAGTGCTCCCAACAGACAAAAAGAATCAGATCAAAAAGTTATTCCCCCTTTCCAAAAATTTCTTGATGAAGATGAGGGAATCATAGAAGAGCCTGAAGGGAATGCGATAAACATGTTTGAAACAGAAGACTCAGTCCTTAACTGTGATTCAAGGGAAGATCAGCCCTCACCTTCATACTGGGATGAGGAATGGTTAGAGACTGAAGATTACAGATTAGGATTTGAAAATGCCATGATGCAGGTCAGAGAACAATATGACCTTAGGAGCAAAAAGAACCAAGAAAATTCCAAAACTGAGACTCCTGGGGTTACCATCAAGAAAAGCCCTGATAAAACTTCTAAATCATCTGCTGTAAATAGCAAATCAGCAGCTGAAAGTTCTAGAAAAAACAAAGAAAAAGACAACCAAGACACTGAAAAACAAAGCCAACCAACCAGCAACAATAGCACTGCAGTTAGTGCTCCTGATAAAATGATTCCTGACCTTGTACATAGTGAGAAAGCACAAACTGATTCAGCTACTAAGGCAGTAGCAAATAAAACAGAGTTAAGCACTCCAAAAACCCTGTCCACTTTCAATCTAGAGAGTGAGATTGCAAAAATCAAAATCTTTGTACCATTATCTGAGTTGGCCACTTAGGATGTATATAAAGGCCAAATTTTGAAAGCGTTGAATCTGGGGGAAAACAACGACACTGTGAATTTGAGTGATGATCAACCTGCCCTCCTGTTTGGTCCAAAGATTGAGGGAAGGTTTCAGGAAGGGGTAGTCCCACCTTTTTATATCAGTCTCAACATTCATGACAAAATACTCCACAATGCCATGCATGACTCCGGAGCATCACACAATCTAATGCCTAAGGTAGTGATGGAAAGATTAGGCCTAGAGATAACCCGCCCTTACAAAGATTTGTATTCGTTCGACTCTAGCAGAGTAAAATGCCTAGGTCTAATCAAAGACTTGTGTGTAAGCCTCACCCAAATTCCTGCTAAATGCATGGTCATGGACATGGTGGTAGCAGATGTGCCACCCAAGTATGGCATGCTATTGTCAAGATCACGGGGAGCCAAACTGAAAGGAACGATACAGATGGATGGTTCATATGCCACTATCCCTATATTTGGCCAACTCAGAAGACTGTATAGAGAGTCCCAAATGAAATTCCTAGTCAGTAGCCCCGAGAAGCCTGGAAAATCCCCTTTATACTCTGTACACACAGACCTGGATTCTTTCATTCTTTATAACGACCCATCCTTAGGAGAGCCAGCGTCAGAAAACAGAAATACAAACAATAACATAGAGCCCGTGGACTTTAACATAATGGCTACCCTAGAAGAATACGATGAAGAGAACCATGGGTAGGGTACTGAAAACGAAACACTGAGTGAACCAGAAACAGAAACAGAACGTAAACAACAATATAGCCAACTCTCTGAACTCCACACATGTCATGGAGAAAAAAACAACCAGAAACCTAGCACAGACCCCACAACGCAACACAATGGAAAACCCAACTATGGAGAAGGAAAGAATGACGAAACGGAAAATGAACCCCTGTGGGAAATGAATTTCGATGGGTCCTGTACCAGGAAAACTGCCGGAGAAGGGGTGTGGTTACGTAACGTAGAGAGTGATTATGCAGAGAGCCACACTGTCAATCTGCACTTCAAATGCACAAATAATATTGCAGAATATGAGGCTCTTATCTTGGGCTTAAATCTATTGAAAAAATTAGGAGCCCGTAGAGTAACTGTGCTAGGAGACTCTGAGTTGGTTATCAAACAAGTGAATGGTGAATACGCAGCAAAACAACCTAGACTGAGGGCATATAGGAACGATGCCATGGATATATTGAAAAATTTCATGGAATATGAATTGGTGTTTGTTCCTAGGAGTCAAAACGTTATTGCTAACAGATTAGCTTGCATGGCTAGTTCATATCCTAAGACTCCCCCTGACCAACAAATCATCATTCAGACCAAGTTCAGACCTGCAGTGCCAGACAACGAAAAATATTGGCAGGTCTTTGAAGGAGACAAACAGATTGAAGATTTCCTGGTGGGCAGAAATGAGTTTGAATTTTCTTATTCCGACTCAAAATCCGATGACAATTGCCCAAGTAAGGATCCCCCAGATGAACAAGCAACACCCTGTAACATAGAGATAAACACCCTGAATGAAGAAACTGGAAATCCAACCGAAAAATGTGAAAACGCAGATAGCGAAGAGATAGAGGTGCTGCAGGCCAAAGACAAGAATATACCCAGAGGCCTAGCACCATTGGAGGACCTTTTTGACTTCGATGATGTAGCAAAAAATCCCACTATAGAACATGCAGACTCTGATGTTGAAGAATGCAACATAGGCACTGAAGATAGACCCAAAATGATAAAACTGGCTAAGTCTATAGCTGCAAACATGAAGAACAAATACATTGACCTGTTCAAGGAATTCATTGATGTGTTTGCATGGAGATATGAAGACTTAAAGGCCTATGACACCAACATCATACAACACAAGATACCTTTGAAGGAAAATCAGAAGCCTTTCAGACAAAAACTCCGCAGAATCAATCCAAAACAATTGCCTGCAGTGGAAAAAGAGATTAAGAAGATGTATGATGCAGGCATAATAGTTCCTGTGAGGTTCTCTGATTGGGTATCAAACTTAGTGGCTGTGAGGAAGAAAACAGGGGAAATTAGACTGTGCATAGACTTCAGAAATCTTAATAGGGCCTCATTAAAAGACAACTACCCCTTACCTAGAATGGAACATATCCTGCAGAAGGTAGTGGGCTCTAAAAGGATTTCCCTATTAGATGGTTTTTCAGGTTATAACCAAGTGTTAGTACTCCCAGAAGACCAACTCAAGACAACGTTCACCACTCCTTGGGGCACCTTCATGTATGTGAAAATGCCCTTTGGACTGATGAATGCTGGAGCCACCTTCCAGAGAGCGATGGACATAGCTTTCTCAGATGAGATAGGACACTTCATAGTTATATACTTGGATGACTTGACTGTCTTTTCTAAAACTGAAGAAGAACACCTGAAACATCTGAGGAAATTTTTTGAAAAATGCAGAAGGTATGGTCTGTCACTAAATCCTAAGAAAACCATTTTTGGGATGCAAGAAGGCAAACTTCTTGGTCACATTATATCTGAGAAAGGGATTAGGATAGACCCACAAAGAGTTGAGGGGATACTCCAAATCACACACCCGAGAAACATCAAGGAGTTACAGTCCTTCGTTAGGAAGATCAATTTCCTTAGGAGATTCATTCCCAACCTAGCTGAGCACCTTAGGAAAATGACCAACATGCTAAAGAAAGGTGTCGAAATTAAGTGGAATGTTGAAGCCAAGAAATATTTTGAGTCGGTAAAACTGGTGCTCACACAAGCCCCTGTCTTGATCAACCCAGATTTCTCAAAATATTTTCTAATCTTTTCATTCACCTCCCAACATACAATAGTTGTTGTCTTACTGCAGAAAAACACAGAGGGAATGGAACAACCAATTGCCTTCTTCAGAAAAGCGCTAAGAGATGCACCCTTGAAGTACAACATTATGGAAAAGCAGGCCTATGCCCTGGTAAAGGCCTTAAAATACTTTAGGGTGTACATTATGCATTCTCACACCATTGCTTATGTGCCAAATATAGTGGTCAAAGATATCTTGTCCCAAGACCCTGATGGGAAAATGGGCAAATGGATTGCTACTATCTTAGAATATGAACTTGAGATAAAGCCCACCAAACTGATCAAAGGTCAAGGCCTGGCCCAATTAATGGTTGAATCTAATCTGCAGGCCCTTGACATTAACATGGTAAATGCCTTAGATGAGCAGGAAGGATTGCCCCACCCAACTATTGAGGAGGAGTTCCAGAACTCTCCTTGGTACTCTGATATAATTTACGTGCTCACCAATCTCAATGCCCCTCTAGAAATGTCCAAAACCAAGGCCAGATTCATAAAAATCAAAGCTAGAAACTACTGCATTTTGAATGAAAACTTATACTGGAAAAATCCAAATGGTCTATTGCTGAAATGCTTGCCTGAACCCGAAGCTGAAAGAATTAAACAGGAATTCCATGCTGGGGAGTGTGGGGGTCACCTGAGTTGGAAAGCCACTGCAAACAAGATACTCAGGGCTGGCTATTATTGGCCCACACTCTTCAATGATGTCCATAAAATGGTAACTGCCTGTCATAAATGCCAAATCTTTGAGGGCAGAAAAAATCTCCCCCCCCTCCCTCTACAACCTATCACCGTAGAAGGTCCCTTCATGCAATGGGGCCTAGAATTCATTGGGGAAATTCACCCCTCTTCTTCTGGGCAACACAAATGGATCCTAACAGCCACAGACTACTTCACCAAATGGATAGAGGCTATACCCACTAGGAATGCCACTGATTCTGTCATCATTAGGTTCCTAGAAGACTTCATCCTGTCTAGGTTTGGATGTCCAAGAAAAATAATCACTGAAAATGCTGCTGCTTTTGGATCCAAGAGAATGGTTGATTTCTGTCACAGGTATGGAATAGCACTTGGTCATTCGACTGCCTATTACCCACAAGGTAATGGACTAGCTGAATCTTCAAACAAAAGCCTAGTGAAAATCATCAAGAAGTTGTTAGAAGAGAAAAAGAAGTCATGGCATAAGAAGTTGGTGCACGCCTTGTGGGCTGACAGGCTTACAACGAAGAATTCCATTGGTATGTCACCATTCCAGCTCGTTTATGGAGCAGAAGCAGTTTTTCCTACCAGCCTTGGAGTGCCAGTGATCAAGCTTGTCTAGGAGATTCAGACAGAGGAAGACAGTATGTTGAGAAGAATTAATGAAACAATCCATCTTCAACAAACGAGGGAGCAGGTTTATAACAGAGCTGTTAGAGTTCAGGAAAACATAAAGAGGCAGTTTGACAAAAGAGCCAAAGCTTCAGATTTCAAAGTTAGGGACAAGGTTCTGAAATGGGATTCAAGAAGAGAGGAAAAAGGTAAACATGGCAAGTTTGATATTTTGTGGCGAGGTCCATTTATTATCCAAGCTATTGTGGGTCCTAATGCATTTTTCTTACAAGAAATTAATGGTACAGAGCTGTTTGGGGGTCCTATCAATGGCAGGGTGCTCAAACATTACTTCTGCTGATTTTCATTTCCAGTCTCCATTTCCATTGTACATACCATTGCAGTTTTCATTTTCAAAGAAAAGGAGAAAATGTTTCAAAAATAGAGAGAAAGGAGAGGTTCAGACATGCTCAAAACATGAACCTCTGAGACGCAAAAGATTGGCCCTGATCAGCCCATGCATTTTCCTGAGTAAGGGCCTACTCCATACCAATTGGACGAGCAAGACATGTACGATGAACCTGGTCTGGAGTTTGCTCTTGCTCAGAAAAATTCTCAAGATGGGGCTCACGAAGATATCCCACTTCAGTATCAGTCCATACATGAAGTAAAGAAGCTGGTCCTAACACGCTCAAAACCTGGACCAGCAAAGGGAACAGAAGAATCAGCTCTAACGTGCCTAAAACTAGAGCTGAGAGGCAAAGGAAGTGACTCTAACAAGCTCAAAACTTGAGTCAAAAAAAGAAGAAGGATACCGCAAGTTTCATATTTTAAGCCTTCCAAGTTTTGTTTCAATGTTCAGCATTTCAATGCACAGCAAGTCAGACAGTTTAATCCTGGCTTGGCTGTTTTTCAATTGTTGTCTTATAATATAGTGAAGAAATCTGTTGGACAGTTTATCCCAGCAGGTAGTAGACTAGGTAGAGAATCGCATGAGGCCAACAGTCTAATCTGGTCTCATGGAGTAATAAGGGTAGATTTAGAATAGGTTTGTTTTGTGTTTTCATGAATAAATGATGTAAAGGGTCTGCTAGCTCAAATGCACCCTAAAAGAAGAAAATGTTAGGATTGTAGTATGGGTAGGTAGTTTGGTTGGGAGAATTTTTTTTGCTGATGAATGTCTTCCTATTGTGGCAGCTGAAAATCAAAGAAGAAAGATGGCTTATAACAGCAGGCATCTGGCCTACTCCAAATATTATTTCTGGTTTCTTGACTCCTTCAAGAAGAAGCCATCCCCATGTGGAGCCACTGTTAGCCCCCTATGAAATTCTTGAAAAGCAAGCTGGGGGCTAGTCTGCTTTAGAGCCTTCAAGGAATGCCTTTTCCTGAAAACCCATCATCCTTGAAGTCTCTTAGTGTTGTGCCTAAAATAGTTTCCCCCTGCTAATCCATTTCTCCTGTCCATCCTCTAAATTCCCCATTAACCCCCTAAATCCCCTTCATTCACCTATCGTTCCCCTTTGTCGGTGTCAGATTGCATTAAAAATGAATTAAAATGGCCTAAAAACCACATTTTTCATATTATAAGGGCCTAGCCCCTTTCGGCGTAAGCACCCGCGCTTTTTCCATCCACGTGATCCAGTGCCCGAACCACTCGCTGAAGAAAAAGGTGCCTATCCACTGAGTTTATCGGGCGAAATTCCATCCGTCGATCTTGGTTGATCGGACGGTGAGCGTGAATCCCGATGCTCTCCGTTTTTCCCCGTTCATTTTCTTATCGCGCCATCACCGTCCGCTCATCAGCCAGATCAACGGTCCAGAATGCGCTTGTCCTTGTGGTCCCCGCCGCGCAATTGTCATAAAACAACCTGGTTTATTCCGCACCGCTTATGCGCGGTGGGTGGTTTTCCCCGAGCACCCAGCGATTCCATACAACGCTTGCCACCTGTCCCTTGTACGACGGCAAAACCGCCCATCCCCCGCGCATTATCTTTTGGCCCAAGTCTCATAGCGAAATTTGCGCAAGTCGTCCGATCCTGAGCGCCTCATCCGACGGTCATCCATCAACAAAGCTGTGCACGGGTTAAACCATCTCCGCCACACCCCTGGCCCACTGTCTATCGCCCCAGATGTGTTTTCTGCCGTAGACCCCCTTTAAGATCGGACGGTCCAGTTTCTTTTGCCCGCTGATTGAATATTCCTCCACCACCCAGTTCCGCAACGTCACCCCCCATGTGCATTCATCGTACAATCACCATTTCATTACATAACATTGGCTCTTTTCATGTTTTTAAGGTTTTTTATCCATATTTCACTCCGCAGACCACTAACCTCCACTAGAGTGCCCTTTCACCATTTCTCTGCAGTTTTTCATCCATCTCATCATCCGCACAATCATGCTCATTATCCACATCATCCGCCACCCTGTTCATTGTTTTCTTCACAGTTTTTGTGTTTTGCAGGGTTGTAAATGATAAAAGACTGCCAGGACACACAGTCTCTGTTACAACGATGGAGAAATCAAGGAAGATCATTTACAAGGGCATAATTTATGAGCAAAGACCCGGGAAGGTGAAGACAGGACGATCATTTAAAGGAACAGGGTTTAAAACTCTGTGGAAAACCTCCTAGAGCCATTAAAGCCCGAGCTAACCTGACAAAAGTAGAGATGAAGCGGAAGAGTGTTTCAGTACAAAGCAAAGGAGATTAAGGCACGCTAATAAAGATCTTGAGCCTTAAATCAGCGGTTAAGAAGCACAGCGTCGGTTGGAAGACCCCAAGGATCAATCAAAGGATCCTGAGCACAGGTAAAAGGTAACATCAGGGTTTATTCACCAGCATAATGTTTTTCTTCATAAAGTACAGGGCGTCCATACAGCTTTTATTATGCACCGTGTCCCTGAAGGAATCTCCACCCTAACAGAAGTTCAAAGTAATTAGAAAATTTATGTAGTAGACTTCTCAGTGGTTCATTTGCCTTTGTTTATTCACCACAAGTACAACACCGCAGCCAAAATATGTCAAAATCATATCCGAGAAGATCACTCTTTCACAAAAGAGGAGACAGAGAATAAATACTCAGCATTCAAACAGAATGGGCTTCGGCCCTCGTTCTTTTCAAAGGTTTAATACAGCATTTAGTGTTCACCTACCTCCTCAGTCGATCTTCTATTCATCCTCTGCTATAAAACACAAAAGGAAGTTATTGAAAGGGTTGTTGATTGGATATCAGATAAATGCAAGCATTTTCCTCTTGAGACAAGTTCTCTGTGTAATATTGTAAGATAGGCTGAGATTTGATGTATTCAGACTGAATGTTCAAGCTGTGGGCAATGATATACCTGATTGGTGTTGTTTTTAAGCATATTTCTTTGGATCCTGATCTAAAGCAGCTGGTGATGTTTTTCTATCTCTGTGTTTGATTTCATTTCATTCCATTTCTACTGGCTCGCATCAGAAGTTTGGCATAAGATTTACCCTTGATAGTTACCTTATGTTGCTGCTCTCCCAGCCTTTTATGTTTTCTGCTTTTATGTGTATCTAAATATTGATTTCAATTGATTTAACCAGTGTAGTGGATGTCATTGCCTGCTCTTTGATGTATGAATTGAAGAAATCTATGTTTAGATGTTCTTGCTAGGATTTAGTTGAATGAGTTGAGAACACTGGGAGGCCTAGGACCCTGTCTCTGCCTCACTAGGATCTTTCCATCTCAATTAAGCCTTTATAAGATCCCTTGTATTGCCTCTGATTTTGTCCAAGCAAGTCTGGAGTTAAATGACCTCTGACCTGATCTATAGACAGAATTGGATGGTCTTCTCCTTTCATTTTCAGTCCTTAATGTCCCATTCCAAATATCATCCTTAAGATCCAAATGCTCTGGATGACTAGCCCAACTGAAAGCTTGCACATTGAACACAAGTAAATCCTCTCTTGACTCCATTGCCCAATGGCTTTGATGTTCTCTGAGTTATCTACCTTTGCCTAATTTCCTCTTCGCTCATCCTTGTCTTATATTGGACCCTTCTTTCTTGATTCCCAACAACCAAACATAAACAAACAAACAAACCCTGTGCATATAACTAGCCTAAAATCATAACTTAGAGCCTCAAAGACATACACTTTGACTCATATAGAGAGATCCCTCTCTGGACCTAGGAGGGCTAGATCCTAAGGTCTGAAAGTGGTTCTATGTTGTCTCATCTTTTGGTCTTGCCAACTTGGCCAAAACATGGGAACCCCAACAACTTGTACACTCAAACCTAGTCTACAACTATTGTTACACTGCCTTGGAATATCCACTACAACTGGGGAACACTGCCTTGGAATATCCATTACAACTAGGGAACTTGAATTCTTTGCGTGCACTAGCTATTTTGGGTTGATGGATCAGTTAACTAGATGATCATTGAGTTTGACTAAATTCTCACTACACAATTGACCTTCCACTAGTTCCTCCAACAATTAGAACTAATTTAACCTTCGACTAGTTCCTCCAACAATTAGAACTAATTTAACTGAAAACAACTTGAGATGATTGCATTGATTGTTACAAATTAGCAACTAGAATTTAGAAATTTTCTCAATTTAATCAAAACAAATCAAATTGAGAATTTCTTGTTGCAATTTTCACCAAATTATCTCGGAAGAGATAACTTATTGATGATTGACATGATGTAGTTATGATGAACTTATACTTTTAATATACAACATCTTTCTAATATCAAAAGTAGTCAAAATCAATATATTTTAAAATTATACCCAAAATTTATAATGAATTAATTTTATTTTTTTTATTTTATCAAAATTGGTATTATAATAACCAAAAATAAATTTACACTTTAAACGTAAAGTTCATGGCCCAAACTAAAGGGGAACTTCACAACCAATTATTTAAAAAGTCAGCTCTTCATTGTTAGAGGAGAGAAATGATGCAGTGGATACCTTCAAACAGTAAGCACCAGAGCTTATGTTTGGGGATTACCTCATTTTCTTTGAAGCTTGGTTTTAGAGAGAAAGATAGTGGATTCATTCAAACACTTGGTTTTCTCTTAAGCTTTGTTTTGGGACAAGTTTTGGACGTGTTTTATGTGCTGATTATTATGATTGTCATCGAGGGCAATAAGAGCATTTCACTTACTCGAACTGACTTCTTAGAAGTTTTGGGCGTTTCAAGCGGTTGAATCGCAAGAACTCAACAAGAAATGTTGAAGAAAGGTTGGATAGGCTTGAATATTATTGTCATTTTGAAAATGAAGAACTTCAATAGACACATCACTATAATTGTCTTTGAACTAGATTCTGGGGAGCTTGACAATCGTAAGGTGGAATACAGTGAAATCAATAATAAAGGTACCTGATAAGACGCAGAACCACCTCCATACAACATCAAAGAGAGCCTGCAAGACTGAGGCGTAGTCAAACAAGCTCCGTCCCCAATGCATGCACATACAAATGGAAAAATGTCGAAATGACAAGACAAAGAGGCACCCCGTGCAATTACATACAAATGGAAAAATGTCAGGCGTGACAGACTGAGAGGTTGAAATTTTGAATGGCAAAGATTTTTTTTTAGAAGTTGCCAGACTAATAGATGTGAACATAAATAGATTGTAAATTCTAGAATATCTAAAATTTTTGATATATATTAGCAAAGTCAAACAATTGATCCATCAAATGTCTGAAAACAATAGGAATTTGTAATTACCATAAGAATAGCCTACTAAAAATACATAAACTTTAATAGATGTGAACATAAATAAATTGTAAATTTCAGAATATTTAAAATTTTAATATATATTAAAAAGTCAAACAATTGATCCATCAAATTCTCACAATAGGAATTTGCAATTACCATAAAGATAGCCTTCTTAAATACATCAACTTTAAATGGCAACACAATGTAAGAGCCTGGATATGAGCCATATTAATTTTTTACTCTAAATTTTGTTGGCATTATGTTAGAATGTAGGGAGTTTTGTCGTTGTAGAAATTTGTAAGTTTAATTTTATTTTTTATTTTTTTTAAATATTAGATTATACATAAATAAAATTTACAAAAGAAATTTTTGCAAAACAATATAATTAGTATTTTTTTTTTTTTTAAATATCAGATTATATATAAATAAAATTAAAAAAAAAAGTTTTGCAAAGCAGTATAATTAATAAGTTTCTTGAAAATATTATATATCAAAAGATTTGAAGTTCAAATCACTCAATATACAATTACACATAAATATTATATGTATAGCATATAAACAAGTACAACTAGAGTCTACTTAAAAAATACATATAAACAATTACAATTAGATATTATATATATAACATATAAACAACTACAATTAGATATAATGTCTATAGATATTATATATAACATATAAAACTACAATTAGATATTATATATAACATATAAACAACTACAATTAGATATTATATCTGTACATATAGATATTATATGTATAGATATCAAGTGGAAAAAAAAAATTATAATTATAACTCTTATCTGAAAATGAAATCGAACCGACCCAATTATTGAATATCTAAGCACAAAAACAAAAACATCTTTTTAACATAACAGAACACCCCCACCACTGCCTAATCACTGCATGAGTATGTCTCTTGGTTGTAGTAGCAAACTCATGGTCTGTGGTTTATGGTGCACCTTCGTTGGTTTATGATCCCATAATGGTTTGCAATAACCCTTCCTCAGTTATGCCAATCGAAAAATGATTCAAAATAAATTCCTCCAAAACCTATAACGGAATCACACTAACTATTTTCTTTTAGCTGCCTATCACTTTCTGCAAATTCTTGCTGTAAATGGGCAGCAACAAACGGGGCATGTTGGGAGTTGAATGTTCCATTTATTTGCAATTTTTTAACTCTTTTCCAGGGTATTGATACATCATAAAAGTATGAATCTAAGTGGGTAATAAATGTAATTGTTTTTATTGTTATATTTTTTTGGAGTTTTGATGTTAAAATTTGGTGGAAAAATGTGAAATTTTGATTTGTGTTATTTAAATTGGTTATTGATTTTAATACTCTCAAAAATCTCAAGACACATAATCAAAAGTTATCTATCAAATTACCTATCAAGTTTGTGATTTTAAGAAATTCCTATCAAATTATAGAGAAATTATACCCAAAAAATTTACCAAAAAAACTTCCAAAAAATAAAAATAAAAACAGCTCTTTAATAAATCATATACATTTTAAAACCCATGAACTTCTAGGAAAAACAAATTTCTTCTACATCAATACCTCTTTACAGGTCAAGGTTGTTTGTTTTTCTGAGGGCCTCATCTTGTTCCGCGTTATTGCCGAGTCAATGAATCAAATAAAACAAAACAAATGAATAGTAAGAACGTGATGCGATTGTGAATTAAAAATAAAATCATAAGGAGAGTCCAAAGGAATCTGGCATGTGAATTCACGTGTTTCGTACTCAGCAGTCTGCACATGCAGGCACTATTGAAAGGTAGAAATAGAAACTCTTTTTTTAAAACAACCAAATACTCTTCAAACAAACCCAGTACTATTCAAAGTTAGAAATAGAAACTCTTTTTTTAAAACAACCAAATACTCTTCAAACAAACCCAAGATCTTTGCCACCGAAACCCAAGATATTCTCGCATTTCATTTGTGCAATCTCTCGTTCTCATCTTTCCATAATTCGGCTGCGGGTCAATAGGTTTGTTCATGATATCCACATTTCTCGGTATGGTTTTGGAGGTGGCCACGGCGGCTCGGGGAGCTTTTGCGGGCGTTTCATTTATTAAAAATGACACACGCATACGTGTACCCCATGCAACCGTACCTCAGAAATGTGAAAAGCATCTATGGTACTCTGTTTGAATCTTGTGCTGCAACATGTTTTGATGATTGTGTAACATGATTATCTATTTTGATTTTCTTGAACGTTTAACTGTATAGCACATTATCTACACTGTATAACACATTATCTTCATGCTTGATTATATAATATGATTATCTATTCTGATTTACCTTCACGATTCTCTACAGTGATTTTCTGTAAAGGTATCTAAATATTAGAAGTGGATTAGTACAATGCGATATGTTTTATTATGTAATATGATTATTTATTTTGGTTTTCTAAAATATTTAACTATATAATAATATAATCTGATTATCTATTTTAATTAAAAAAAAAACATATAAATATCAATGCTAAATTGATATAATAAATCACATTAAAAAAATATTCTTAAAATAACATGTCGAGATTAGTATTAGTATTGTAAATTACATTTAAAAAAAATACTCTACATCCATGTCTCAATTCTGGCCGTTCTTTTCAACAAACATATCGCTTTTTATTATACCATCCAAAAAATGATATCACCTTGGATGGTATAATAATGTTTGAAATCATTATGCAATATACAAGAGTTGATCTTAGATGGTATAATAACGAGTTGATCTTGGATGATATAATAACGGTTTAAATCACTATGCAATATACAAATGAGTAAGTTGATCTTGGATGGTATAATAACGAGTTGATTTTGGATGGTATAATAATGGTTTAAATCACTATTCAATAGATAAATGAGTTGATTTTTGTGGTAGTGCAGTTCTTTTTTTAAGTTTTGGCACTTATATTAATTTAATTATTGTATTTTTAATAACAAAAAATAATTATAATTTTCTGTAAAATTGTATTATTTTGATTGTTGTTAGGAAAATTAAAATATTGATTAGATAGTATTGTTTATTTATTGGCGCCTTTTTATAGATGTTTAAGTAGATTTTTTCTAAATTTTGATAAATAATTAGAAATTTTGTATTTTTGTGTCGTTTATAAAATATTTGAAAAAGATGATTTTATTTTTAAATATAATTTAAATCAGTTAAGGCATATAAATTAAATAAGTAGTAAATATTCATATTCATCAATCCATAATATGCACTAATAAGCACTAAAATATATATTAGGATATTTGCTAAAATTAAAAGAATCATAAGAACTAAATAAAGTATAACTTTATTTAAATTAATAATAAATAATAATAAAAATTATTATATAAGTTGACTGTGTATACCTTTGAAAAAACATAAAACAAGATTCTTAACCATTCATAGTTACTGTCACTTTACTATGGAGATTATCAATCTATAAATAAGCTTTGTTACAAAATCATAACCTAACAATATCACATGCCTCAAAAACCATAACTTACTTCATATGGGACTTGTTCATATGATTTTTTTTTAACTAATCAATTTAATCAAAAGGACATAACTGCTTTGGAGACAAATTTCAACCTTTGATTTGTATATAGTATTCAAAATACTCTATAATATTCAGTGGAAGTTAAATCTTTCAACTAATATAATATATAGAGTGTGAAATAATTTCTGGAAGACATATAACCTAGTGTTTGGTGGCTCTAGGAAAACTAACAACACTAAAGGCTACAAGATAAAGTTGGAATATTCAGTGGAAGTTAAATCTTTCAACTAATATAATATATAGAGTGTGAAATCATTTCTGGAAGACATATAACCTAGTGTTTAGTGGCTCTAGGAAAACTAACAACACTAAAGGCTACAAGATAAAGTTGTTAAAATCATCATGCATATCATTATCGCTCATACTCACAAGCTCTTCAAATTTTGGTAGTGATGTAGTGCTTCCATAAACCATGGATGCAAAGCCTCATTGAACCTATTTTTAAATGTGGGGATAAAAACATTCCCTCTAATTATAGGACCATTATGTTTAACCCCATTTTATTTAAGTTGTATATGATTATTTTGGATGAATAATAGCTTTTGGTTAAAAAGCCATAAAAAAGAACTAAAGACCAAGTTGGGTTTAGGAAATATCATTCAATTGTGAACCACTTTGTTACTCTTACGATCATTGTGGAGGAGTGTCACAATAATAAAATTGATCTCTTTTCTTGTTTTTTTGACTCTAAAAAAGCTTTAGACGCTATCCCTATGACAAAATTTTGAAAGAGGTTGGAAGAGATAGAGGTTCCTATTGAGTTGGGGGTTTTTGTGACAAGGTTGTATGAGAATTTTGTTGCTAATTTTAGGACCACTAGCTTGGTTGAAAGAAGTTAATTGCAATATTGAAGTCAAGCAAGGATGTACATTGCTCCCTACAATTTTTGGCATATACAATAATAAGTTAGAAGAGTGTTTAGAGAAAGCAAGTTGTGTTGGTCCAACTCTCACTAGTATAGTCATCACTCTTCTTTTTTATGCTAATGATATTATTCTTTTGGCAAGGAATCCTCTTAAACTTGGAAAGAAACTACGAATCCTCCAGAAATTTTGTTTCATGATGGGCATGACTATTAATACTAACAAAAACATAGCTATTTATATGATAGCAACAACTTAGAGGAAGTGCCCCCCTAAAAATATCTTAGAATCAATATCCATAACAAGCTCAATTAGAATTATAGCATTGAGAAAACAATCAATCAACGGTGGAAAACTATCGATTTGAAAAAAATAATAAATCAACAAAGTTGTGGATATGGGATTAAAAAATCTCCTATTTGATACTCTCATTATGTGTGTTATATTATAAATCTATATGGATGTGATATTTTAGATACAATATCTCTAAAGAGTCATAGTGAAAGACATAATAGATTCAAAAGTAATTTATCAACTATAATCTTACAATTAAAAGAAATACACCCTACCTTATTCTCTTTATCAAATAAAATATTTCCCCCATTTAGAGCATAGCTATAACTAAGTATCTATTGTATAAGAAAATGTTAAACAACATGAAAGACAAGAAGCTTTCTAAAAATGTTTCAAACTCTAATTGAAACTACCTTCAATTCGAGCAAGGAAGGCATAAGGATGCACAATATTGACTAGATCATTAAAGAATTAAGAAAGAGATCATCTTGTAAAATACAACTAATATTAAAAATATTATTACATCAAATTTTAAGGAGAAATTATGGTATGATGAGGAGTTACAGGGAAAAAAGAAATTAAGATTTTATAAGGAGGTGATCAACCTAAATATTCAATATCAATGTATTTCTTTGTCTTAACTAGGGTAAAGAAGAAAATAAACATTGTTAAAATAAGAACAAATTCTCATGAGTCACATAATATAATTGGATGTTGTTCACCCTAAAACATTTTGAAACTAAAAAGTTTGTCTCCTTTGTAACACAAAAAAAGACTAAAGATAAAAGACAATTTTTAAATTTTCAATCTTATATTTGAATTAGAATTAAATTTCAAAATATTTTCCATATTACTAATTTTCTAACTTAACAAAACTATAATAATTTTTAAAAAATTTCTTCATATTTTTTCAACATTTAAATAAACTTCTAAAACAATTTAAATAATATCTTATTTTCTAAAAAATTGAAGTAATATCTTATCTTCTAAAAAAAATTAAATAATATCTTATCTTCTTTAAAAAAATGAAATAACATCTTATTTTTAAAACATCTTATTTTCTCAGGATTAAATAGACAATTTTTTTTGAGTAAATGTTAATCATGGTCGTCATCATAATATTAAAACCGTAATACTTACACATATTTAATTTTAATTTAAATAATTTTCAATATTTATGTAAAATAAAATCTTATAAAAAATGTCACAAATTTCAATAAAAATAATTTATAATAATTAAATATTATTAAAAAAATCAATATATAAAATTAAAATAAAAACCATATTTACAATAACAATAGATAAAAATTAGAATAGTCAAACAAATCATATAAACATGTCGATGGCTATGAGAATTTAAATATAAAGAAACAATTTAACCCTTCAACCCCGAAAGCCATTCCCTAAACGCATGTTTAGCTTAGTGTCTTACGCTGGATGGTTTGATTATTGATACCACGTTCACTTTGGCTAGCCTAAAGTGTTTGTGTGGTAGATTTTAAAACCTAAACATATTTTTTTATTATTCTTTTGTGCGAGTTTGTTTAATTAGTTTTGTGGCGAAGTCCTCTTTACATTTATAATTTACGAAGTCGTCTTTTTAGGATATAATTTTTTTTTAACCAATGGCTTTTTGTGCAACACCATTAGAATTCAAATCTGTCTTCTTCATTTTTTTAATTAAGGAAAACAAATATTTATATTAGTGTCGCAAAATTATTATCTCTGACTTGTTATTTTGAAAACCAGACTAGAGGTAGTAAATTACAGAGTCAAGGATTTGAAAAATTAGAGGATATTCCATGAAAAAAAGATGAACTATTTGTTATCTCACTTTGGGGGAGACTAACAACAGGAGACAAAAATAGTAGTTTTGTTGACCGGAAATTTTCAACCCTATTTCAAATTAGGGGTGGAGGAAATTCTCAACCCTATTTCAAGAACTTTGAGTTTTGCTACATTATTACTATTATGTCCAATGTAACCAAAATACAAATGAATAATGCATGCTTTTGATGAGAGAAATGCTCCCCCATAGCCCACAGGACCAAGGTCTCCTTTCGAGGCACATCGAAGTTTAGTTTAATAAAAAGAGGAGCAGAAGACGAGTGCGAGCTAGAGGAGGGAATAAATTAGGGTGCGAAGATGGGCGTTGGGTAGGGAAATATGGTAGATTGAGAGAAACGAGAATAGTTTCCTCACAATCTTGGGCTCACTAATCCAAGGCCGACCAATTGGATATAAGGATGATTTCTTTGAAATTACAAAGGAAGGTGTTTGAAAGAGAGAGGTTGGAGTCTATAAAGTTGTGAAAGATATGTTGATTATTTTCTTTCTAGAGAATCCAAAAAACAAATCCAAATGCAAGAATCCAAGCTCTATTGAGAATGGGATTGAAAAATGGGGAAAGAGGCCAATTACTTTTCAAGTCTAAGGGACAAGTCTCCTATCAAAAAGGTTCTCTAAAGATATTGAAAAACTAGTCCTAGAGATTCTAAGCTAGAGGATAGGAGTTGGAACAATGTTTATGGTTTTATTCACCGATTCAACATAATAAATAGAGTGAGGGGCCAACATAACCCCTTGAGAGAAGCTTATCCCTAGTTAATCTTTTTGTATGGACGAGAATCCATAAAGAAGTAGGTTAACTTGGTCCAAAAATTATGATGCTAGATTTTAGACCATGCTTGTTGATTTAGAGTGTGTGTGTGTGGTTGGATGCAAGGAAGTAAGCTTATTTGATGGTGACAGAACATTGTGGCTGATATCCCCAATGAAGTGTTTTCAAATATTCAGAAGTTTGTTTAATAGCTTGGGATGATAAGGGGATGTCCTAGGAAGAGGGAGGTTGCCATCAACGATAATTGGTTTATGGGGAGATGTTTTCCGAGTAGTTAGACACAAGAATTTTCCCATGAGATTGTATAACATAGAGTATATACTGAAGATATTCTTCGGTATAAATTTTGGGAAAGTGATGCCAAGAATCATCGCAAAAGTGATTAGTTTTTCCATCCTTCAATTCCTAAAAGTTGTTTTATTGTACTAAATGTTTTCCTTCACAAGCCAGATTCTAGATAGCTAAGCTCGTTGGAAAGGAATTTTTGTAGATGCGTTGCTATTCAAAATGGAGATTTTGTATTTACTAGTCCATGTTTTCTTCCATAATTCCTGACCTTGTTGTAGCCAACATCACCAACATTTGGCTCTTAAGATAGTACTCAAATTTTTCATATCCTAGAGGCCCAACCTTCCTGATTTTTTGGAGAGATAATTTCACCTAAGAAACTAGTGCCCATTTTTTCTCTTCTTTCACTCCTCCCCATAAGAAAGTTTTTCGAAGGACTTTGATTTGATGAAGGATGGTTTTGGGTATTGTAAGGGTGGAGAGAAGATACATGGATAATGTAATGTACCCCTATAAAATTGTTTCCAAAAAATCCCCTTTCTAGAAAATTCCCACCTAGTAAAATGCATACTTAAGTGTAACACATATGCACATGCCTATCTTAACATGATTATGCTTCATAATACATTGCATAAATCAATAAAATCAATGCAGTGGAAAGTAAAATTAATAGTTAAATACTTATATTTTATGTTTATGGCCAACTAGTTGTAGTCCTTCAACATTCCCCCAACCATGGACCATGCTATTCATTTCTTCAGTAGAAGGTCACCCCAAAGTTGGGGCTTTGAATCCATGGGGCATCAACATCAACCTACCCAAATCCTAGTACATGCCTTGTGCAAAAAATAATCCAAGGTACCAAACTCTAACTATAGGCTCACATTCCCCTTCAACTACACCTAAGTGGTACACACCCTTCTATGCACCAATAGTTCCTCAGGCTATGCCACCACCTTCTGAGGAATCTTCCTCAATCAAACATGCATGTTATAGAGCCCTATAACTTCTAGGAGTTATAATTCCCTCAAGGGTTTTCTAGTTACCATTATAGGATTTCATTTCATCACTACCATGATTCTTCTATATCCATGTGTCTAAATCAATCCATAGGAATTATATATGTTACTTCACAGTGCCAACATGCTCATTTTTATATGCATATTCTTTTCTTTTCAACTTGGATCTTCCCAAGCCTTAATGGACATTGATTATTTTCATGTGCACCTTTTTATGATTATCTAACCATATGTGCCTCTTTTTCTCATCCATGGAGTCTCAAACCCTAATATTTGTTTCACCTTTTCGATTTGTAGCCATTATAATTTATTAATATGCATGTGTTTTTTGGGACTCATGATTCCCATTAGACCAAAACTCATAGGTGTTAGTCAACAATCACATCGCAAGAGTTCAGGAAACACAAGAGGAAATTAGTCCATGTCGTGAAACACACACGAAACATTGGCTTATCCAATGTACAACAATATCCCCCCCAAAGTAAGTTGGGTGTGTATCAAACTTGTGACCTACGCTATGATATCAATTGATATTTATGGTTGGAAATTACTGAGAGGTGGGGGGGGGGTGAATCAATAATTTAAAATCTTTTCTTTTTCTCAACTTAATTTTATTCTAATGCAACTAATGGTTTATGTATGTGCTATATTATTATTGAATTACTTTTGCAGGTGTTAAAGAGTTAAATTTGCAGATATATTTATCAAGAATTCAAGAACATTCAAATAGCAATCAAGAACCAACACATGAAGACACTAGATATAAGTGGAAACCCCGAAGGGGAAAAACCACGAATTTTAGGCTGAAAGTGATGTGAAGTCAAGCTACTACTTTAAACATCATATTTTTGTAGGCTCCAACCTCAAAGGAAGCTCCAACTTCCACAAATTTTCTATAGGCTACAACCAACAAAAGGCTGCTGCCTCAATAGGCTACAACCTGTTCGTTATCATGCTACAACATAGAAAGGGAAAAAAATCTCTTAATCACAACATCAAGTGATAAATTCTAGTTACCTTATATATAATTTTGTTGTCAAGTCCACTGCTCCACTTCTTCTCCTTTTCAAATTTATGCGTCTTATGCTGCTGCTCATAAAAATTCTTATGCATACTAATTCAATTCAAAAAGGATCTCTTTCCATTAAAAAATGTATCTTTTATATGCAAGCCTTATTGGTTGTTTGTATTCTTTGCAGGAATATGAAATGAGGTATTATCTCTTGGTCTTCTAAAAACTATTCACAAGCTTCTCTCTTCATTTCCTGTCTTGAAAAATATTGTAATAATATAAAAAAGAGTTAAAACACATGGGTATTTTTGGTTTATCCAATGTCCAACAATCTCCCCCCCAACGTGAGGTGGGTGCGTATCGAACTCGTGGCTTACGTTTTGATACCACTTGTTCTCTGAGAAAGTGGTACTTTATAGGTATATTTTTAGTCTTCGAATGAAGCACATGATTTTTCAAAATGCTTATTGCACTTGTGTTGTCACATTTGATAGATATAATTTCACTAAAATTTACCTTCATATCCTCTACTGTTTGCTTGATCCACAACACTTGTGTGTAACAAGTTGTAGCTGCTATGCATTCAAATTTTTTTATAGATAGAGAAATTGATGATTGTTTCTTGCTTAAACATGCAACCAAATACTCTCCTAGGTATAGTTAACCACAACTTGTACATTTTCTATCATCCACGCAACTGGCCCAATTCACATACATGTATGTTGTCAATGTAAATTCCTTACATTTTAGATACCATAGTCCATAGACTGTAGTCCCTTTAAAATATTTGAATATCCTCTTTATTGCTAATAGATGAATTTATTTAGGTGATAATTGGTAAATTCCCACTAATATGACTGCTAACATTATATTTGGTGTAGAATTTGTTGAGTATAACAGACTTCCTATCATAGATATGTAAATATTTTGATCCACATCAGGTGATTCATCATCTGCACATAGCTTGCATCCAGTTTCCATGAGGATTGAGACAGGTTTATAGTCTTCCATTTGGAACTTTTTGAACATATCTCTTAGGTATTTCTCTTGAGAAATGAATATTCCTCCATACTTTTTTAGAATTTTCAGCCCTTGGTAAAAGGTAAGTTCTCCAATCATTGACATTTTGAACTCAAACTTCATCCATTCAACAAACTGTTTTACTAGATGATAA
Source organism: Pinus albicaulis (assembly GCA_034641835.2). Taxonomy (NCBI): domain Eukaryota; kingdom Viridiplantae; phylum Streptophyta; class Pinopsida; order Pinales; family Pinaceae; genus Pinus; species Pinus albicaulis. The sequence goes on from CM076580.1 coordinate 926,273,943, forward strand.
TTATCGCTGCTAAACATAATATCATCCACATACACAAGCACAATCAGTAATTCATCTCTATCAACCTTTATGTACATATTACTATCAACTCCTCCTCTCTTGAAGCCCTGTTTTTGAAGGTACTTGTACAGACTAGAGTACCACGCTCTGTGGTGCTTGTTTATTACCATATAGTGCTTTCTTTAACCTGCATACATATTTAGGCTTATTTGATTATGAAAAATCTTTAGGGTGTTCCATATAGACTTCTTCCTCGAGATCACCATTTAGGAAAACATACTTCACGTCTATTTTGTATACCTTCATATTATTATAACACAAAAAGGAAAAAAAACATCTTGATTGCCTCCAATTTCATGACTGGTGAAAAATTCTCTTCATAATAAAGACATTCCACTTGTGAGTAACCCTAACACACTAGTCTGTCTTTGTTTCTAACAATTTGACCTTGTTCATTCATCTTATTTTTGAATACCCATTTTGTGCCAATGACATTCTTTTCGACAAGTCTTGGTGTTATTTCCCAAGTCTTGTTCTTCTCAATTTGGTCTAACTCCTCATTCATAGAATATATCCAACTTTTTTATTTACTTTCCTCATCAAATTTCTTTGGCTCTATCTGTGAAAACATAGCAACATGACCTTGTTAAAAAATTTCTGCTAGTTTCCTCCATGTTTGTACTCCACTTTTATCTTCAATAGTTTTATTTTCAAGATGATTATTTTGAGTGTGTCTTGAGGGTCCTTATGAATGAGTCTCTATATCTTATAATTATTCATCTTGTGTTTCATTTTCTTTATTGTCGTTATGATGATGATTTGGAGGATTGATAAAAAATGTGCTCTTTTTCTTATTAGGTAACTCTTCGTCAAACTTTACATCTATGCATTCCACAATATTATGAAGTATTTTATCATATCACTTATATCCCTTAATTTTTTATGAATATCCCAAAAATATTTCTTCATATGATAGGGAATTAAAATTTCATATATTTTCATCACTATATTTGATATAGCATTTAATCCCAAATACTTTAAAATTCTTAATTGATGTTGGTTTCCCATGCCAAAACTCATAAGGTTCCTTATCATAGTTTGGTTTGAGATGTGCCTTATTGAGAATATTTATTGTTGTATGTACCACTTTTTCCCGATAGGTTTGAGGAATGTTTATTTCTTGCATCATGGCTCTGGCCATTTGCTGAACGTATATGTTTTGTCTCTCTGCAACTCCATTTGTTGAGGTGTGTCTGCAATAGTATACTGCCATTTTATGCCAAGTTCATTAAATAAGTCTGAAAACTCATATGAGGTGAATTCACCTCCTCTGTCTAACCTAATGCACTTTATCTTGCACCTTGTTTGGCTTTATGCCAGTGCCTTGAACATTTTGAACTTCTCAAATGCTTCTGACTTGTTTATGATAAATTCCACCCAATTCAATATCGAATACTCATCAGTTATCAACATGAAATATTTTTCTCCTCCTAGTGCTTATGTTCTGGAAAGCATACACAAATCCATATGAAATAGTTGCAAAGGCTTACTACTTGAGAGTTTATCTTTGAATTTGAATGATCTTCGTGTTTTTTCAACCATTTGACATGATTTGCAGATAGTGTTTTGAGTATTATTTATTGTTGGTAGATCTCTAACTGCTCTGTTCTTACTGAGTTAGATGATGTGATCAAAATTGAGATGCCCCAATCTCCTATGCCAAAGCCAGGACACATCTTCTTTGTTGATGTATAATTGTTCACTCTCTTCCTTCAATATATATACACTATTCTCAGTTCGAACTCCTTTAGCTAGAATATTCCCAATAGATGTTGACTTTATTTCACAGTCTTGATCTCTAAAGATAACATCACAACCTTTGCCACACATTTGAATTACACTAAAAAAAGTATGTTTTAGACCATATAGAAACAATTCATTTTGAGCCTTTCCTCTTCCATTATTCATATTGAATGTACCCTTTCCTCTTATTCTTCCTGCTTGATCATTCTCGAATGTGAAATTTCCAGAAATCCAGGGATACAAACTTGCTTTTATCTCTTCTCATATGTCTAGAGAAGCCAATGTCCACATACCATGTATTGTTTTTATCTTGAGCATATAGAACGAGGTCACACTTATCAACTTTATTTTATTCCTTCTTATTTCTCCATTGCTCGTGTTAGTGTCTTAATGTTCAGTGATCAAACATGCTCTTTTAGGTTTACTTGGTAGTGGTCCTAGGTCCAAATTTCATGTTTTCAAATCAATTTGCAAATAAAATTTTGTTCACTGAATCTTGTCTAGGCATGAAATGCTACTCCATTCACGCCATTCATGGTCACCAAAATTTTAAGGTTATACCATCCATTATCACCTAGGGTCTTAGATCAGTCACCACACCTCCATCTAGGTCAGGGTCTAGGTCTCTTTTGTTTCGCCACCACAATTTCCAATCATGCCATAAAAGAAGGAAAACAAATAATCATTTTCATCATACAAGTCATTCTCATTGGGAGCTAGCAAATATAGGAAAATAAAGTAAAGGAAATTTACCTTTTCTCAAAGAATTATGTTACTTGATAAAAAAAATTTCAAAAAAAATGTTTTTTCTCAAAGTATGTATGATTTCACTAGAAGACAAAAAAGCACATTTTGTGATGTTATAAAAGGAAAAGAGGCTTCTTGAAGTTATTTCATCATTTTGTTTTCAATATAGCTCCTCTATTATCATCATCACACTCCATAGCTTCCAAAGGTCAAATATAAAAAAGAAAATTATGCCAAAACTACTCTTGCTACATTTCTGGAAGGTTGTGCTACACTTTTGAAAGGTTTTGCTACATTTCTGGAAAGGGTACTACGTTTTTTGTTTAAATCTCCAAAAGAACCATTCAAAGGTCAAATAATATTTCCCAAAGGTTCAAAGACCTCGTATTAGTAAGTGGATACTTCCTCACACCTCTTTCAAGTCAAATTCTTCAGCAAAAGGGTGGATTCCCTCCTTAGGTTTTCTCCACTATGTTTTTGGTGTTTTCCATATATGGCTTGTCTTAGTTGAAAAAACCCAAATTTCACCATAAAAATCCTTCATACATAATCTATATAACTTATCCTAATTCTACATATCACTCATATCCCTCATTTCAACCATTTTCATTGAAACCCTAGTTTTCACTACGTTTTTGCAGGAAAACTAGGAAAACCCTGCGTTTTGACCTTTTGGGCACCTTTGTCATGCCCATTTCAAAAAATTCCACTTCAATATTGTGGAAAAATCATCACTCTACCTCCTCAATTTTTTTGGGATTTTTCCCTAACTTCCTTCCATTCCATTTTTGTCCCTAAAACCACTTTACTACTATCCCCTATTTTCATAATTTTCCACCTTCCCTATCCACTACATAAAGGTAGCGTTTTCATTGTTGAAAAAAATCATGGAGGGTGAGAAGAAGATCCATAAGGGAGGTCATCATTATAGGTTTGAGCCATCCAACTTGTAGGAGATCAAAGCCTCTCCTTATTCCAAAAGGTCTTTTGAAAATTGTGGTTGCTTGAGGTTTTGTGAGAGAATCCAGGAGGTAGGTTGTCATGCTCAATTGACAAGCCTTTTTTCCACTAGCTTCAGGAGAGACAAGGCCATCATAGCAGGAATTGAATTCACCATATAAATAGATTTTATTGCTTCAACAACAGGTATCCCGAACCATGGATAAATCTGGTCCAAAGGGGTGGACTTGGACCTTGAGAACTACAAAATGTTCTTCAAACCTCATTGAAAAGATGCTCCTAAACACGTATTTCCTTTCAAGAATTTACTTGATAAATATTCCCCTTTGATGAAAATATTTATGAATTATTTTACATGTGAAGGAAGATTCTCAAGACTGTACCAGTACCATATCAGGTTATTGATGCACTTCATTGCTACTAAGTCACTCAATTTGCCTAATTATTTATTCAGGAGTTTGGTCAAGATGAATGACAAGGTACAGAGCAAGGGAAAAGATCATCACCCTAGTTTGTTCCACCATGTTTTGGTCAAGCTTATTGTTTTGCATAATCTCTCAGCAATCAATATGTCTTGGGGAACTTTCATGGAGACAGTTGCATCAACGCCTGCTACTAGCACACCATCATCATCAACACAACCAAAGGAGGTTGGCTCTTCAAGTAGACAAGCAGAGGTTCCAAAGGTGCCTAGGGTTGAAATTAGTCAAACCTATAAGAAAGGTAAGGGGAATTTTTTTATTCCTAACACCATCAAAGGTGTACTTGCACTTGAAACTACAATTGAGCGAAGAGAAACCATGGAGCAACCACCTATTCATGAGACTGAGCCACCTATGCATGAGGAACAAGTGCCCATGGAGGTTGGTATGGCAGAGCAGGTAAAATACAAGACAAATAAGAAGATAATAAATGAAAAGGATGCAGAGATATCATAGTTTAAAGGCAACTTTTCAAAGGAAAATTTCTTGATTACCTTCCTACAACAAGAAAATATCCAATTGAAGGTAAAACAGTTGCTCCAAAGAAAACCAAAGACAAATATTGAGGCGGAAAAATGTAAAGGCAAATAAGTGGTAGATGTTGATAAGTTGGAGGACATAGAGGCTGAAAAAAAACCAAGGAGGCCAAGAACAAGAGGGTTAACCAGGGAAAAAGAACAAGAAAAAGAGCCATGTCATCCATTAGGTAAGCTAACCTTTGATGAGTTGATCACTGCTAAAATTGAGCAAGACAAAGAAATATGGATTGATAGGGTAAATGTTCATCTTGAGAACCTTTTGAAGAAGGAAAAAAGGGATGATAACCTCTAGAGGCATATGGCAAGACATTATTTCACTAGGAACCAAATTGCCAAAGTGAGGGTGAAGAATTTGAGGAAAAGCTTAAGGAAACCCTAATTAAGCTTAAGGAGAAAGATATATTTGATTTTCTAGATAAGGCATCCCCAGATATTTATTTTACCATCCAATGATTTCATAGACCAAAATTCATAATATTTTGAGAAATTCAGGTATTTTTTGTGATTTTTTGGAAATTCTGGAAAAATGGTCATTGTAGAAGCATCGCGCAGCACGTGACACTTTTCCTCAAAGAATCCAAATGAGGAAAAAATTATATGGTTAGATGGATTTTGACTTCTAATTCACAAATATGGCCTCAGGTTCGCATGACACCCTTTAGTTTTGGAGAAAAAAAAAAAAAAAAAACAACCATTTTTCATGCTTCTAGCACTCATTTTGCCTGTGCGCGGCACTTGTGGAGTAAGGTTGGGAGAATAAGCTTTTGAAGGCCTTCCAGAGGGTATTTTCTCAATTTCATGGTTGGGATGGAAAGAGGAAACATAGGACTAACTAGAAAAACTTTCAAATTTGCAGATGGATGCGTAAAGGCCAGTTATAATCACCCTCAAAGTGGCACAACACTTCTGTTAGCAGGCACGACGCTTATACTAAATGGCGCGATGCTTCTATCTTGCATTCCTTTTGGAAGGTTGTCAAGCCAAAATACTTCAAATTTCTAGGTTGCAGCTGTCCTATAAGGTGCCTTTTGGACAATAAAGTTTATTTTTTCCTTTCATTGTGGAGGAATCATGTAATTAATCAAGGAGACATACACTCCTCGTTATTAGATAAATTTGAGGGGATTGTTTCTAACTTCCCTAGATTCTAGGTAATGACTCATAGAGTGCATTTATGATGTATTTTGGATCAGGTTGTTACACCAATTTTTGGTCTTCTAACCATGTATAATTAGATGGATCGAAATACACAATGTAAGACCAATTTTACCATAGTAAAATTTCTTTCGTTAAGAAATAATTTAATAAACCATAGTTTATTAAGTTAATTATGGTCAAAATAGAAAACCCCATGAGGAATAATTAAATAAATACTTATTTATTTGATTTTCCTTTAGGAATAATTAATTAAACCTCTGTTTAATAATATTCCTAGTCATATTTAACCCAATTAATGAGAAATAATTAGATAAATAATTATTTATCTTATTATTCTCTAGGAATAATTAATTAAATCATTATTTAATTAATATTCCTTGTTAAATTTGTTTAAATCATTTTGGAATAATAAAATAAATCATTATTTGTTTAATTATTCCTTGATCCCATCTTTGAAATAATAAACAAATATTTTATTTTTTTATTGTTTCTAATTAAAGGGATTTAACCAATTTAAATTCTTTTTACCTCCAACAAAATATAAGAAAATATTCCAAGAAGTTAGATCTAGATCTTGGTTAATAATATTTTATTATGCACCATTATCAAGGATAACTCAATATTTTGTTATAAATAGGAGGGTTTTCCATTCATTCCTTACCTTTGATCCTTTTATCTTGGTCAGACTTTGATCCTCTTATCATTGTCTTTCTTTGATTCACTTTTATTTTCTTTTTCTTATTGAGCTCCCTTTGAGTTCTACACATCTTGGGTATTCTACAACCATTGAGAGAGAAACTCTGAAGTTGAAGCATTTGAGGACATCCAAGAAACCATCCCATTGAGGGGGAATGTATTAGTTCTCTTCCTAGGTGTTACATTATACAACAAATTATTTATAATTCTTGTATTGTCCATTGGATATTTTGGAGAAACTCTTATTTCAATTTGTTGTTTAGTTGCTTTATTTTCATAGATCTGGGTTTATTTTTTATTTGTTTCGATCGTCTATTGCAAATATAAGAAGTTTGACAACCATATTTATTGTTAGGGTTGTTTTTCGTGTGCATCTAAAGTGATCTCTTTTTGTACACTTGCGTTAAGATTTCATACTAACAATTGGCGACTCCACATGGTTTTATTCAGATTTTCCTATGTGGCCATCTACTTCAATACCTAGGGTTTTTTTTTCAGCTATTTTTTAGCATCTTAATGTTGTTTTTACCTTTTAGTCCCTAAAACAGTAAAAAAATTTACTTCCGCATGTTTCTGGGTGTTTTTCGTAGGTAACAGGTATCAGTGGCAACATAGACAAATTTTTTTTTCCGGAACTCGCCGTCGAGACTCCCGGAAGTGCATATCCCACTTTTCATCCTAAAATATGTGAGTTCAGGGCTTAGATAGCAGTTTTTTGGCCAAAAACTGCGAGTTCACTAGTCAGCAGGTCAGTACCTGCCAACTGCAGTTTTTTGTTGGGTTTTTTTCTAAAATTTTCAGGGTTTGCCACAAGTATTGTTCAAGGTTTATTTACTTATATATCCACCCATATTAGGCCTAGATATGCTCAATTTTTATTTTTGAAGTGGGAACAAGCCTCTTAGGGCTTCAGTATGCTTCCACCTTTTTAGGAAGGGATTAGCTGAGTATGTAGTTTAAGAATTTGCAGCGCTTTCATCCATTTTTCAGGGTCCGATCCCTATTTCTTTCAGATCCATTTAGAGTAGTTATTATCTCATCCAAAACTCCCTCTTCAGTCTTTTTTGACCTCTCCCTTAGGATCCCTCTTGTTTCCCTTAGGGTTTTAACCTGTCGCCTCCCTTTTTTCAGCATTTTTCCCTCTGGTTTCTTGTTGTTTTCTGCATCTCTTTTCAACAGATCTAAGTCATTAGATCCCTGTCCCTTAGAACTTAGATTTTCTTGAATTTTTGTGTGTTTTGATTCAATTTTATCATCTCTTAGAACAATTTCTTGGGAGCCCTTATTTTTGGGTAGAATTTATGCATCTTTAGCTGTTTATTTCACTGTCGCTTTTAGTTTTATTTACAGTTATACAACATTTTTTCTTTTTCTTTATACACAACCATCTAGGCTTAATTAAAATTAAAACATAGATCACACACACACACACCTAAAGTGAAGAGCACTCGGTTTACACTGCCAAGCTAAGACATAAACATCGTAATTAATTTATCTGCCCCTCTGCGCCTTTGTTTATTTCTCTTCCATCTTATTGGGGTATCTGTGTCTTGCAATAATTATGCCCCCAAGGCATTTATCCCGAAGATTCCTAGGCCTTCATCCTCAATTTCCATTAGGAAGAGTTACTCCACCTCTTCGTCTCCGAGTTAGTCCTCTGGCGAATCCCTATATCGACTCTGATTCTGGTCCATCGGGCCCTCACCCTAATTTCGAACCCGGTTACCCTCTACCTCATTCTCCCACCATGTTAGGTGCCAATGCAGGTACTGGTCCTAATGCTAGTGGTAGCCACATACCTAACTCTAGAGCTTCTAGTAGTGGAACCAATAGAGGAACCATCCGGGATACTCCCTTGCTACCTTTTATGGCAGGTTTGAGCCTCCTCGATTTTAGCTAGTTAATCAACGACCCTATACACCATGATCCAGGTTGGCATGTTATGCCAACTAAGCTTCCTTTTAACATCCCTAAGTTTGAAGGAAACGCTGGAGAGGACCCTACTAATAACATATGCTCCTTTCACATGTGGTGTTCATCCAATTCAATCACTGATGACTCTATCCATCTTCGGTTATTCCAACGTATGCTCACTGGCGACGCTGCCAAGTGGTATGTTGATCAGGCCTCTACTTCTCATTCCACTTTTTCTACTCTTGCAAAAGAGATTCTGTCCTACTTCCAATTACCTCTCCGATATGATACCGGGATCGAGTTGTCCACCTGCCTTTCTGACCATGTCCAAGAATGGCATAGAAGGAGGAGCTTATATCAAGCTCTCACATTCGATGACCGTGTCTACATGGATTGGTTTCTCAGGATGCTTTTTCCCTCTATTGGTAAATATTTCGCATCTCACTTTCCTCAGAAAGAGGAAGAAGCTCTCCAAATTGCATTGAAAAATGAACTCATCTACGGTCAATCTGGTTATGTTTATACCATCTTACCTGATCTTCCTATACCTTGTGGCGTGAATGCACTGGGGGCATCTCACGCTGCCGACGGTATCATTTGAGCTATTTCACATCTGTATAATCATCCTCCCATGGGTTGTGATTTCCCTTAGGGAGGGGCCAGCTCCTCCAACACTTATCCCCCTCCCGGCAACATGTATCCAAGACAAAGCACATTTTCCCCATTGCATCAAATGATTCCAGGGCCTGCAATCGCTCAAGCTGTTTACCCCAATTTTTCTCAACCTGCTTTCTATCTGTATCAATAGCATGGTACTCCATCCCCTCCGGCATTAGCACCCTAGCCTCCTATGCCTTCTCAACCTCTGCTGTAGTAGCCACCTCCCTCTCCGAGTCAGGTGTATGCATAGTAGAGCACGACCGATCCTCCAAACTCTAAGAAAAAGAGGAAAGGAAACCAAAATCAACCAATGCAAGGTAATCAAGGGCGCTAGCCTAATCCACCAAACACTAACAACCACCAACAGGGAACTCACCCCAAGCAGGACATGCCTCTTCATACGAACAAGACTTGTTCTTGTTGTGGTGTGCATGGCCATTATACTCACAATTGTCCCCTTTTACCCCAAATGCATCAGTTGTGGGAAGAAAAAGAAACATCTAGAGGACAACAAGCCTTGATTTTGGCTCCTCCAAATACTGCACCTGTTCAGCCAGCTATTTTTACTGATCCCTTCCCTCAACAAGGATATGTGGCTGCCCAACCCCCTCAAGGTCGGTCCGCCCCTCAAACCTCTTAGTCTCGTACCTCTGATTACATGATTCTCATGATGAAATGTGAAGTGGCTTATACCGTTGATGTCAACCTTCAAACTCGGTCGCACCAATGTGGAAATCCACCTGCTTCCTTTGCCATCGAGTCACAAACCAAAGTTTCCATAGAGTCAAGTTTGACAACTGATGCCCCTTTACAGATCCCTCAGCCATGAGCAGAGGTCCTTCCCAAGATGCTCAAAGTACCATTAAACCATGTAGAAATTATACAAACATTATGTGTATCGATGGATTCAATCTATTCAAGCAATGCACTACAACTAGATATTGAATCCTTCTACAAATTAACTACGGAAAGTAAACATGATCGCCAATCACAACAAGTAAAGAAAGAAGAAAATCAAACCACAAAATAGATGTTTTTCCCGGGGAAATCTTGTTGCTCAAAAATCCTTTATCTATATTGTATAATGAACCAAGGAATCATGAAACAATTACAATTCACTCTTCTCACAAGAGTCTCCTACAATCTGGTAATCGTCTCACACTGATCTAGAAAAAATTGGGCTAACACTTAGCTAATTCTCAGCCTATCTTCAGCCTACCTTGCTCACACAATTCATGAGGAATTCAATCCCTATTCCTTAGGAATTTCAGCCTTTCTCAACTACACTAGTATTAAGAGAAATCCTGTGGTGTTTTAACTGCATTCGAGCAGTTTTCTAATAATACAACTGATAGTCAACTTCCCTTTAACCTTTGTCTCAACTGGGTCTCCACTGGAACTGACATGCATGCAGCTATTAATAGTAAATAATCAGTTTCATTACGGGTCACTTCATGTGAATTAAATCTAACTTAATTCACTTGATCTCTCACTAGTGCAACAAAAAATTGCAACTATTTCAACTGACTTTAACTCACTTAACTAAGTTAACTGATTTCTCATGCATTAAACTAATACACTAACTAAAAATTGGACTCTAAAACAAATAGAATTACTCAACATGCCTCACAAACCACCCTCAACTCAAATTTCATTAGCTAACTAAGTTTATCATAATGAGTTAACTATTACAAGTGATTATGAGATAATATTACATTTTATTGTCCAATTTAATTAAGGGGTAATTAAATTAGACACATTTCTAATTTATTAAATAAATTGGTTTTCACACTAATGTATCACCATGACCCATCACTACATGACCTATGGTCCCACACTAGTGTGTGTGCTGTCATGTTGTTTATGGATGCCAATTTCACTATTTCTTGTTGCAAATTTCAACACTCCCTGTCAACAAGAAAGGAATCAATCTATCCCGATATGGTACCTTGGAATGTCCTTGCATGCGCACATGCACCCCTTGCATGCAACATGAAACTCTTGCATGCAACACTTCTCTAGTGTTGTTCATGCATGAAACTCTTGCATGCAACACTTCTTTAGTGTAGTTCGTACATGAAACTCTTTCATGCAACAATTCTCTACTGTTGTTTGCACATGCAACTCTTACATGCAACACTTTTGAAACTAAATAGCCTCCAAAAAATTAAATCAATATAATTCATCTGTCATTAGAGTCTTTTGACTACTGCTAGCTACTACACATGTCTACTGGACTCTCTGTGTTGTTGAAATTTGCATCCATGCACTTTGCACTACTGCCAACTCTAATCTGTGCTCCAATATCTGACATCTGTCACTTTGATTTCTGTCTTCCTGACATTTGAATGCATCAATTTAACCGATCTTGCTACTACTTCTCTGTGGGATCCTCGTAGCCAGGTTCAATCCATGAGACACACCATCTCGAGGACCCTTCCCAATTTCTTCTTGGGATTAATTTTTCACATTGCCCCACCTCACACTTGGAGGTATAGATGCATATACTCCCTCTGCCCTTCTGGCTATAAATTCCCCCCTCCTAGAGGACTCTGCTTGAGTGGTTTCTACCACTCCATGATCCTCATCTTGTGGCTCCAACAAATCCTCATCTACATGCAAATCCAACTCCCTCTCAAGGGACAATTGCATGGCTTTCTCACACTTCCCCACGGTACATCCCTTGCATGTGTCTACTGCATAAGAGTACCCTTTGAAAGCCCCGTAGAAATCTGCTGCATGACCTTCAAAGCTCCGTTATGTAGATGCCCAATCTCTTGTGCCATAACTCACCCTCATCTCGGCTCACCATTTTGTCTGCTTTACCCATCAATGCTGCACAGTGCTCAACTTCAAGTTTATAGAGATTCTTTGCATGAATCCCAATCTTCTTGGCTTGTCCTATGGCTTTGTGTTGAAGGAAATCTTTCCCTTCATTGAAAACCACATCATAACCTCTATCCTCCAACATTGCAACTGAAACTAAATTCTTTTTCAAGCGTGGTACATGCATTACATATTTTAATAATAAATATTTACCTAATTGTCTCTAGAAGGTAACTGTACCTATCCCGGTAGCATTGTACCGCCCATCATCACCCATTTCGATATGCATCTGGAAGTCCTTCTCCTCCAAGCTACTGAAAATTTCTTTGTCTCCCATCATGTGGAAAGGTGCACCACTATCCAAGTACCACGCTGACCCCATTGCACTTGACACCATGCATGCGATGAGTGAGAAGTCCAACTCATTGCTAGGCCAAAGCCTCACTAGCTGCAGATCCTAAAGCCTTCTTGTTCTTCTTCTTTTGTGGACAATTAATGGCATAATTTCCATGCTCGTGATAGTGAAAACATTTCACTCTGGACATGTCACGCTCCTTGCCTTCTTCACCAGTCTCAGATTTGGAATAGGATTTCTTTCCCTTCCCCTTCTTCGCCTTACCAGCCGAGACACAATTTTCTTCATCATCTTCCTTAGATGAAGAGACATCCTTGGTATTCTGCTTGAATTCTTCTTGCACCAAATCCGACCAAAGTCGTTCTCAATCTAGCAGCTATTCCCTCCCATTGACAAAGTCCTGATAAATATGCCAACTCTTTGGAAGTACTATAAGAGATAGGCTCACCAATTCATCATCCAAAACAGTAATTATGATGCTCCCAAGCTCATCTCGACATTGGACAAACTTGGTTAAATATTTTAGAATAGTGTCGCCTTTCTCCATTTTGATTTTCCCGAGTTTGTCCTTCAGTGCCAATTTTCTGTGGTCACTGCTACTCTGAAATAAATCTATCAAAGCCTTCCACATTGCATATGGAGTCACTTTTCCATGGAGATTTGAGACAATGTGGTCTTGTACTCCCTCCAATAAGATCCTCCTCTCCCTTGCTACCTTCTTTATCCAAGCATCAAGAAGAGTGGTGTGTGCTGCTGTGAGTTTGGGAATATCATTCTCAATGAATTATTTTGACCCATTTTCCTCCAGCATTGCCTCCATTCTATCTTTCCATGCAATATAATTAGCACTTCCCTCGAGTGCATACTCCAATCTCAAGCCATTGAAAGCCATCTTGATCCGATGTCGCACAAAATAATACTTCTAAAAATTCGATTGCTATTTAGTCACAAACTCAATTTCTTCTCCACTATAGTGATTTCCTGTGCTTAGATACCATGTAGAAATTATAAAAACATTATGTATATCAATGGATTCAATTCGATCAAGCAATGTACTAAATCTAAATATTGAATCCCTCTACAAATCAATTGCGGAAAATAAACTTGATCGCCAATCAAAACAAGTAAATAAAGAAGAAAATAAAACCACAACACATATTTTTTTCCTAAGGAAATATTTCTTCTCAAAACCCCTCTATCTATATTGTATAATGAACCAAGGAATCATGAAAAAACTATAATGCACTCTTCTCAAAAGAGTCTCCTGCAATTTTCTAATCATCTCACACTGATCTAGACAAAATCAAGTCAACACTTAGCCAATTCTCAGCCTGTCCTCAACCTACCTTGCTCATGCAATTCATGAGGAATGAAATCCCTATTCCTTAGGAACTTCAACCTTTCTCAACTATGCTAGTATCATGGGAAATCATGTGGTGTTTTAACTGCATCTAGGAAGTTTGCTAATAATACAACTGATAGTCAACTTCCTTTTAACCTTTGTCTCAACTGGGTCTCCACTAGAACTGACATGCATTCCACTATTAATAGTAAATCATCAGTTGCATGCCAGATCACTGCATGTGAATTAAATTTTATTTAATTCACTTGATTTATCATTATTGCAATAAATAGTTACAACTAGTTCAATTGACTTTAACTCAGTTAACCGATTTCTCATGCATTAAACTAATACATTAACTGTAACTTGGACTCTAAAACAAATAGAATCACTCTACATGCCTCACCAACCACCCTCAACTTGAATTTCATGAGCTAAATGAGTTTATCACACAGTTAACTATTACAAGTTATTATGAGATAAGATTACATTTTATTTTCCAATTTAATTTAGGGATCATTAAATTAGACACATTTCCAATTTATTAAATAAATTGGTTTGCACACTAATGTATCACTAGGACCCATCACTACATGACCTATGGTCCCACACTAGTGTATGTGATGTCATGTTGTTTCTGGATGCCAATTTCACTGTTTCTTGTTGCAAATTTCAACACGCTGAAATGGTGCTTCTGCCAAAGCCTCCCATAATTTCAACATAATAGATGACTTAGCACACTATCTTGCTGCTATGTCAACTCTAGAAGTCCTCTAGTCATGCCCTTCATAATGTAAAGCTATATTATCCACCCTGGGCATTGTGGATCCTTCAGATGATCGTTTGATTGTCTTTGATGTTGACAAGTTAGAACATCCTCCCTTACCTTCATCCGTCACCTTCCAAATACCTGTCAAGATTCATAATGCCCATGTTTCATGATGTATCATTGACGAGGGAGCATCCACCTACGTGATGTCCACCTCTGTTTGGAAGTGACTCAAATCACCTTAGTTAGTCCCATCCACTATCACTTTGTGTGCTTGGGACGACCACTCTTCTCAGCCCCCTTGCATGTTCCACAATTGTCTTGTTACTCTTGTGGGAAAGACTGTTTGCATTAAAATTGAAGTCATTGATACCCCCTTGGATGACAACATCCTTTTGGGTCGTAGCTACACCTATTCGATGTATGCTGTCGCATTTTTGGTTCATTGTAAGCTGTTCTTTTCTCACAATGGAAATATAGTCACCATAGATCAGTTAACATATTACGAACCAAAGTCTTAGCTCTCTCCCTATTCTATCATCTCTTCAGTGACCGATAAGTAATTAGTCACACCTCTTACCAATGTTTCACGTGGAGTCTATAAATATTTCACCTTGGTGCTTTCGCTGGTCCCCCCACTCTTGTCGTAGATCCCAACTCATCGAATGTTTGCATGATGCAATTGTCTCAGACTAGCCATAAGCGGTCCAGTTCAACCACGGAGTAGCCTAAGCCTCTACAACCTGCTAGTGGTCACTCGACGGAGCCTGCAAGGCCTTCCTTTCAAGGACATTCCTCTACTTCTAGTGTCTCTTCCGCTCCTTTTCAACCAGTAACAGTTCCCCCTAGACTTAACTAGTTGGGAGCCATTCCACAAGGCCATTAACCCTCCAGTCAGATACCATTTCTCACTCCCCCATTTGGAGTCTTTTCAGTACCTGTTATGGCTACATTGAGCCTTCCCAACCTGACTCTAGGGATCCTAGTCTGGTACATCGATCTCCCACCCAAAAATCTTCCTGGTCAGCTCAAACCTTATACTGCTTTGACCCCAGTCCAACTAGTCACCACGATACCTACCTTTGCTCTAGTGCCTCCACCACCTCAACAAGAATATTCTCATGTTGTGAAAGCATCTGGTTAGGGGGGTGAAGTGAGAAAGAAGGAACCTAAGGATAAGGCTTCCCAAATAACTCATGCTTCTCCTAAGCCTCAAAAGAAGTTACCTCCGTGTGCTTTGTGTGATGTTGTTGGGCATGCCACCCATAACTTTCCTGAACTTCCTCGTCTCAAACATGTGGTCAATGAGTCTTTTCTTGAATCAAATATCTTGTAGGTCTATGTTACCTTACCAGATTTAGCTAAGAAACTCAAATTGTTGTGCACGAGCCACCCTTGTGCTCTGTGTGATCTTTATGGCCACTATTCTCACCTCTATCCCTGTCTTAATGACATTCATGACACCCTTGAAGTTGCTCGTGAAATAGATCATAGTGGATCATGTACCCCTCTACTTGTGAATTTTTCTTCAGTAGAACCGGAGGACATTGTCATACCTCCTCCCGATGTCAAGATGACAAAATATTCAGCCACTATCCTCTATCTATCATCATCCATGAGATCCTTGGTGGAACAACCCTTAGGGGAGTTCCCTTATGTTTCAACTAAACCTCCTTCAACGATCACCTTGGGCTCAACATCGGTAGATGTTTCATTTGCTATGTCTTCGTCCACTCTCTGTACCAATGTGTATGTGAACATATTTATCATGATGATGTGTCAGGTAGCCCCACCACGTCATGTGGTCTTTCTTCTGCTAGTCCCCCCATCTTCCACTCTGATGAAGAAATTATGGAAGCAATGACCACCCCTTATTTTCCTTGGGATGATATGCACAACTATGCGTACTTCCTCCCACAATAATCCCTTGACCAATATGTTGTGGAATTTAAATACTTTATCTCCGATGAGGTTGATTAGTTTAGAAATCCCATTCCTGCACCCGATGCTTTCGAAAAAGAAAACATTGCCTTGGGGGCACCTTGTGCCCTAGATGAAATTGAGGCTTACATAGGGATACTCAAAGAATTATGTAATGTATCCACCAGGTCCTATTTGGAGAGGCACATACATGATCCTACCTTTGTTGACCAACATATCGACACATGTCTTGATGCCTGCCCTATCCATCAAAAGTTGAAACACATTTCTCAATGTGAGGCGCTCAAAACCGGAATCAATAAGCTCACGTAGGACCGTTTTTCCTATCACGTTTTCAAGAAAACAAGCACTATTCGTGTTTGTATGGAATTTCGTGACCTAAACAAAGCTTGTCCCAACGACAACTTCCCTACACCATGCATTGACCATATAATTACCAAGTTTAAGGGGCGTAGAAATCCCATAGCATCCCCCGTTCGTGTTTTATTCCTACCATGCATTTAGGTTTCTTCAATTGTCCATCTCCTCCTTTGTTTTCTTTTAATGCCGTTTGGATGGATCCTTCATCCACACCGTACATCGGATATGTCGACGGTGCCACATAATCTAGCCTCAGTAGCCTGTGCCATTTTTACCCCCATACATTCGTTAGTACTTTCCAACGACATATGTATTGGATCTTCCACCAATAATGAGGATGAATATGATGTGGTGATAGGTTTTTTAGTCGATGCCCTTGACCATCACATCCTTCATCTTCATCTTCGTTTAAATTCCTTGCTTCTTGTCAGAAAATTGAATGGCGTCTATCATGTGCATAACCCTGTCCTTTTTAGAAGATATTTATGAGTGAAGCTATTAATACATGAAATTGAAACCATTACATTCAGTCATGTACCTAAAGCCCAAAATCACTATGTAGATAGCATTGCAAACAATATTATAGATTGGCACTTATCACATGAATTTAACACAAGATAATAACAATAAACAAGTGGCAAGTCACATAATCTCCATATATAAAAAGTTGCATATCCATAATATGTGTCCACAAAATCATAAATGTTTTGGAGTCCTCTACTCTAATATATCCGACATGCCCATAGCATGTTACAAAAACCAAAACTGGGGGAACCTCATTGTTACACCAATTTTTGGTCATCTAACTTGTTACTATTAGATGGACTAAAGTACACCATGCAAGACTAATTTTACCATAGTAAAATTGCTTTCACTATGAGAAATAATTTAATAACCTATAGTTTATTACATTATTTCTGGTATAAACAGGAAACCCCATGAGGAATAATTAAATAAATCCTTATTTGTTTGATTTTCCTCTAGGGATAGTTAACTAAACCACTGTTTAATTAATATTCTTTGCTATATTTAATCCAAAAAATGAGAATTAATTATATAAATTATTATTTATCATATTATTCTCTAGGAATAATTATTCAAACCATTATTTAATAATATTTCTTTTTGAATTTGACTAAATCATTTATAAATAATTGAATAAATCATTATTTATTTAATTATTCCTTAGCCTCATTCTTGAAATAATAAATAAATCATTTATTTATTTATTATTTATAAATAAAATGATTTAACTAATTCTAGATTCCTTTTCCCTCCACCAAAAATAATAAAATATTCCAAGTAAGTTGGATCTAGATTTGGTTAATAATATTTTAATTATGCATCAATATCTAGACTAACTCAATATTTTGTTATAAATATAAGGGTTTTCCATTCATTCATCACCTTTTTTATCACCTTTTGATCTATACTTTTGTTATGACTTTGATCCTCCATCATTGTCATATTTTCTCTACTTTTTTCTTGTGAGCTCCCTTTGAGTTCTATTTTGTCTAGGTTTTCTACACCATCAAGAGAGAGAGATCTTGGATCTGAAGTGCTGAGGACATACAAGAACCCATCCAATTGAGGGGGACTCGTAACATCTTTTTGTGTTCCCTTCCTAGGTGTCATAATACAAAAAATTCTTTATAAATTCTTGTCTTTTCTATTGGATCTATGGAGCAACTCTTGTTTATTTTCGTTGTTTAATGTCTTTAACTGCACAGATATGTATTTTTGTAGCATTTATTCTGATCACTTATTGTAGATATAAGGAAATTGACAGCCACATTTCATGTGAGGGTTGTTTTTTATTCATATCTACAGTGAGATTTTTTCGTACGCTTGCAATTAGAATTCACACTAACAACTGGTGACTCCACAAGGGTTTTTAATTACGACTGATGTCATTTTTCAGACCCCTGCATGACTATCTACTTCAGCCACTAGGGTTTTTCTTCAGCTTCTTATTTTTCATTCCTTGATGTTGTTTTAAACCTTTTTTTACCCTAAAACAGTAAAAATTCTAACTTCTGTGTGTTTCTGGGCCATTTGCGTAGGTAACAGGTATTAGCCGTGACAAAGATGAAATTTTTTTCTTAAACCTGCTGCCGAGATAGCCGGAAGTGCAGGTTGCAATTTTCAGCCCAAAACCTGTGACCTCATCTCTCAGGTAGTGGAAAACTGCCCAAAAGTTCCGACCTCAGCAGAAAATAGGTCAGTACCTGCGACCTCAACTTTTTTGCAGGATTTTTTTGTTATTTTTCAGAGTTTGTTTGGGGCACTGTTCAGGGTTCTCTGATGTCCATATTTACCCATATTGGACCTTTACTTGCTTAGTTTTACTCGTCGGAGTAGGAACCAAGCCCCTTAGGGCTTCAATACACTTCCACCTTTTTAGGAGGAGTTTAGCTGAAGCAGGTCTTCTGAGATTTAAGTTTTTTTAGCCAATTTTTCAGATCTGAACATTTATTTTTAGATCCATTTAATATCGGTTAGCTATCCATTCAAAACACCTCGTTTCAGTTTTGTTTGGACCTCCCTTTAGGGTCCCCTATGTTCCCCTTTAGGTTATAGCCTTTCGCCACCTATTTTTCAGCATTTTTCCCTTTGTTTTCTTGTTATTTTTTGCACCTATTTTCAGTAGATCTGACCTTTAGATCCTTGTCCCTCTTGACCTTAGATCTATTGGCCATAATGTGTGTTTTGAGTATTTTTTTCCCACCCTTAGACTAGTTGGTGGGAAGCCCTCCTTTTTGGGTTTAAATTTATGCATCTTTAGCTGTTTATTTTATTGTTACTTTCAGTTTTATTTACAGTTATACAAAATATATTTTATTTTATTTATACACACATTTGGGCTTAATTAAAATTAACACGCTTATCACACACACACACACATAAAGTGAAGAGCGCCTAGTTTACACCTCCAGACCAAGACTAAAACATTGTAATTAATTCATCTGCACTTCTATGCCCTTGTTTACCTCTCTTCCTTATTGGCTTCCGTGTATCTTTTTCATCATTGTGCCCCAAAGGCATTAATCCTAGAGACTCTGAGGCCTTCATCCTTAGTTTCTATTAGAATACTTACTGTAATTCTAGTTCATCGGGTTCTCCTTCTGTTTCTATCCCCGGTTCTCCTCCACCTTTCACCTTCATCATGTTTGGTGTAGGACCTATCAGTGGTGGTGACCCTGGCTCTAATGCTGGAGCCACTACTAGTGGAGCCGCAACAGGAATGATTCTAGCTACTCCCTTGCTTCCTTATATGGCAGGCCTAAGCCTTCCCGAGTCCAACCAGTTGATTAATGACCCTATACACCGTGATCCAGGTTGGCCTGCTATACCAACCAAACTTCCTTCATACATCCCTAAGTTTGAAGGAAATGTCGGAGAGGATCCTACGAATCATGTTCGTTCTTTTCACATGTGGTGTTCGTCGAACTCTATCACTAATGACTCTATCCATCTATGGTTATTCCAGCGTACACTTACTAGATAAGCTTCCAAGTTGTATGTCGACCAAGCCACTGCCCCTCATGCTACTTTTGTGACTCTTGCAAAGGCGTTTCTATCCTACTTCTAGCTCCCCTTTCACTATGACACCAATACCAAAATTTTGATCACTTTCCATTAAACTTCTGCCACCCGCCTATCTGACCATGTTCAAGAATGGTGCAGAAGGAAGAGCTTATGTCGAGCTCCAGTTTTCGAAGACCGTGTCTGTAGAGATTGGTTTCTCAGATCCCATTTTCCCTATATTAGTAAATATGTTGTGTCTCAATTTCCTCACACTGAGGAAGAAGCCCTCCAAGTTTCGTTGAAATATGAATTGATCTATGCGCAATATGGTTATGTTTATACCGTCTTACCTGATCTCCCTAGACCTGGTGGTACCAATGCACCGGGGGCATCTCATACCGCCAACGGTATCGTTGGATCCCTTTCACATCCGTACACTAATCCTCCTATGGGTTATGGTTTCCCTTAGGGAGGGGCCATATCTTCTAGCACTTTTCCCCCTCCCAACAACATGTATCCAGGACACAACATGCCTCATGTCTTTTCCTAACTGCATCCTCCGATGCCAGAGCCTACTATTGCCTAACCTATTTACCCCAATGTTGCTCAACCTCCTTACGATCTGTATCCAAAGCCAAGTGCTCCTGCTCCTCCAGCACAAGTACCTTAGCCTCCCATTTCTTCTCAAGCTCTGCAACAACAACCACACCCCCTCAGGGTCAGGTGTATGTGCATTAGAGTGCGAATAATCCTCCCAATTCCAAAAAGAAGAGGAAAGGAAACCAAAACCAACCCGCTTAAGGTAATCAAGGAAACAATACCCAAGGGAATACATCTAATGCTGCAACTCAGCAACTAGGTGATCAACCCAAGCAGAATATGCCTCTTTGTATGAATAAGCCTTGTTCTTGTTGCAGTTTCCATGGTCACTATACCCATGATTTTCCCCTTTTATCTCATATGCATCAACTATGGGAAGCTCAAGCAACATCTCGAGGAAAAAAAGCGTCTACTTTGGTTCCTCCTAATGCTACACCTACTCAACCGACTGTGTTTACCAATCCTTTCCCCCAGCAAGGATATGTGGCTACCCAACCCCCTGAAGGTCAGGTAGCTGCTCAACCTCCCCCGTCTAGTACCTCTAATTACCGAATCCTTATGATGCGTTCTGACCAGGCCAATGTTGCTGATATCAACCTTCATACTTGGTCATGCCAGTACACCAAGCCTCAGAAATGAGCGCGAAAATAAGTAGGGGAAATGGCTAGATATGATAGCTCAGGTCATGAGGGGCCTATTCTCTACATTTTAGCTCAAACTAATGCTGATAGCTATATTAAACAACTCCTCCTTTCCCGACTAGGCTAGAAAACACTTATTTCCCATGTCTTTACTAAACATAAATTTCTGAATACAGTGAAAGCATAATTCCCATGAGGGTTTCTATAGAAAATGATAAAATAAGACTGATATGCAACCTATATTTATCAAACAATAGAGAAATGGATATTTACAATCTTATAAAGTAAAACAAGACACTTGGCAAAGGTTTCTGGTAAAATGCATGAATAACAAGCAGCACTGCAGAAATAATGCAGTTACTGCATATCTGTATTATAAATGGTTGAATATGACATGAAATAGATGAATAATATATAAATATGGCTAAATTCCTCTCTAAAAAACTCCCGGATGGGAATGAGCACCTCCTCCGCAAAGACTAGCACAATATCAAAGGATGCAACATTGCTGCTGCTGCCTCTGCATCAAGGATGCAATTTTATGAAAGAGACTGCACTTTTTCTGAGTATGGATGAATGGCCCCAAGCCAAGTTCTAAAATTAAGCTCATATCACTCCCCTTTGATCCCTTAAGCAAGCTGATCTCAAGAGAGGATGGAATTCCCGCACAGGAATTCCTTGCACTAAGCAGTGCAACAACTCTGTCTAAATAGCTCAAGTATGAAATTTGTCTCTAGACAAAACTATCTGAATACATGAATGACTTCCCTTTGGTGCTATTGCTTCCTTTTATCTTTGGTGAGCCTCCTCACCCCGCACCCCACACAACGTCGAGGTGACTTCTTCATGAAGCTTCATCTTTCAAAACTGCGTTGCCTAGCTTGCTTCCCTCCTCTTATGGCTACGCTGTTGACTTGGTCAACTAATCCACCTCCAATGCCTCTTTTCACACTAGGGATATTCAATGTAGTTTATATATGTGTCTTAGGCTGATCCTTGTTCACATTGAACCGGTTTGCTTAGGTGATCTCTTCCTCCTCAAGAATGCATGTTGACTTAGTCAAACTTGACTATGTCCTCATTTATTTTGCCCATGTTCACACTTGTAAGTGTAAAGTTCAGCTCTTGAAGTGATCCCCTTCCTTCTTAAGGTGGAAATTATTCATATTTTTATTGTTCATGGGATCCCTTACCCATTTATTCCTCTCCTAGGTGAAAGTAGCAAAATCTAATGTTCCAAATTGCTATGTGCAAATTTGGGAACATTACAGTCCTCCCCTCCCAAATGTTTCTTGTCCTCAAGAAACTGCAAGGATGGGACTGAAGAGCACCCTCTTCTCCCCTACAACAACCTCATAATATGAAATACTCCAAGGATCAAGGTGTTGCATTATCAATATATCTCCAAGTTTCCCCTCCAAAGTGTGCAAGCCATCTTTTGGGAAACATCCCAAATAGCTAACGCTGTGTGACAATGAAACATCCATGGAAGAAAAAATGGGCTGTTTTTAGGTCCTCTTGAAGCATGAGGGCTGATATGGATTTGGATTCATCATCCCCATTTGAATCTCTCCTCCCCAAGCTATCAACCAAACAAAATGAGTCACCCTCCAGTATGGCAACTCATGAAGGATCTCTTCCACCTTGAGCTCTTGCAAGAAAGGTGGGCTGCATAGCTGATTGTGTGGAGTTAAAATGTGCATCTCTTGTTTCTTCTCTCTCCACTTATGATATATATGGGGCTTCTGCTGATATATTTCTGAGATATAATGGTCTTCAAGAAAGACCCAAGTCACCCCATCAAATCCAACACCCATGAGGTGTCTCCCCAAAGAACTAAAACCTCCCAAATGAGTCCTCTCACTTGAAGGCAAGATGTAAAGCATGGAAATCAAGGTCTTCACCTTGTTATTTTTGAAATATTCAGCTTGTATAATGTGAATAACCATATTTTCATTGGGCCTCTCCACCTCTTGTGCCACTCCTCTAATGGTGCTTCCTACAATCAATGTTTTAGCAGCATAGTATGGAAGCATAAACATATGAAAATAAGGAGGTAGAACATAGTCCCAAACATGGAACCAACGTAGGGCATTCTTTTCCTACCTCAATACATAGTGCAACAAGTGTCTTTCCAGCCACTTGTTTGCTGCCACATTCATTTTACAAAATGGAAACATGAAAGCATAATTTGGTGCCAATGATGCACACCGAAAACCATGTGGCATGCCCCCACAATCCACAAATAGAATGGCCATCATAAACGCTGCAAGTGGCCTCAAGTACATAAAAATATAATATGAAAGAAGGAAAGACCCTTCTTGGTATTATATGCTACTCATATAAGTAAGGAAGTGTAAAATACAAAAGAAAATTTTACCTCCTTCATCATGTACTTCGGTCATTGAGCTGAAATGGCTTAAGTGCGAATTTTCCCTCGCTGTAGGTGAGTAGGGAAGTGGTTGTGCTGACCTTTCCTTCATCTTCCAGGCTGTGCATCTCTCCATATGATGATATACATTCAATTGAATGCCCTCCCAAGTGAACTCCTCCATTGAAGGATGGTATGCATAAAAATGCATGGAGGGAATGTCCACAAATATTGCATATAGATCTTTCTCCTTGTGCTTGTGAACCCAAGCCAAGAAGGTCAAAACATAGTAAGGGATACTCTCATCCACTACTTTCTCATGCCCATATTCTACATGCTCCCATGGTGCATTACTTGTGAAGTGGTCTTGGGAACACTTCAGCAAGTAATCCAAGCTCCTAAGTGACAGCGCCGCTAGCCCTTGGAGTAATGCTACTGTCATCTCAAAGCTCAATTCTTTGACATATATTGTGTCAAAGACTCTTCCCAACATGTTTTTGTACATGTAGAGATCCTCCCAAGATGGAGGGGCTTCTCTTTGCACTATACTAGTGCCATTCCTTACTCTTGCAGCATCATGTCGAGTGTGAGAGCAATTATGCCCTTGCTCTCTCCCAATCCTCCAAAGCAACAAATTACTTTGCTTCCTCATCATACCTCCATCATATAACCTATGTGGTGAAAACATAATGATCACATCACCATAATGCATCCACCCTCCTTGCTGCCCCATGATGAAAGGATCCTGCCAATCTCTCTTCCCCTTCTCATCCCATGGGAAAGGAAATTTCATAGAGTGACCAAACTCTCTCAAGAGTAGCCAATGCAACATTGCCTCTTGCTGCCGGTGTCATAGAATTGCAAGATGTTTACCAATCTCTTGCCTCTCATCTACATCCACTCAACTCCATGTGGATGCCTCCTAGCTTGCTCCATCTTGGAATTCCTCCAATGAGGTCTCTTAGAGAAGATCTCCTGTCTACAATCATCTTGAATCCATAAGGACCCAAATGTGAAGAAGGAAAAACCCTCTTACTGCTATCTCTTGACAATGCTATATAACTCCTCCATGGTGCATAAGCTGTCTCATATCCTGACTCAAGAATGATCATGACTCCCCCCAAAAGATCACACTTCAACCTCAAGGGTTGATTGCAACTCAACAAGGGTCTAAGAGGATGATGGTTCATTTTTTTCTTGAACCATTCAAGTCTGCATAGCGCAGTACAATAGTGCTACTCTATCCCAGCAACAATGTTTGATCCTGGGCCATATGAAAACATATTTCCACAACTTTTAGAAAGATTTGCTGTAATAAGTAAAAGTGGAAATCTTCCCGTACCTGGGTGAGAAGTGGGAACCTCTTGTAGAGCTGCAAAGGCTCCTCCCTCTAATGTAATGGCTACCCCAACTGTTGATGTAGAAAGCTTCTCTTCCAAGGCTGTGATAGCACTGGTACTTGTCTCTTCCCATGATGGTGTGGACCCTTTCTCCTCTGATCTCTCTTTATCAAAAGTTCTGATTAGCTCTTGAGTGAACTCAGAAAAAGAAGTCACTCTTGTGTGGCTCAAGTGACTGCACCACCAAGAATTGGTTTCACCCTCTAGGTGCAACACTGCAATTTATAATAACTCCTTCTCTACCATTGGGTGAAGTAGGAAGAATGCCTCAAGATTCCTTGCCCAAGCTCTAGCTATAGTTGACCCATCAAATTTAGACAAAAGGAACCTATTGCCTCTCATCATTTTTTTACTGCATGGTCTTCTTTCTTCTCTCAGTTGAATAAATTGAGGGAAATATAGGGTTTCTTTGAAAGCTCTAGGTTGGCACTTGTATTATGCCAAATATCCACTTAAGATATCATGCTCTAAGTGGTCTCCTTACTCTTCACCTCCTCTATGAGAATAGGAAGTGCGTGCATATTTTTCTGCCTCTTGAAACCTAGAGGTTTCACTGCAGCTCTCTCTTCCTTGAAACCATTTTGGAGTTTCAAGGCATTTCTCTTCTTATTTATTCTTAGATGTGAAAATGGATGAGAGTAAGCTCATCCTCTCCATCATTTTGATCTCTGATTTTCCTCTTTTCTCCTCTGATAGCTTGATCTCACAGGCTGTGCCAGAGATCATGCTTTGATACCACTATAATGTTCCAAATCTGAAACTTTGTAATGAATAAGTTGTATAATGGTACCATTATGATGAAAAAGCTTAAAATATGCATAATAAATACATAGCCATCATTTTATCTACAACAACAACTGGTATTGCGTTTCATGATCCAGAAAGTGGGGAAAAAGGGTGTTTTATGCCCTAAAATGGTTTTTTTCGAAAATAAGCAGGGGAAATAGCTGGATATGATATATTAGGTCATGAGGGACCTATTCTCATAATTTCATCTCAAACTAATGCTTCTAGCTATATTAAACAACTCCTCCTTTCTTGACTAGGCTAGAAAACATTGATTTCCCATGTCTTTACTAAATAGAAATTTCTGAATAAAGTGAGAGTGTAATTCCCATGAGGTTTTCTAAAGAAAATGATAAAATAAGACTGATATGGAACTTATATTGATCAAACAATAGAGAAATGGAGATTTACAAGCTTATACAGTAAAAAAAGACACCTGACAAAGGTTTCCGGCAAAATGCATGAATAACAAGCAGCACTGCAGAAATAATGCAGTTACTGCATATATGTATTATACATGGCTGAATATGACATAAAATATCTGAATAATACATAAATATGGCCAAATTAATCTCTAACAAACTCCTGGAGGGGAATGAGCACCTCCTCCTCAAAGACTAGCACAATATCAAAGGATGCAACACTGCTGCTGCTGCCTCTACATCAAGGATGCAAATTTATGAAAGAGACTACACTGTGGCTGAGTATGGATGAATGGACCCAAGACAAGTTATGAAATGAAGCTTAGATCACTCCCCTTTGATCCCTTAAGCAAGCTGATCTCAAGAGAGGATGGAATTCCCGCACAGGAATTCCTAAGCAGTGTAGCAACTCCGACTAAACCGTTGAAGTATGCAATTGGTCTTTAGACCAAAATATCTGAATACATGAATGATTTCCCTTTGGTGCTATGCCTTCCTTTTATCTTTGGTGAGCCTCCTCACCCTGGACCCCACACAACGTTGAGGTGACTTCTTCATGAAGCTTCCTCTTTCAAAACAACGCTGCCCTAGCTTGTTTCCCTCCTCTTATGGCTGCGCTATTGACTTGGTCAACTAATCCACCTCCAATGCCTCTTTTCACACTAGGGATATTCAATGTAGTTTATATATGTGTCTTAGGCTGATCCTTGTTCACATTGAACCGGTTTGCCTAGGTGATCTCTTCCTCCTCAAGAATGCATGTTGACTTAGTCAAACTTGACTGTGTCCTCATCTATTTTGCCCATGTTCACACTTAAGTGTAAATTTTAGCTCCTGAAGTGATCCCCTTCCTTCTTAAGGTGGAAATTATTCATATTTCTATTGTTCATGGGATCCCTTACCCATTTATTCCTCTCCTAGGTGAAAGTAGCAAAATCTAATGTTCCAAATTGCTATGTGCAAATTTGGGAACATTACAATACACCATGTAACACCTATTTTACCATAGTAAAATTGCTTTCACTAAGAAATAATTTAATAAACCATAATTTATTAAGTTATTTTTGGTCCAAATAGAAAATCCCATGACGAATAATTAAATAAGTCCTCATTTATTTGATTTTCCTCTAGGAATAATTAATTAAACATCTATTTAATAATATTACTGGTCATATTTAATGTAATTAATGAGAAATAATTAGATAAATTATTATTTATCTTATTATTCTCTAGGAATAATTAATTAAATAATTATTTAATTAATATTCCTTGTTAAATTTGACTAAATCATTTAGGAATAGTAAAATAAATAATTATTTGTCTAATTATTCCTTGATCCCATCCTTGAAATAATAAATAAATATTTTATTTGCTTATTGTTTCTAAATAAAGGGATTTAACCAATTTAAATTTCTTTTCCCTCCAACAAAATATAATAAAACATTCCAAGTAGTTAGATCTAGATCTTGGTTAATAATAATTTACTATGCACCATTATCAAGGACAACTCAATATTTTTTTATAAATAGGAGGGCTTTCCATTCATTCCTTACTTTTGATCCTTTTATCTTGGTCAGAATTTGATCCTCTTATCATTGTCTATCTTTGATTCACTTTTATTTTCTTTTGCTTATTGAGCTTCCTTTGAGTTCTACACGTCTTGGGTATTCTATAACCACTAAGAGAGAAAATATGAAGCTGAAGAATTTGAGGACAGTCAAGAACCCATCCCATTGAGGGGGATCGTATCAGTTCTCTTCCTAGGTGTTAATAATACAAAAAATTATTTATAATTCTTGTCTTGTCTATTGGATATTTTGGATAAACTCTTGTTTCATTCTTTTGTTTAGTTGCTTTATTTGCATAGATATGGGTTTATTTTTCATTTGTTTCAATCGTCTATTCCAGATATAAGAAGTTTGACAACCATCTTTGTTGTTAGGGTTGTTTATCATGTGCAGCTAAAGTGATATATTTTCGTACACTTGCGTTAATATTTCATACTAACACAGGTTTCGACCCAATGAGGTGTCATGACTTCTATTTTCTATATGTAGTCCAACTCAATCCATTTTAGAGGTTTGATAGTTGTTATTTGCAGTGTGGAGCTATTGTACAATTTTTTTTCAGTGAAATCATAGACATGTTGCAACTATAATATCGAGACTCCAGTGGTATGCTTATGAGCATTGTTTTTTTTCTATAACCTCATAATGTTGAATTTTATGTTTTCTTGTCATCACATGTATGCTTCTATATGTTGATCTTATGAGTCTATGAACATAAATCTTGTTTTTCATGCTCATTTTTATAAGTTTTTCATGAATGTGTTTCTACTCTTCTGATGAATGAATTCATTTAACATGCTCATTCTAACTCTTTCTCTCTTTTCAAGTCGTATACACAATAAAAAATAAAGTATGTTCTTAAGTATACCTACCTGGACTCATCGTCATCTCTGCAATTGAACCTTTGAAATCAAAGCTAAAATCTAGACCTAGTTCCTTAAACTATCATTTCATATCCAGCCAAAACTCAAAATAGACAAAACCATAATTCACTGAGCTTTATAACCAGCTTAAGATAATTAGATATCCAATCATCTCATTGGCGTCATTTCTGGGGAGAAATTACAAAAATTTCCCTAGGGATACTTCTTTTATTTCACAGAAGGTTAGACTTGCGGGTGACAAGTTCTAACATTCGAAGAAGGCTGAGTTAGTAAATTCGAGCCAAAGTGAAAATTCTCAACAAAGTTGGCTCCCAAAAGACACACTAGGTCAAATCCAATTCCAAATTCCTTACCAATTTTTAATGACCTTGAGAGTCTTTTAAGAAAGCAGAAAATAAAGTCTCAGAAAGTTGGAAAGGCTATACCTCCACTTGTGAAATCAAACTCCTTGCCTACGAGGCTAATTTATCCAGAAAGTTCTTCCTTCAATTTCAAATTTGAGACATCTTTTTTCAGGTCTAAGTCTAAATCCTTTCTCTCAGAAAATCTATTTGACCCCGTTGATTTTGAGAACTACTTGTCATTTTTTTAGTCCTCTTATTTCAAGCTTGATAGTGAAGTCTGTTGTAATTTTCATAAACTTTAGGGTTTGGTCGATAATTTTCAAGTAACTTATGAAAAAACTTATTCTCAATACCAACAAAAAGATTTTTCTTCACCACCTGCTATCACACCTTCACACGGCTACATCATCATCCCTCACTTTCATTCCATCATTACCTCTGCAGGTATTCACTCCATCAACACCTTCACAATCCCCTCCATTACTCATGGCCAGATTTTTTGTGTTGATCCTACTGCCACAACTCACTGTAGTACTTCAGAACTATGGTCAAATATTGCCTCTTTTTGATGGAACATCAGAGATTACTACTCATCAACACATTGTCAAAGTAATTACATCGATCTTGAAGAGATTGAAAATGATGAAACCAAGATGCGCATCTTAGCACAAATTTTCTCAGGAGAGGTTAAAAAATGGTTTCACTCTCTAACAACTGGTTCAATAGCTAATTCACAGAAGCTAATTGACTTATTTATGGAAAAATAGGAGCAAAAGAGAAACCCTTTACAGATTATAGTTGAATACACTGCCTTGAAAAGAGATCCTAACCAGTATGTATAAGACTTTAGAGCAAGGTTCAATAGGATTTATGATTCCATTCCTTAGAATATCAAGCCTTCACCAGGCCTCGCATTACTTCATTACCCTGATTGTTTCGATCTTGATATGGCTTATCACTGGAGAGAAAGAAACCCATATATCCTTGAAGAAATGCATAGAAATGAAGTGTCCATTGAATTGAATTTGATGATCAAGAAGTCAAAAATAAAAACAGAAAAGAGAGTAATTTTCAAGGAAGAAACATCTACTTCATCAGAGGGAAAGCTTGACACCCTGATCAAAAAAATGGAGAAGATGATGGATAAAATTACCATCATGGATAGACAAGTTGAACCCTCAATTAGAAATCCCAATTTCAGCGGTTAAAATCAGTAGTCTCAATACATGATCAAACAAAGGGAACATAGGGGTCAAGATCCACAAAGTCAAAAAAAAATTCAATCTCCATTTCAAAAAAACTATATAGAAAGCCTTGATGAAGAAGAAGAAGATATTTCAGGCAAAAATCATTTGTTTGAGGAAAATCAACAACCTATTTTTCTCACTAAAAAAGATCAGTTTTTTGCAGAAATGTATGCACTGGAAAATCAACAACATGTCTTTTGAAATGATGATATGTTATCAGTATGATCATTACCAGAGGATATATCAAAATTATCTTACTCAAGTATAAAGGCAATATTTTTTGAGAAACATGAACGTGCCTATAAACTCAAGTCAGGAAAAACATAATTCTCAAACAAAGGCTCACCATAAAGAGACAAATACTTCAAATTAGAGCAAAGACAAAGGAACTATTGTTCCTAATCATGAGAAATGAAATGATTCTTCTACCAGCAATCAGAAGAAATATAAAAAATTTCAAGATGGAGGACAGAGAAAGGATATTCCACAAAAATATCAACTCGAGAAGAAAGATGCACCATCCAAAGAGGTAGAAAAACATTATGCTCTTTTTAGTCTTGAAAATGAAATATCAAAACTAAAAGTCTCCATTCCTTTAACTGATATAGTCAAGAATGACTATTATAAGTTTCAAGTAGCCAAGTTTCTTAGGGTAGATCAAATGTCTGATATGGTTAATGTGAGCGATGATCACCCTAAACTTTTATTTGGTCCTGTTGTTGATGGTGACTTAGAAGATACTTAGGTCCCTCCTTTTTATCTTAGCCTCATAATCCATGATTTTATCCTCCATAATGCTATGTTAGACTCCAGAGCATCTCACAACCTCATGCCTAAAGCCATCATGGACAAACTAGATTTGGATATCAAAATACCCTACCATGACCTTTACTCTTTTGATTCAGGAAGGGTTAAATGACTTGGCCTCATTAAATATCTAGTGGTGTCTTTAGAGAAAATTCCAGCTAATAATGTCCTCATGGATGTTTTTGTAGTTTATATCCCTCCTAGATATGGAATGCTTCTCTCCTAGTCATGGGGAGAAGAACTTAGAGGCACCTTGCAACTTGACTTTTCCTACGCTACTATACCAGTCTTTGGGCAACTCAAAAAACTATATCGAGAAAATAAGATGAAATACATGATTAGTAGGAAAGAAAAGACTAATATACATGCTATTCACATGGATTTAGAGTCTTTTATCTTATTCAATGATGAATTTTCAACATCCTCAAAAATTTTGATGGAAGAAAAGCAAAAAATTCAGAATTTTCAAATTCTGTTTTAAAAATTTTAAGTGCAGAAAAAAAAAGAAAATATGCCAAGTGGCTTGGATCCAAGTGCATCAACCAAAAAGAGAGATGAAATAGTGAAAGAAGAAAAACCTATTGGTATAGAAGACCTTTCTCAAGCATCTAGTTAAGATCACTGATCCAAATTGTAACTTCTTGATGAAAAAAGTGGTTTGTGGACCATGGATTTCAAAGGAGCCTTAGGTCAGGAAGGAGCTAGAATTGGAGTATGCATTAAAATCCCTATGAATCATTCCTTTAACCTTCCTCCTAATTTTTGAATGTATTCTTACAAATTGGCATTTAATTTTTCAAACAATGAAGCAGAATATGAGGCTTTGATAGTCAGTCTGAAAATTATCAAGAAATTAGGTGCCAAGAAATTTTTTGTGTATGGAGACTATGAATTGGTAATAAAAAAAGTCAAAAGGGAATACCAGGCCAAGCATCCTAGAATGTGAGCTTACCAGAATGCAGTGTTAGATATCCTCAAGACCTTCGCTGAATATACTTTGTCATTAATTCCAAGGGACAACAATGTTTTACTGATTCTCTTGCCACTTCAACCAACATGTTCAAAATTCCATTGTATCCCAAAAAGCAGTATGAAATTAACATCAAACATCGCCATGTTCTTCCAGATAATGTTTAGTATTAGCAAGTTTTTCAAGATGACAAGAAAATCAATAACTTCTTTCAGAATAAAGAAGAGTTGTGAGTTCACAAATAGATGACCATTTTTATGTAGATGACCAAGAAGTGCATTCATCTGAAATGAAGGTACTTCAATTGAAAGAAAAATCTATTCCAATAAGTCTTGTACCTTTGGAGGAGATTTTTAACCAAGATGATGTTGCACGGAAACCAACAATGTTGCCAATACAAGTAGGAGTGGAAGACCTTAATCTTGGCCCTCCCGAAAAGCCCAAAATGATCAATATTTGAAAATCATTGAGCTTATAAATGAAAGGTAAATATGCAACACTATGTCTCAGTTTGCTGATGTTTTTGCATGGGAGTATTCTGATCTGAAAGTGTATGATAAGAGTATAATTCAGCACACTATTCCTTTAAATCCTGATCAGAATCCTTTCCTCCAGAAACTAAGGAGAATTAATCTCAAGTTGCTTCCCCCCATTAAAAAATAAGTGAATAATGTCAGTATTATAGTTCCTCTTTGTTTTTAAAATTGGATGTAAAACTTAGTGCCAGTAAGAAATAAGGTCGGTGAGATTCACTTGTGTATAGATTTCTGAAACCTGAATAAAGTATCAGAAAGGCAACTATCCACTTCCAAAGATGGATCATATTCTGCAAAGGGTGGTTGGTTCTTCCAGAATTTCATTGCTATATAGATATTCTGGGTATAATCAGATTTAATTCATCTATATGATCAGGAGAAGGCATACTTTACAACATCTTGGGTTACTTTTATGTATGCTAAAATTATCTTTGGATTGAAGAATGCAGGAGAAAATTTTCAGCGAGCAATGGATATCACCTTTTCCAATGAAAATGATGTCTTTTTGGTCATTTATCTTAATGACATCACAAATTTTTTCAATATGGATGAAGAGCGCTTGCAACATTTGAAGGAAATTTTTCATAAATGCAAAAAACTTGGCATATCGTTGAATCAAAAGAAGAGTTTGTTCACTATGGAAGAAGGGAAATTTCTTGGTCATATCATATCTAAAGACGACATCCGGATAAATCCTTCAAGGATTGAAGAAATTCATAATTTGGACTATCCTATAAGAAAGAAGGAAATCCAATCATTCAATGGTAAAATAAATTTCTTAAGAATGTTTATTCCTCACCTTGATAAAAATTTAAGAGAAATTATTGATATGTTAAAGAAAGAGAGTGATGTGAAGTGGTCCGATGAGGCAAAGAAATCATTTAATCAAGTTAATTTTGAATTGTCTCATGCTCCTATTCTTATCATCCTAGATTATACACTTGATTTCATCATCTTTTCCTTTAATTCTGAACATACTCTAGCTGATGTCCTTATGCAAAAGAAAGATTAGAAAACGAATTAACCCATCTCCTTCTTCAGTAGATCCATAAGAGACGCAACCTTGAAGTACAATATCATTGAGAAACAAGGCTTGGTGCTAGTTAAGCACTGAAGGACTTTCGAGTCTATATTCTTCACTCACATGTTCTTGCATATGTCCCAAACTCTGCTGTCAAATATGTGCTAACATAGAATGATCCTGAAAGTTTGCGTGGAAGGTGGATAGCTTCCATACTAGAGTATTAATTGGAAATAAACCTACGAAGTTGATCAAGGGACAAGGCTTGGATAAGCTCATGGCAGACTCAAATTTCATGCCTTGGACACCAATTTCATTGTTGCATTATCTGAGGAGAAAGAGGTTGATTCATTACATCAGGTATCTGAAATTTTTTCTTCATCTCCATGGTATGATAATATTATACATGTGTTGCAACATTTGAATCCTCCTCTCGGCTTGCCTAGCAATAGAGGTAGATATTTGAAGTTGAAGGCTCTTACGTATTTCATTATTAACAATGTTTTATATTGGAAAGATTCGGGCGGAGTTTTACTGAACTGTTTGGTAGAAGGAGAAGTTGATAAGTTGGAAAAAGAATTTCATAAAGGTGATTGTGGTGGTCATATTTTCTAGAAGACTAAATCAAATAAGATACTAAGGGCTGACTTTTATTTTCCAATTTTGTTTCCTGATTCTTATAAGACTGTCATGAGTGTAAAAATTTTCAGGGAAAAAGAAATCTCTTACTGCTGCCCTTGAAACCAATTGCAGTTCAAGTACCTTTCTATTAGTGGCATATTGATTTCCTTGGCGAGATCCATCCTCCATCATCAGCTCAGCATAAGTGGATACTCACTGCCACCGATTACTTTCCAACATGGATTGAATCCATCAAAACGAGGCAAGCTACAAACACCATCATTATTCAGTTTTTGGAGAGAAATATTTTGTCTCGTTTTGGCTGCCCATAGAAAATTATAATTGAAAATTCAGTCGCCTTTAAGTCCAAAAAGATGGTTGACTATTGTGATAATTATCACATAAGACTTTGGAATTCTACAATATACTATCCTTAAGGCAATGGGTTGGCTTAATCGTCAAAAAAATCATTGGTGAGCATAATCAAGAAATTTCTACAAGAGAAAAAAAGAAATTGGCACAAAAATATCATAAATTCTCTATGGGCAGATAGAGTTAGAACGAAGATATCAATGAACATGTCACCATTTCAGCCAGTGTATGGTGTTGACACAGTTTTTCCCACTTATTTAGCAGTGACAGTGATGAAAATTCTGCAAGAGGTCAACAGTGAGCCAAATGACATCCAAGGAAGAATCAGTCAAATGATGCATTTACAATAGTCAAGAAAAGAAGTTTTCAATCACACTTCAAAACTTCAGGAGAAAATCAAGAAGATCTATGATAAGAAAACCAAAGCTGATGATTCCAAGTTAGGAGATGTTGTTCTTCGATGGAATGTCCGAAATGAAGACAAAAGCAAGCACTATAAGTTTGATAACCTATGGAAATGTTGTTACAAGATTACAACATTGAGGGGTAATAAGGAATTTTCATTAGAAGATCTTGATGGGCAGGAAATTCTGGGAGGAGCGGTGAATTGTAGGTTCCTCAAACATTACCTTACTTGATCTTGAAGAAAAAGGTTCACTTTCATTGTAAATATCATTTTTATTTAATGTTAAAGAATAAGAAAGCTGCTATAGAAGTTTGAAGCCTGAGGAGAAGGTCGTA
Source organism: Pinus albicaulis (assembly GCA_034641835.2). NCBI lineage: Eukaryota > Viridiplantae > Streptophyta > Pinopsida > Pinales > Pinaceae > Pinus > Pinus albicaulis. The sequence continues at coordinate 926,309,354 of CM076580.1, forward strand.
AGTCTTCTATGATCAACTGATGTTTTTATTTTAAAAATTTCAAAAATTCAAGTAATTTTTCGAGTCAAAGTCATTTTTTGTTTAGTTAGTCATTTCAGTTTGTCGAAGTTTTTTTTTTTCAGTTTCTAGTTTTGACTCCCTTGCCCAATGGATGAGGGTACTTGATCTACGATGTTATTGACACCTTATGAAGGAGATTCCATCCCCAGCTGAAGCCAATGTTAGTGTCTTAAAGTTCAGTGATCAAACATAATATTTTAGGTTTACTTGGTAGTGGTCCTCGGTTAAAATTTCATGTTTTCAAATCAATTTGCAAATAAAATTTTGTTCATTGAATGTTGTCTAGGTATGAAATGCTACTCCCTTCACTCCATTCATGGTCACCAACATTTTAAATTCATGTCATCGATTATCACCTAAGGTCTTAGATCAATCACCACACCTCCATCTAGGTTAGGGTCTAGGTATATTTTGTTTCGCCACCACAATGTCCAATCATGCAATAAAATAAAGAAAAAAAAATGTCATTTTCACCATACAAGTCATTCTCATTGGGAGTTATCAAAGATAGGAAAACAAAGTAAATGAAATTTTCCTTTTCTCAAATAACTATGTTACTTGATCAAAAAAATTTCAATTTTTTTTTTTTTCTCAAAGTATGTATGATTTGATTAGAAGACAAAAAAGCACATTTTGTGATGTTATAAAAGGAAAATAGGCTTATTGAAGTAATTTCATCATCTTATTTTCAATAGAGCTCTTCTCTTATCATCATCACACTCGACAGCTACAAAAGGTCAAAAACAAACAAGAAAATTGTGGCAAAAATGCATTGCTACGCTTCTGGAAGGCCGCGCTACATTTATGGCAAGGGTGCTACGTTTTTGGTTTCAAGCTCCAAAACAACCATCCAAGGTGTTAGCACTCTCCCCAACTTCCTAGGCTAAAATTAGGAGTGAGGAAAGGTAACCACAAACCAACTTTTAGCTAGGCAGCTAGCCCTACCTAACTAGAGAGGGCTCTCTCTATGTCACTTTTTAAATATTCAATAAATGGCTGAGTACCATAGGATTTTAGGCTAGATATAAATTTTTTTTTTTTTTTTTTTTAAATAAATTGTTTGCTGGATAAAATTTATAATCAGTGAAGCTAAAATTGATTTCAAAGACTAAATTGCAGAAAACTAAGCAAGGAAATATAGGCAAACTATTTGAGCACATTTAATTTGTCATTGATGTATAGTGGAAGAAAAGAAGGGGCTTTGAATGAGAATTTTACATGAATTCATTTATTAGAATAAAGACACATTGTAAAAATATTAATAAACAAAACATTTAGCTCATTACTGCTTATAAATTGAATAAGATTTTACATAGAAAATGGAATGGAAATGAAATCATAGAGAAAAGGCACAGTGCTCAATAAAAATACCACGTCTCACAAAATTGGTGCAACAACTTTGATTTTCATGAATAGTAGGAGTAATACACAGAGTTTTAGAACTCGATTATCCAACCGTAATACTTCGTGCAATGAAAGTATTTATAGAAAAATAAAATACAATAGTTACATTAAAGACTATCCAAACTGATAGTGCTTTATTTGCTAACTAACTCTAACTGCATCATGGAAATAAATTGCATCTGTTGTGCTGGCATTGGCTGTAAATGAAAATTGTTGCTGAAGAAGATAATCACGGGCTGTGATTTCTGTCAGTTGACTGTTGATCTAGAAAAATTTAACTTTTCTGTTTCTACTAATTACTCTTCAAACTCACATAACTTTTCCCAGCGCTCTTCATCAGGGATAACTAATTTAATTACCCTACGGTAAATTTCACCTGCTTTAGTGTATTTAGCAAAATTTGGTTTCACAACAAAGGCATGTTTGATTTCATATTGAATGTAGATGTCATTTTTTAATGCTCCCAATAGTGTGTTTCCTGTTAATGTGCCCTTTATATTTGAAAACTTAGTAGTATCCCTAGCAATCTCCTGAAGTCTTTTTCCATAGTCATCTTTGGTCATCAACTTATAATTAATTACAAAAAGAGAAGGTAACCCTTTTTGTGTCAGAGACTCTATCCCGCTAAAAAATCTCTGAACTGTAACCTCTAGAATATGATATTTTTATTCAAGTTGAAGAATCAAATTCTTCTTTGTCAGCACTTTCTTCAATTCCAGGATGGTTTCTGTTCTTTCATCAATGCCCAATTCATCCAACTCATACATGTTATTTGAATTCAGAAATATAATGATATTATTAGCTATTTCAGGCTTATCTCCCAGTTGTTCTTTAATTGCTGTAATGGCCTCATTTGCCTTCTATATCAACTCTTTTTGCTCAAAAATTATTTGTGTACTTGGCAAAATTTCATTAATAATCTCTCTGTGATGTCTGCCCATATAATCTCTTTCACCTGACCAAAGTATTAGCAATGGCAGATTCTTTTTTCTCTTTTTGCAGTCTTTCAATAAACTTTTTGGCCCTTTGTGCTTCAGTTGCATGGGAACTCCCAACATTAGATTTCTGTAATGGTAATAATTTTACCTGATCCTGCAACTTTTTTATCTCCTCTTCTTGAATATACATGTTATAAAATTCTTTGGTAAGTTGTTCAACTCCATCTCCACTGCTTACTATAGAACATTTAGCTATAGGAATGGCTGCTAGTGGCACTGCTTCCGAAGGAACCTTTGATGTTTTCACTGCTGCTTCCTTTTCCTTTATCATCTTCTCTAACTCTGATTCCATTTGCTTTAATTGAAAATTATGCTCCATTATTAATTTCATCACATCTGTCTTTTGAGTTTCATTTTCTTCAATATCCTTTTCTAGAGGATCTTCTGTAGCTGGGATTTTCAGTTGCTTCCTCAATGCTGCTATATCAACATTTTTCTTCTTGATAATCTCTTAAATTTAATTTAAATTGGATGGATCATATACAATATTTACCACTAGATCTTCTAGATTTTTAATTCTTGTATCCCTTGCAAATGAAGTTACCTTCTCCAATTTCAGTTGTGACTGCACATTTTCCAATGAAACCTGCAATTTTGATCAACTTAAAGCAATATTAGTGAGAGTTGATGAAATCATCTCACCAATTTTCTTTTGTAGCTCCATTTTGGGTTATTGGATGAATTTATTTTGTGTCAAACTCAAATGTATCCCTTTTATAACCTGCCTCTAACTTTGGCTTTGGGATCTGTGCTTAAAGAAATTCAAAATTCATTTTTCCCTTTTTAGAATCAAAGGCTGAAAGTAGCCTACTTTGTGAACTAGGAGTTTGTTTCCAAAACTAGTTATAAGTACTTGTCTTCAGCATTTAATTCCTCAACTTTATTTCTTTGAAAGTTTCAAAGACAATCTTCTATTTTTCCCCTGTAGCAGTTGTGCTAGTCAAGATGGATTTTTTCTAATATTGAGAAGATTATGTTTGTTGATATTTTAAAACAATAGAAGTAGTAGGAGTAGTACTAGTGCCTTTATCACCTATTTGTGTAGAAGGACATGTCTCTTCAGTGATGATGATTACTTATTTCTCTGACTCCTTATTGGGATTGACCTTCATATTTAGCTTTGTTTTCTTCTTGTAGTGAATCTTGAACTCTTTTCTTGATGAATCGGTCATTGGAGATGACCGATCTTATCTAACTCTCTTCCTTGCTCTTTCCTCTGCACTTGGAGTTTGCAATGCTGATGTAGATAGTGTTTTCTCTTTAGCCTCATGTAGTGTGTCTTATTTCCATTCAAGCTAATTCATATACTTTTCGATCTCTTGTGTAGGTGTATGAAAATATGCTATAGATTTGTTTTCCACCCTCAATTTGGAAATGACACCAATTGCATCATAAGCCCATGTAAAACTTGGGATAAACTGCATTTCCTCCAACAAATTATTTTCTTCCTCCCCTGCTGTCCTACTATTACAGATAAAAGGACCTATCTATGTTTTAATTTTTAACTGTGATTTCTTCTTAGTAGAGACAAAATTCACTTCATCTACATTAATCATTTTTCTAACATACTCCACTGTAAAAATCCTCATGGGGAGGAATTTGGGAAAATTATAAGTGGGAATTTCACATCCATAAACTCTTAGTTCAATATAATTTTAGTAAAGATACCAATCCCCTATTCTAGCTTGATCTGACAGCTGCAATGTCTTCCTGATATCTTCACTAGTTCTTGGTTCCAGAGTGTTGTTCAACAAACTAAGTGCTGGCTGAAGAAACAATTCCACAAACTGTTTATAAGAATATTCTTTCTGTTCCTTCATGACTAATGAAGTCCAGAAAATGATTGACTGCTGGTTGCCTTCTTCATCCAATTTCTGTAGATAAAACTTAAATTTGTATCCCTGAGGGTACAAGAATAAATAGACTAACACAGAGGCATAACTGAAAACCTCTTCAGTTGTGAATTTCACAAATTGATCATGGATATCATCTGCAATAAACTGACTGAAATTGAAAATTACGGAGGGTTTGGAATCAATGGAAAATATGGAAAAAAAAAACCCTATGATGGCTTCATCTACCCATTGGTCTGAATAATAACCAAGAAGGTAGGAAATGAATTTGATGATTTTCTTGGACCTTTCAGGGAAAATGGATGTTGGAAATGGAGGGTTTTTCTTAGGTAATGGGTCATTTTCAGTCATGAATAGCTCAAGATTTTGAGCTTTCTTCACAAAATCTAATTTCTGGTAAATTTATATCAAGGCTTCTTGGGAAAATGGTGTGGCATATTCTGTGTTTGGGGCTTGCATCATTTTTTCAATTGTTTGGGCATCAATAGTCACTAAAACCTCTCCTTTAGGAGTGATAATATCTCTTTGGTATGGAATATACAAATTTTGACATATCCTAACAAAATCTGGGGCACTAAGGGTATGAGGAAATATGAAATGATGGAGATTAGAATCCCATAGTCCTATGTCATCTATTTTATCCAAGAATTTGTCTTCTAACCAGCAATATAACTCAAAAATCTCAATGATAGTAAAAAACTCATGTATTTTGTGATCTTTGTCTACTAAGAGAATGTGATGAAAATAAACTTGATGATGTAATAGCAGACTTACTGGTTGTTCGGGTCCTTTTTTTTCCAAAGGCATGGTTGGCTTTGTTTTAATGGCAGAAAGAAGGAATTCTGTGATAGGAAACAGAAGCCGAGACTGAGGATAAGCTCTGCAACTAGAAGAAAATCAGTAGCTACAAGAGAAAGCTTCAAACACTGATGGGTTTTTACCTACGAAACTCTGTTGATAGCTATAAATTCAGAATATTGTGTTTAGCAGAGAAAATAAAAGAATAAAGGATTGAAATAGGCATTTAATGGTGATTTTATGGATATTTGAACTTGTTTTCCATTTGAAAATGGATGTGGGTACGTTGCCTAAAGGTTAGCCATTGAATTAATTGGGTAACGATCAGGAGAATGCGAGAATTAAGTTTATTGAATGGTTATAGTCCACATCAGCAATGACATGATAGGCGAGAGAAATGGTGGTTTAATATTAGCGAGTAGGCGGGATTTCAAAGGGGTGTTAGAGTGGTAAGTGGTTTCATGTGGGGGGGGGGGGGTGTGGTGCAAAATCCCAAGAGCTATAAATCAATCTGGGAGGGGGGAGGGAGTTTGAAAATTTTAGGGGCTAATATTCATAGGTGGGCTAATTTTCCATGTTTTTTCCAAAAAACATATTCGCCAATTTCCATTTTTTATAAAAACGATTCGCCCAAATTTTAAAATATAAAATCATTTTTTGTTAAAAATTGCCAAAATTATATAGAGAGTATGTAAAATCATTATAAATTTGAATAATTTTATAAATACATCAATAAACATTTTACAATTTACATATTAGGGACTAGTGAACTTCAATATAATTTTCTATCCATAAAATTCTCCTTAGCCACTGTTCAATACCATTCTTTTCAGAACCCCCCCTGATGTTAAGTCTCAGATGATGAGGGGGGGCCAAAGTCTAATACGAGACATCAGATTAAACTATGATGTGATGGATGATCGACGAAGTGGATGGGATTTAATGTGCAACGAAGTTGATTGATTTGTGGGGTAGGGGTATGACAGGAGGTGGCGTGACGTGATATGAATGATAAGAAAATAATGAAATGTAACATGTCGTGATAATAATGGAGAAAATGGTAGTAGAGTATGAAGATGGCAGAGTATAACTCATAGGATTTAAAACCTATGGTTTCAAATGTTTATTTTTGAATTATAAACATAAAACTTTGATAATGTATGATTTCAAAAATATACTCTTTTTAGAAGATTTTTTTAATTTCTCTTTGAAGTATAGCAACAGAGCATAGAAATTATATGACACTGAATTTATTTCAGACTATAAAACAATCTTAATCCTTCAACTTGACTTATATGGATGGAATGGAATTTTAACTACGCTTTTTTATAAATAGAAAACTGAATACTTTTCATGGAATTTTCAAACCTAACTTGACCTATATGAGATGACATGACATGACTTTAGACCTCTGAATAGAGATGAACAAGTGTGAAGGAGTAGCATATCTTAATGAGACTTGTTCAGTGACCAAATTTATTGCTGAAGGCTAACTGGAAAAGAAAAATATTTTGACTAAAGACTTAATAAAAAGCTCTTAAAAGAGCTATCTTTGATCACTAAAAAACTAACTCTAACATTGGCTCTAGCTGGGGATGGAAGCTCCTTCAGGAGGTGTCAAGAGCACCATAGATCAGGTAGCCTTATCGATTGGGATATGGAGTCAAATGGACTTTGGAAAAAAAAAAAAAAAAAAAAAACGTTAAACGTTTTGACTAAAAATAGTTGACTTGACTTTGACTTGACAAAAGACTTAAAACTTGAGAACTTAAAAAAAAAACTTGAACTGTTTGCAAAAGTGTCATGGCCTTGACCTCGGGCTTCAATCTTTTGCAACCATTCCTATTTTTGTATGAGCATCAAATGTAAACTAGTATATACAATGATAATGAATTGTTTCTAAATATTTCAAGAAACATAATTCTTTAGAAACCTACCATTGATAGGTCCTCCCAACACTTCCTGACCTTCAAGATCTTCTAGCAAAAATGCTTTGTTTTCTCTAAATGCCACAATATTTTAAGGTACTTTCCAAAGATTGTCAAATTTCCCATGCTTTCCCTTTTCCTCATTTATACAATCCCATCTTAGAACAAAATCTCCAATCTTGAAGTCATCAACCTTTATTTTTCTGTCAAAAATATTTTTGATTCTGTCATGTAGCTTTAAAGTATTGCTGAAAACTTCATCTCATGATTGTTGAAAATGTATCATTTGGTTGATTCTTCTCTGAATTCCATTAGGCTCACTATCAACCTCTTGAAAAATCTTCATTACTGTAGCAACCAAATAATTGGGCAAAAACAATATCAATTCCATAAACAAGCTGAAATGGAGACATGTTAATTGATCTTTTTGTGCTCTCTCTATCAACGCACGAAGCATTTGTAAGCTTCTCGTGCCAATTCCTTTTGTTTTCCTACAACATTGTTTCAATAATATTCACCAAAGACTTATTAGATGATTCAGCAAGCCCATTTCCCTGAGGATAATATGCAGTATAATGACCAAGTCTAATGTGATATTTATCACATAAATCAATCATTTTCTTCGATTTGAAAGTAGATGCATTATTAGTGATAATATTGTATGGAAAACCAAATATTGACAAAATATTGTTTTCAAGAAACTGAATGATAACTAAATCAGTTACTTGCCTAGTGGGAATAACCTCAATCCATTTGGAAAAATAATCTGTAGCAGTGAGAATCCATTTGTGTTGAGCTGAAGATGGAGGATGAATTTCACCAATAAAATCAAGTCCCCATTGTTGGAATGGTGCTTGGACTTCAATCAGTTTAAGAGGTAAAGTTAATAGCTTCCCTTTTCCGTGAAATATTTGACACTCATGACAGTTATTAACTGTTTTATACACATTAGAAAATAGGGTAGGCTAGTAGAAACCTGCTCTCAAAATATTGTTTGTTGTGTTTTTCTAATAAATATGGCCTCCACAGTCACCCTTATGGAAATCTGTCATGATTTTATCAACTTCACCTTCAACTAAACAATTCAACAATATCCCTCCAGGACCTTTCCAATATAAGACACCATTTAGAATGCAAATATTTCAGTGCTTTTAATTTCATCGATCTTGATTTATTGCTTGGCATGATAGGAGGAGGATTCAAATGTTGCAGAATGTATACAATATCAACATATCAAGAAGATAAATAAAATATTTCATCTATCTCAGGTAATGTTTCAACAATTTGTTCATCAGATATTGTGGCAATGAAATTTATATCTAAGGCATTAATATTAGAATCTTCCATCAACTTTGCTATGCCTTGTCCTTTGATCAATTTTGTGGGCTTAATTTTTAAATCATACTCTAGCAATACTACAGTCCATTTTCCTCTATGACCTTCTGGATCATTCTATGTAAGTACTTCTTTAACAGTAGCATTTGGCACATAAGCAATGAAATGAGAATTTAAAATGTACACTCTAAAATCTTTCAGTGCTTTGATTAAAGTTAAAGCCTGTTTCTCAATGATGTTGTAATTTAAAGAAACTTCTCTTATTGTTCTGCTAAAGAAAGCAATAGGTTGTTCTATATTTTGATTTTTCTTCTTCATTAAAACAACTGTAAGTGTATTCTCTAAAGAAAATGAGAAAATAATAAAATCAAGTGTATAGTCTGGGATAATGAGAATAGGAGCATGATATAGAGCTAACTTGACTTGATTAAATGACTTATTTTCTTCTTCAAACCATTTCACTTTAGTATATTTTTTCAACATTTCAGTAATTTGCCTCAAATGTTTAGCAAGATTGAGAACAAATCTTCTTAGAAAATTAATTTTACCATTGAAAGGTTGAATCTCCTTTTTGTTCCTTGGATAATCTAAATTCTGAATTGCTTCAATCCTTCAAGGATCTACTCTTATGTCATATTTATATATAATATTCCATAGAAATTTACATTCTTCCGTAACAAAGAGACTGTTCTTTGGATTTAATGAAATTTCAAACTTTCTGCACTTTTCAAAGATGGTTTTTAAATGCTGCAAATGTTGTTCATTTGTTTTGAGAAAATAGTGATATCATCAAGGTAAATAGCCAAAAAAAAAATCATTTTCATTGGCAAAAGCAATGTCGATTTATTTTTGGAAAGTTGCTCATGCATTCTTTAAACCAAAAGGCATTTTGGCATACATGAAAGTACCCCAAGGTGTGGTGAAAGTTGTCTTTTCTTGATCATCTAGGTGCATAAGAAACTGATTCTATCCTGAATATCCATCTAACAAAGAAAGTCTAGATGATGCAACTACCCTTTGCTGAATATAATCCATTTTTGGTAGTGGATAATTGTCTTTTGAGGATACTTTGTTCAGATTTCTAAAACCAATGCACAATATTTTTTCTCCTGTCTTCTTTCTTACAGGTACTAGATTAGACATCTAGTCAGAAAATCGAATAGGAACTATTATTCTAGCAGTGAATAATCTATTTACTTCCTTTTGAATAGAAGGCAACAATTTAGGATTCATCCTTCTCATCTTCTGGCGAAATGGTTTTTGATCTGGCTTCAAAGGAATAGTGTGCTGAATAATACTCTTGTCATAGACCTTCAAATTTGAATATTACCAAGCAAAAACATCTGAAAATTGAGACATAAGCACTACATACTTAGCTTTCATTTCCAAACTCATGGATTTTTAAATCTGCACCATCTTTGGCTTTTTTGAAGTGTAAAAATTTAAATCTTCCACTCCCACATCTGTTGGTGACATATTAGGTTTCTTTGCAATGTCATCTTGGTCAAAAAGTTCTTCCAAAGGTACTAAACCTCTTGGAATAGAATTATTCTTAATTTTTCGTAATTGCATCTCTGTATCATGAATTCTTTGGTCATCTATTTGGACATTTATGAATTCCTCTTTTATCTGCAAGATGTTATTAATTTTATCATAATTTTTAAACACTTGCCAATATTGAACATTTTCAAGGACAACAGGGCAATGACTGACATTCATTTCATATTTTTTGTTTCGATAAGGAGGAATTTTGAACATACTAGTAGAAGTTGCCATAGAATGAGAAATAACATTGTTGTTTCTAGGAACTAATGACATAATATATTCAAGAAATGTTTTTAGGATATATAGGACTACATTTCTGTAAGCTCTCATTCTGGGATATTTGGCTTGGTACTCTCTTTTTACTTGCTTGATAACTAACTCAGAGTCTCCATATACAAAAGTTTTCTTTGCACCAAGCTTGTTGAGTCTCAAAAGTGTTTTCCATATTCATACATATTTCCATTATGTCATAACCATTTAGTTCTTATTTCATTGCTATCTGACCTAAAACCCTACATCTAGTAACCATTTTCATAAATATATGGGTTAAGATCCTTGTTTTCCAAAGTTATCTATTTTATGTATTTAAAGTGAATTTATGATTAGAAACTAGAAAATTAACATAGTTTCATATATCTATATATGTGTTATGAGTTTTGTGACATGTGTAGATTAAAATGAGACTTCTAGAAGACCCTTACGTGGCACTCTAAGGCCAAATTCAAATTTGGTTGGAGAAAATTATGGGATCAAGAGGATATGTGTCTCATTTCCTTGTTGTATTGAAACTCTAAGAGGATATGTGTCTCATTTCTTAGTTGTGTTGAAACTCTAGAAAGATATGTGTCTTATCATTTCCTATTTTGATTGTAACTCTAGAGATGGAGGGAGAGATTCATGGACTCTCATTAATGAGATAACTCCTCATATTTTGTTTAAATAGGAGAAGCTTTCTCTTATCATGGGTAATGAAAAAGTAGTGAAAAATAGGAGAAGGAGAGAAAGGAATAGAGAGTATTTTGTAATAAAGCTTAAGATGGAATGGGATGTAGATTTGTGAGTTTTTCAATAAAGAAGTTCTTTGATGCTATTTTGATTACATCTTCAAGGAGCTAAGGATCACACCAAATTGGTAGCAGAGGGCCCCTGCTATCCAAGGAGGCTTTTGCATGTTTTCTAGATAAGTTGTTTTCAATTCTGTTTTTTCATATTTCCTTACTTAGATTGCTTTCTGAAATCATAGCTTTTAGCATTATTTTTCATGTCATTTGCTTAGATAAAGAATCCTCATGATATTTCAGTTAGTCTCTTTCTCAAGCTCTTCCAAAACATCTTTATTAAATGAATGGGATTCAATTGTGATATTTTGAGTTATTAGCATTTCATTTTCTATTATTTAGTTTTAGTGTTTACATTATATTTGTTTAGGCAGAGTCAGTAAGAGGGCCAGAAGCTTCTGGTTTCATCCTTTCTAGTAAAGGTGAAATAACTAGTAAAAGCCCCTACTATCAATCTCTGTATAAGAAATATTTTGTTCACACAATTTTAGATCAGATTCCTCATTATACTGTAATTAGTCTTTTTCACAAGCTCTTCCAATAAACCTTTAATTCACGAATGTGACTAAGTTGTAGTATTGTGAGTTATTGATTGTTTTAGCATTTCATAGGAGATCCTTACTACATTATAGTAATTTTTTTCTCAAGCTCTTCCAACAAAACTTTATCAAATGAATGAGATTTCACTATAATGTTTTAAGTTACTGTTTTGTTTTGCAATTAGATTAAAAGATCCTCATTATCTTACAATCATTCTTTTTCTTAAAACGCTCTTCCAACATATCAATATCAGATGAAAGAGATTTGGTTGTATCATGTTGAGTTAATTAGCATTTTCTGTTTTGCAATTAGATTAAAAGATCCTCATTATCTTACAACATTCTTTTTCTTAAAACGATCTTCCAACATATCAATATTAAATGAAATAGATTTGGTTGTATCATGTTGAGTTAATTAGCATTTTCTGTTTTGCAATTAGATTAAAAGATCCTCATTATCTTACAATCATTATTTTTCTTAAAACACTCTTCCAACATATCAATATTAGATGAAAGAGATTTGGTTGTATCATGTTGAGTTAATTAGCATTTTCTGTTTTGCAATTAGATTAAAAGATCCTCATTATCTTACCATCATTCTTTTTTTTTAAAGGCTCCTCCAACATATCAATATTAGATGAAAGAGATTTGGTTGTATCATGTTGAGTTAATTAGCATTTTCTGTTTTGCAATTAGATTAAAAGATCCTCATTATCTTACAACCATTATTTTTCTTAAAAGCCCTTCTAACATATCAATATTAGATGAAAGAGACTTGGTTGTATTATGTTGAGTTACATTTCATGTTCATTTGCAAGCTAGGATATCCATGGATTAGAATGTTCTTTTTTTCATCATTTTCCTAATTAGGGATAGAATTTACAATTACATTCTGTTTTGAGTTTAAGGTTTCTTTTTCCTTTATTTTTGACATAGATTTGATTTCATCTTTTGAACATAGAGTAGCGTATTAAAAAGACAAAACCGCAAAAACATCAATAAAATACATACAACAAAGTAAGGAAGAGGTCACTTAAGCACATATAGTGCACCACACTTCATCAGTTTACTAGCTCTGGTTGATAATTTATGTTAGCAATTTAGGACACTAAATTGACTACACATTTTGGCGTCGTTGCCGGGGAAGTGTAATTAGGAGACGTTATTTCTTACATCTAAAAAAAAAAAAATTATTAATAATTCTTGAGTATGCTCTCCTCCTGCACTTTGTGTGATCTAGAGGATCAGAAAAAGGATTGTTATGTAAAAATATATATATATATATATAATAATTCTTGAGTATGCTCTCCTCTTGCACTTTGTGTGATCTGGAAGATCAGAAAAAGAATTTTTATGTATAAAAAAGAAAAGAAAAAGAGGAGACAAAATATACTTCATCATTTCAATTGATTCAATAAAAAAAAAAAAATGAAAAAAATTCCAATACATTGTTTTGTTTAATGAAATATATATGTGTATTTTAAAATTTTTGAAAATATAACATACATAATTTTATTAAACAAATCAATTATAAAAAATAAAATAAAATAAAATAAAATAAAATTTAAATTGTTTTGTTTACTAAAATATATATGTATATTTTTAAATTTTTTGAAAATATATATATATAATTTTAATAACAAATCATTTAAAAAAAAAAAATTTCAACAAATTGTTTTGTTTAGTAAAATACATATGTATATTTTTAATTTTTGAAAATATAACATATGTAGTTTTATTAACAAAACAAATAAAAAACAATAACAAATCAATAAACAACCAAACATAAACAAAAACCAATGAAATGGCCATGGCATTTTGAAAACAAAATTGAACAAGAAAACAAAAGCCAAAGAAAATTTGATAGTTGTGACAATAGTGTCCGCGGTAATAAAATTATTTACTTCTGTTGCACACCTGTCTGCAATACTGCAATACGAAAACACTACAGCTCCAGTCTTCATGATAGATTGAGGTTATGGGAGATCCCATGCTCTAGAATGGGTCTAAGAGCCTCCGGCATTTTTAACTGTGCATCATTGAAGTGAAAGGGGTATAAGTGAATCAACTGAATTACTCTAAACATAAAACATAAAAATTCAAGCATGGAATTACTTGGACAGATGAAGAATTGAATGCATAACTTGAATTTCTGATTCCATCCTTCAAAGCACATTCTTGAGCGGTTTCACTGTCTCCATTTGATACAGGAAATAATATGGAAATGGCTTCCTTGGGTAGAAACAATGTAAAACTCAAACCTCCTTCCAAACTTTCAATCATACAGCTTGCAAGTTTTGCTTGCACTGCACACCCTTTTTATCACATTTTCTAATTGATTTGGCACTTTCGCTGGGTCACCTATCCTGTAATTGCAAAATATTTATGCCATTATGCGAGAGGATGCACAACCTCATCAAAGTTGGAAAATATGGAGGTATGATGATCTTGACCATATTCAAAGAGATGCAAGTAAACACAGGAAAGCTAGAGAGGCAACTGCAGAGTACATTTTTTCTCAGGGTAGGTCATCTGAGAAAATCGGGATAAAATAGAGTTTTAATGATTCTGCTGTTAGAAGAAAAGATGCAAATGGTCTCAACAAAGATGGATATGAAACTCGAAATATGCATGGAACTCTTGAAGACTGGATCAATTCAACTGCAGAAGAACATCCTATTGTTTGGCCTCTAGTTGTAATCATTGAAAATATAAGAACTGGGTTTGACAAGAATAAGAGGCTGTGGGATGGTCTTAAGAATAATGAGATTAAGAGTTGCTTGAAATTAATAAAGGATCTTGAATATAAGAAAGTGAGTGCAATATATAACCGATTTGGTCATTGTGGTACTGCTGTAGTGGTTTTTGAAGCAAATGATTCAGGATACATGAATGCAGATACTCTCAGTCAATTTCTGCAACGTACTGGGAGAGGGAGAGAGGACTGGGATAGAGTGTGACCAAGATCCTCACTAGTCAATGAGCATGATATTGAACAATTGAACAGATTAATTCTCAGAAATCTTACGGAACTAACCAGAAAACGATTTTGCCGGAGCATTTCCAGAAACACAATTTTATTTGACACGTGAATTTGAAACGAATTTTCTGATTGATTGAGGATGAATTTAAAAAATCCACGACATGGGTTTTTTCGCCACTAGGGTCAGTTAGATAACCCGGAAATCGTTTTAAGAAATTCATTGCGGTCTGGGAGAATTTCTTGGTTCTTTGAAGCCCATTTTTGTTTGCCGCGTGAGGAAAAACGGTTTTTGCACAGTGGAGAGTTTGAGAACAGCACTTTGCATTGATTTCACCCATAATCCGGTTTTCTAGATCTCAAGAAGAAGAATTTTAATCTAAATCAAATAATCTCGTGGCATTCAATCCACATTCCACTCCCCGCTGATGCTGAATCTTCACCTGCACTGATCCACCAGCAATGCAACCACTCTCATCTTCAACCGCATTTCACCTCTTCATTGGCAGATGAGAGCATCGACTTCAGATATTTGAAAAGCACCGTAGCGGACACTCCATGCTGGTAATAGCGCAAGATCAGGGTGCTGAAAGCTTACAGATTGGAGGTGTGAGTATACAACGGAAAGCCAAATCGACATTGGTGCAACATTAAAAAAAATAAAAAATTGCATTTCTCTTTTCAATTTTGTTTTGATAAAAAATAAAATAAAATTGCATTTCTCTTTTCAATTTTGTTTTGATCAAAAAAAAAAATTTGCATTTCTGTTTTCAATTTTGTTTTGATAAAAAAAAATAAAAATTGCATTTCTCTTTTTCAATTTTGTTTTGATTATATATATATAAAAAAAAAAATTGAATAATTTTGAATCAATGAAATGAATAAGTCATTTGCTCTTTTTTTTTTTTCCTGAAGGTATTGATTAATTTTGGACTGATGATGAAAGATGAATGGCTAAATTTTTATTCAAGATTTTTAGCTACAGAAACCGTCGACATTCTGCAGCTAAAATCCAATTCCGCAACTGTTCTCCAATTCCGCAGCAGAAAAAAACCTCATTGTTCAAATTCACCTAACTTTCTCATACAAAATCAGATTTTGATGATTCAAGTATTGTTGAAAAGGTCTCAACAAGATCTACACAGTGAGAAATCGATCATTAAAGTTTGAAATGGCAAATAATGAAATAAATTGCTGAAAAGAAGTAACATTCAACTTGAGGCACTAATTCCAAAACATGTATAAATTCTTTTGATTTTTCCTTTGAGAACTTGTTTCATTAATACAAATTCTTAGTTTTGTGTGTAAATATCATAAATATAGAGATTGATCACCTCTCTCTTTTGATAATCTTACTTTCCATTGCAGAAGAAGTATTAGTTTTTTTTGCAGGCTCCAGGAGGAAGGACAAATGACTACAAGAGAATGGTGTCTCTCTAAGAGACCAATTTGTTTCATAAGAGGATGATCGGTAACAAAGAGGAAATATGCTGATGCAAAATCAGATCCAAACACTTGAAAAACTTTTAGATATTATTGTCTCCATCACATCCATACCTCATAATAAACCATTCACCTCATTTCACTTCATATTTTCCATTTACATTCACATCAACTTTCCATTTCTTTTTGTCCATTCATAACTCACAAATAAAAGCAAGAGGCTCATTTACATGCTTATTGCCCATTGCCATTTCTACTCTCCATTTCCATCTTCCATTTTAATCTTTCATTTCTTGTCATTTTCATTCCACAAATAAGCCCTGCTTCAATGCAAATTATTGAGTCCATAGTCCTTTGAGTCTAAGTTCTTTGTAAAAACACTTTGAGGTTTGCATGCCTTAATGGCAAGTTCTCATGCGGACAAACAATGAGAATACATTAATGTCCCTTGTTTGTCAGATCTTCTAGGTGACTCGACATCAACAAAATCATTCGTACCTAGCAAGACGTGTTTGGGCATCTTGAATCTCATTGTCATCAATGGTGAGAGTTCTCGTGTTGACTAGTGGCATCCATTAATGGCCACTAAGTCAACAATTTTCTACTATGTTCGACATCAGAACATCTTTTCACATAGTAGGAATTATGCCAATAAGTTTTGAAGACATGAAGACTATTTTTTTTAGCATTTTGGAGCAGATTCAGCAAGTTTTAGTAGAAGCAATAAAAAATCATCTTATCTCTTTATCCATGACTCCTCTTGTTCAGCCACTTGAAGAAGAATATGATCAGAATTTTGCAGCCACCACACATACACAACTCATCCACATTTAAGGTAAGTGAAGGTATGTTGTTTTCTAAATTTTAGTCATGTAATTCATTAGAATGCTAAAATTGTAACTTTGGAAAAATTCCTCACTTCCTTTTTCACATTGTCATATCTTTAGTTGGGGGGGAAGGGACATCATTTCATATCCACATGTCATACACTATCACACATTTTCATTTCATTTCCACCCACATATACTTCCCAACCAACTATTGTTGCAACATGATCCAAAAGATTATATGTCTTGCAAATGATCAATTCATTGATGAAGTAATTGATTCTAAATGTTTTCATGAACTTTGATTAAAAAAAATAAAATTGGTTGTCACACAAGAACCATTGCTAAAAAAAAAATTGGTTGTCACACAAGAACCAACCATTTAAAAATAAAATAAAAAATGTTGCAATCAAATGTATTATACCTTGCCAAAAATAAAATATCAAGAAGAAAAGTTTGGAACGAATCTATATGAGTCAAAACTCATAAAAGATCAACTCATGGACAAATGAATCATTGCAATAGCTGCATGAGGACATGCAACAACTTCAGTTGGGGGGTATGTTCAGTCTCAAAAGTGTTTTCCATATTCATACATATTTCCATTATGTCATAACCATTTAGTTCTTATTTCATAGCCATCTGACCTAAAACCCTACATCAAGTAACCATTTTCATAAATATATGGGTTAGGATCCTTGTTTTCCAAAGTTATTTATTTTATGTATTTAAAGTGAATTTATGATTAGCAACTAGAAAATTAACATAGTTTCATATATCTATATATGTGTTATGAGTTTTGTGACATGTGGGTCAAAAGGAGACTTCAAGAAGACCCTTATGTGACACTCTAAGGCCAAATTCGAATTTGGTTGGAGAAGATTATGGGATCAAGAGGATATGTGTCTCATTTTCTTGTTGTATTGAAACTCTAAGAGGATATGTGTCTCATTTCTTAGTTGTGTTGAAACTCTAGAAAGACATGTGTCTTATCATTTCCTATTTTGATTGTAACTCTAGAGATGGAGGGAGAGATTCATGGACTTCCATTAATGAGATAACTCCTCATATTTTGTATAAATAGGAGAAGCTTTCTCCTATCATGGGTAATGAAAAAGTAGTGAAAAATAGGAGAAGGAGAGAAATGAATAGAGAATATTTTGTAATAAAGCTTAAGATGGAATGTGATGTAGATTTGTGAGTTTTTCAATAAAGAAGTTATTTGATGATGTTTTGATTACATCTTCAAGGAGCTAAGGATTACACCAAATTGGTAGTAGAGGGCCCCTGCTATCCAAGGAGACTTTTATATGTTTTCTAGATAAGTTGTTTTCAATTCTGTTTTGTCATATTTTCTTACTTAGATTGCTTTCTGAAATCATAGCTTTTAGCATTATTTTTCATGTCATTTGCTTAGATAAAGGATCCTCATGATATTGCAGTTAGTCTCTTTCTCAAGCTCTTCCAAAACATCTTTATTAAATGAATGGAATTCAATTGTGATATTTTGAGTTATTAGCATTTCATTTTCTATTATTTAGTTTTTAGTGTTTACATTATATTTCTTTAGGCAGAGTCAGTAAGAGGGCCAGAGGCTTTTGGTTTCATCCTTTCTAGTAAAGGTGAAATAATCAGTAAAAGCCCCCACTGTCAATCTCTGTATAAGAAATATTTTGTTCACACAATTTTAGATCAGATTCCTCATTATACTGTAACTAGTCTCTTTCACAAGCTCTTCCAATAAATCTTTAATTCACGAATGGGACTAAGTTGTAGTATTGTGAGTTATTGATTGTTTTAGCATTTCATAGGAGATCCTTACTACATTATAGTAATTTTTTTCTCAAGCTTTTCCAACAAAACTTTATCAAATGAATGAGATTTCACTATAATGTTTTAAGTTACTGTTCTGTTTTGCAATTAGATTAAAAGATCCTCATTATCTTACAATCATTATTTTTCTTAAAACGCTCTTCCAACATATCAATATTAGATGAAAGAGATTTGGTTGTATCATGTTGAGTTAATTAGCATTTTCTGTTTTGCAATTAGATTAAAAAATCTTAATTATCTTACAATCATTCTTTTTCTTAAAACGCTATTCCAACATATCAATATTAAATGAAAGAGATTTGGTTGTATCATGTTAAGTTAATTAGCATTTTCTGTTTTGCAATTAGATTAAAAGATCCTCATTATCTTACAATCATTTTTTTCTTAAAACGCTCTTCCAACATATCAATATTAGATGAAAGAGATTTGGTTGTATCATGTTGAGTTAATTAACATTTTCTGTTTTGCAATTAGATTAAAAGATCCTCATTATCTTACAATCATTCTTTTTCTTAAAACGCTCTTCCAACATATCAATATTAGATGAAAGAGATTTGGTTGTATCATGTTGAGTTAATTAGCATTTTCTGTTTTGCAATTATATTAAAAGATCATCATTATCTTACAATCATTCTTTTTCTTAAAAATCTCTTCCAACATATCAATATTAGATGAAAGAGATTTGGTTGTATTATGTTGAGTTACATTTCATGTTCATTTGCAAGCTAGGATATCCATGGATTATAATGTTCTGTTTTTCACCATCTTCTTAATTAGGGATATAATTTACAATTACACTCTGTTTTGAGTCTAAGGTTTCATTTTCTTTTCTTTTTAACATAGATTTGATTTCATCTTTTGAACATAAGTACTAAAAAGACAAAACCCCCAAAAACATCAATAAAATACATACAACGAAGTAAGGAAGATGTCACTTAAGCACATATAGTGCATCACACTTCATCAGTTTACTAGCCCTGGTTGATAATTTATGTTAGCAATTTAGGACACTAAATCGACTACACAAAGCTTTTTCAAAAAATTTAGACCAACAATTAAGACTTCATATTCAGCTTCATTATTTGTGCAGTCAAATGCTAGTTTGTAGGAAGACATTCTAAAATTTGGAGGGATATCTAATGATTAATTAAATGGGATTTGAATCCATATTCCAATACCAACACCTTCTTTGCCCATGGCTCCATCAAAATCCATAGTCCAAAGACTATTTTCTTCATCTGGAAGGTGTAAATCACATGGTTGATTTTTAATTTTTGTTTGAGATATCTTTGATGTATTCAAAATCTCCCTTTTTTCTACTGTTTTTTATTTTTTTTCTTGAGGATATGTCTTTATTTCCATACTGTTTGGCACTAATTTACAAAATTTTATTTCTGCCAATTCTAAAAAAGAATCTGAATTTTTTGGATTTTCTGATTTTTCTTCAAAAAAGTCTGAAGATGCTGAGCATTCTTCATTGAATAAAATAAAAGACTCTAAATCTGTTTGTACAACATGAATGGGATGATTGTTAGGCCTTTCTTTTGTATTGATCATATAATTCATCTTACTTTCTCTGTAAAGGTTTCTAAATTGTCCAAAGATAGGAATTTTTGCATATGAAGATTCAAGTTGCAGATTTCCTCTAAGATTTTCTCCCCATGATCTAGAAAGTAAAATTTCATACCTAACTGGAATATTAGCCACAACACCATCCGTAAGGAAATTCTTGGCTGGAATTTTTTCTAATTACACCATTAAATCTTTGACAAAGCCAAGACATTTCACCCTCCCTCAATCAAATGAATAAAGGTCATGATAAGGTCTTGTGATATCAAGTCCCAATTTGTCCATAATGGCTTTAGGCATGAGGTTGTGGGATGTTCTAGAATCAAGCATTGTATTGTGAAGAATAAAATCATGGATCTTGAGACTTGAATAGAAGAGAGGAACTTCACTATCTTCTGATTTTCTATTAATGACAGGACCAAAAAGAAGCTCAGGATGATCATTACTCAAGTCAACCGTATCATATTTTTGATCAACTCTCAGCAACTTATTAAATTGAAAATTATATTGATCATTTTTCATTATCTCATTCAAAGGAATAAAAAACTTCAGTTTAGCAATCTCATTTTCAAGGCAAAAATGAGTAGGATGTTTTTCTACCTCTTTTAGTGATGTGTCCTTCTTTTCAGGCAGTTCTTTAAATGAAGAATATTTTTTCTGCCCTCCTTCTTGAACTTCTTGATCTTTTCTTTGATTGCTGCTAGATACTTCATTAGCTTTAGGAGATGTAGAAGCAGTAGGTTCTTTTTCTTTGCCTCTGTTTGGTGCAACAACTTCTTTTTGTTGAGTATTAGTTTGAGAGCTTTGCTTCTTTTGATTGGAAAGTATGGGAACATTTCTGCTCCTCAAACCATGATGTCTTTGAACTTGTGTGAGGGAATTTTGATAACCTCCTGTTGTGGTAAAACACAACCCCCCCCCCCATTTTTGACTTCTTCACTTCAAATAATGGGGACCCTTTTTATAAATTTTTGGCTGATCACCTTTTAGGATTTTATTTTAATGATTATCCTACGCTTTTGTTAATTTTTCATTTTCTTTGGATTCTTGTTTTGATTGAATCGATTTCTTATAAGCCTCCAATTGACGCTTGTTTCGCCTCATTTGGTCAACTGGTTTAAAAATGGTACTCCTTTGAAGTACCATGATTTTTCTAGTCTGGGTTAAAAATGCTATTTTTATTCTTTTTATTTATTTTCAGAGTAGCTGTAGTTTAGAAAAACTTAATATTAAAAAATATATATTATTAATTTTATTTTATTTTATTTTATTTTATTTTTTCCGGATCCGTCGCAGATCGCAGATCAAAAATTTCAGATTCATCGCAATATCGCAATATCGCAAGATCACAATTTTGCAATTTTGGATCCATCGCATATCGCAATATCGCAAGATCGCAATTTTGCAATTTTGGATCTATCACAATTTTTAGAACATACACATTTAAAAAAACCCCCATCCAAGGTTCTTGTGATATGCGATGTGTTAAAATTTTTTAATATAAAGTTTGTTTTTTTTCTTTTTTTTTTGTTTCATCTCTTATGCCTCACGTATCTCCACCTCACTCACCCTCACGTCACCCTCACCTCACACTCCACTCACCATATCCCTCCATAATTTCACGTGGATGAATTAATGAGTTTAGATTGATTTCAATGGTTTGTTTTATGGGTTTTAGGTTTGGATTGATTCCAATGGTTTGTAAATTAATTTTTCTATTTTTTATATTATAATAATTATATTATAATTATAATATTTATTATAATTTTAATATAATTTGAACTATAATATTAATCATATTTAAATTAACGTTTTCAAATCATTTGTATATTAATTTAATTTTGTAACTGAATTAATTGTTAGCTAGTTAATAATTAATTTAGAATTAATTATTAGATAATTAGAATCTAATTTAGGATTAAATTTCTAATTAAAAATTCTGATTTTTAGCCCAGCAAACAGAATTTCCAGATTTATGCCAGATTTGACTCATCAACTTTGGAAGCTCATAGATTGAGTTATACTTGACCAAATGAGGCCTAGGACAGCTCATTGGAAAGATAAAATCAAGGAGAACATTTCTGAGGAGGTTTCACCAACAGATTTGATGATTTATTGGGTCAAAAATCAGGCATAAGATCAAGCTCCGAATTTCTAAAAATAAAATCAATTTTCTGAGTTTTGTTTTCTTCATTTTCATTTGCCCAGCCTCTTCTAATTGCAAATTCATGCATCAATATTATCCTTGGTTAATTAAAATCGTTATGAATATCAATAAGAAGCTCAAATTTCCTTTTTATTTATTTAAATAGAATTTGATTGGATTTGTTTTAAATGTTAGAAATAATATTTGAATTTTATTGTTGCATCTTAATTCATTTTAATTTCTTTTTGCAGGAAAAAACAATAGAAGGGATATTGAAGAAAAATATTTCAATCAATGAGAAGACTCCAGCAATTAAAGATTGGAATTTTTAAAGCAATTAAAGTTGGATTGGGCAGATTTTTCTTCAACAAACTCTATTCTAAAAATACTTTTGGAAGGATTATAAATTGCAGATTGCAAAATGTAAAAAAGGGGCTGCTCTCCTCTGCAATTCCAGACTTCTAAAAGCATTTCTGTTATAGGAATTTAGAGTTGTAGATGGGGAGGAGAGAAAAACTTCAGATCTGAACATTAATGAGGGTTTATTCTTTATATCTTGAATTATGCATGATGGGCAGAGTTTGCATTTCTGCAGCTCTAGTCTTGAAAGAAGAAATTCAAGTAATATAAAGTACTGTTAGAAACCAGGATCAGAGAAGCAGATTTAATTAACTGGTATTTTTGGCATTTCTGTATCAAATACCAGTTTCATTTTTATTTTAATAAAATTGTTGTTTCATTTTATTCATGTTTTGGCATTTCTGTTGATATGGATAATTTGTCTCAAATTGTTAAGTATCTCTGCTCTTATGAATCAAATTCTGATTTCTGAGTAACCATTACTCAGAAATTTGTCTTATAACACTGATTTATTAAATAGTAATGTGTTGTGAATTTCTTCCACATATTATTGTTTAATTATTAGTTAGAGTGATATGATAATTGATATCATTTTTGTGAATTTCTTTCGGAGTGTTGTTGATTTATTATTTTAGTCAAATGGTCTCAATAGAATGTGTTTTGGTACTCACAAATGTGAGCTAATTGAATTTCTTCGTTAGCTTGACATTAATTTAAAGCTAGACATATTTTAATCCTCATTACTTAATTATCTTGCTCTTAGTTGGGATAGATTTATATCTACCCAATTGAGATATGATTTAGATTAGTTTCTTTTGCTTGCATTATAGAATAAGTTTTCAATTAGATTAAATTTACATTCTTTTAAGTCCTCTTTTCAAAGAGGCAAAATCTTAGTTGTGGTTTGGCTGAACCCAAATCAGCTTAAAGGTCATTCTCTTGCTTGATCAGCAAGAAGAATTGATCTGATATCCCTGTCTATTGGTAGTTAAGGACACATCATAAACCAATAGCGATAGGGAAAAGGTAACTGGACCTAGTTAAACCAGTCGGAGCCACTATCATAAACGAAAAAGGAACTGTATTAAGGTCCGGACCGGGTGGTTATCCCCCAATGTTGTAGCAGCGATTTTCGAGGCTTCAACATTTTTGGCGCTAGGAGGAGGGTCTGAAACTTATTTTCTGTTGGAGTCTTTTCAATTTTAACATTTTATTTAATCACGATGGCTCCTTTTAAACTTCCAATTTGGAGTTGTATCCATGGACGTGCATCTTCCAATACTCCATCCGAAGTGGAAAGACTCTTGTCTCGGGTAAAGTTTAATGGTGATAAAAATTATTCTGCCTTTAATCATGTCCTTCAATTTATTCAAAATGTTTCAAATTATGATTTTCAAGGAATTGATGAATGCATTTTATGCAGAATTTTTACTTTCACATTTGTGGCAAAAGCCAGAAACTGGTGTAGAACTCTTCTGGTTGCCTCAATTCACAGCTGGGATCAATTTGTTATAATTTTCGTTTGTAAATTTGACCACTATGATTATGATCAGGTATGTGATGAAATTGAATATCTTCGAAATGAAAATGAGTCTGTTAGAGATTTTAATATTCGACTTCATTTGAATTGTTTAAAATTTAATGTCAAAGATGAACCTATGAAAGAAGAATCACTAGATTGGTTTGAACATAATTATTCTCTTCCCCATAGTCCCGATCCATATGAAATTAGTTCAAGATTTGTTCCATCCCCTTCCAATATAAATGAAAAATCCAATTTGGATGTACAAATAAATTGTGATGAAGAGATTTCACAAAGCTTGGAAAATATTTCTAATCAAATGCAAGAAGACAACAACAACAATTTTGGAGAAAGACCTGCATTAGAATCTGAAAGTTTCTCTGCATTAAATTCAGAAAATCAGATTGCAAATCAGCAAGTGCAAGCAACAATAAAAGTAAATAATATCATGCAAACTGCTGTACAAATTTCTGAATCTTTTCATGATGAACAAATGCTGAAATCAGAGCAGCAAAGCAATCTTCTTCAAAAAAGCGTGAGTACGCAAAGGAATGATTTAAAATCTGAAATTTACAATGAGCATAATGTACAAGAATTCTCAAACAGAGACATTTTTAAATGCATTATTTCAGATTCACATTTTTCCCTTTATCCTGATATTTTTAATGATGGTAATTTTTCCCCTCTTGGTGTTAATGATATTTCAGAAAATACAGAGGCCGATCTAAATGAATTACCATTAAATTTTTATCAAGATAGAGAAGCAATTAATGATCATTCTTTTGCCATTAATGAACATGAAATTCTTGTTCCTCCGTGTTTGGATATATTGGATAAGATTGAAGGGAATTCTAGAGAATCTTGTGAAGTCATTCATGATAATTACTCTGACATTGAGGATGTTGATTTCTATTCTTCTAAAGAAAATATTCATGAGAAAATTCAAATAACATCCGAGAATGAGGAAAATTTCAATTTAGAAATTATTCCAACTAATCCTCATTCTAAAGTAGATAATCATCTTCATGATTTCACTATTCAAGAAAATATTCCAATTTATGATTCATATCATGATCAAGCTTTTATTCCTGTTCATAATCATAATTCTCCTTCTAATTCACAAGTTGGAATTCGAAATTACTCAAATTCCATAATTCTGGCCAATCCTTGTGAAAAAGAAATTATTTCAAAACGATCCCAATTGTGCTGTAACATTAGTTGTACAAATAGTGATTTAATTCTATTTCCTCACTTATTTTGTATTAAATCAGATTTATTTTCAAATTTTATTTTTCAGATTTTTGATACATTACGCTGGCATATTGCACACTTTACTGTCAAACATTCAATTGATGCATTGCCCTCTTGGAAAATTGAAATTTTATATTATAATCAAGAGCATCAAAAGCTATTTCAATTTCAATTTCAATCAATGTTAATGTTTTATCAAAAGCTTCTATCTTCTCAGAGGCAATATCAACAAGAGAATATATTTTTAGAAATCTGCTATATTATAATCAAGAGCATCAAAAGCTATTTCAATTTCAATTTCAATCAATGTTAATGTTTTATCAAAAGCTTCTATCTTCTCAGAGGCAATATCAACAAGAGAATATATTTTTAGAAATCTGCTAGCAATCCATTTAATTAATAATTTTTCATTTCATTTGAAAGATTTCCATCTATTTTTGTTTGATTCATTTGAAAATTATTTGGAAATTTTTCCTTCATGGAAGATTGTCAATAGCTTAACATTTACACATAACACTAATGGTTTCTTCCAGGCCTTTAAATCTAAAAGCTTATATCCACAATCTGGCCTTTCATCTCCTCTTTTGAACATTTCCCAATTATTAATAGAAATCCATCCAGATTTCTATGATCCAATTGGTATTCAATTGGAAAGAAAACTTCATGAGAAGGAGATTTTAGATAAGATTCTAACAATAGTTGTACATTCTGATTTTAGGTTTAATTTTCTTAGTTCAATTAGATTTGTATTTTTATTACTAACATATGAATTGTACATACATGCAGGGATTAAAATGAGAAAATGGTTACACTGGAAATATGACTACCTAGTCATTTTTCATGTATATGGTTAGAATAGGAGTAGAATTAATTTAGTTAGTTTGTTTTATATAGTTAATTTATTTTTTAATTCTACAGATTAAAAATAAAACAAAGCAATCAGCCATTTTCATACATGTTCAGCGAAAACATTTTCTACCAATCAGAAAATTTTAATTCTTGCTTTCTTTTTTTAAATTTCTTACAACAATACCTCTACTCTGTCTATTTTGAATAATGTCTTGATTAAATTCAATTAAGGTTGCACTTGGCATCAATCACCTCAAAGCCACTTTTCTTAATTTTATGATTTCCTTCTAAGATTTTCTTTTGAAATTTATATGATAAAGGTTTTGAGGATATAAAAGCTTCATGATCTCATTATCCCATGAAATGTATGACTGTCTATGATAAGCTTAATTCTGACTCAATCATTATTATTCAGTCTAACCTTTCATGGTAATCATATGAAGTTCATATTATATTCCTCGAAATTCGCTAAGCTGACCTTAAGAATGCCCATTTTGCTGTGTGCACACATTTAAATCTGTTTTGACATTTTTCCACAATTAGTGGCTTTAATCCCATTCGGACCTTTAATTTATTATGTGATGTTGTAATACGCATCATGTTTATTTACTAAAGGCATTATTGAACAGTCACTATAACAATACAGATTTTTCTCAAGTTAATTCGGAATGTGCAGAGGTAATAAATTGTTGTTGCAATTCAAAAAGGAAGCATAGTTTCATATTTATTTCTGGTAAATTTTATATTTCCTGAACATGAATAAACATATTTTATTTAGGCTGGTTGCTCACTCTGATTTAGAATAAATAATAAGATGATTTTGAACAAAGTCATAATTTTGATAAATCAAAAGAAGAATTTGAAGATTCATGAGGTAAAATCTACAAACAATTTCCTTCCAGGTATGCATTTACAAGTTCATTTTCATCTATTATTAGTTTATCTTTTCTTTAGTTTATTTTTGATACTTTTTCTGTTTTAATTGCAGGTTTTCATTTGTTTTCAAAACTTGAAGTAAGCAGCAAACCCATTTTAAAATTTGCAACAGGTTCAAGGAAATTTTATTTGAGATTCATTAGAATTTGAGCATTCTTTAACTTTGTTTTTATTCATCTGGGAAACCCAATCGAAATTAAAAACAATATCATAAGATTTCAACGGAAGTAGCTCTTAGCAGTTTTGATAAAAAATTGTTCATAAAAGATCTTTGATGTATTACCTCACTCATATGCCATTGCAATCTCCGGTGTGATATTTTTCAATGCATGCCTCTAAGCCATTAACACTTAATCGATATATGGCATAGCAACAAAGGTGAAGTCTTGCATGATGAAGAAACATGTGATGCAAATCATCCAATACGACGATGTGTTATTTTAAAAAGCGAGCTTGGGTAACCACTATGGTAAGAAAGCCATTAATGACAAATTTGCGGAATATTCAAATCATTCCGATTTTTCATGTATTTCAGTTTTAAATATATAATTTCATAATTAAAAAGGAATTCAAGACATCTCTATTTTCATATTTTAATTTTATTATTTTGGATTTGGTCTTGATTCTGGAAAATTTATAAAATCATGGAGTTTATATGAAACTTATAATATATTGAGAAACAGTCATTATTGCAAATTTTCATTCTCATTTCTGATGCATTTGTTTTCCCTTGAACATTAAGCATTCCATTTTACTGCTTGCTTTAGTTTAGATAAAATAAATAATGATTTTGGGTTATAGGATTTTGGTTAGTTTGACTTCTTCATGTTTTTAATGTTAATTAAAATAAGAAGTCAACTAGTTTGGAGAAACTGATACCTTTCAGGTAAGATCAAAAGCAATTATCCAATGGTAAGATTCATGTACCCACTTTCATTAATTTCCATTTTATTACTTTAGTTTCAGTTTTGTTTTTCTGATACATGAATCTGTTTTGCAGCTCTTCATAAAATCTTCTAATCCTCTGTCGGATCATATTTTCGAAGTCCATACTCTTCTCCTGGCTTAATTTCAAGAAGCAGCGATAATCCTCATCGAAACAACTGCACTAGGAAGTTTTTGAACCTTTAATCTGTTTCTTTAAGCATTCATTCTTATTAAAAAATGATTAAGATGATGCTTGGAAACAAAAAGATTGAAATCAGACAGAAAGTTTTCATTGTGGCTGAATTTTATCGTCACTGCTATCCAAAAAGCCTAAAACACTTACAACCCTAAAAGGTATGATTTTTCTAAATCTCGACATAAGAAGGATTGGTTACACGATTATTTTATTTCTTCATATGTTGAGACATTGTTATAAACATTCTTTTTTGGGTTTATCTTGTGAAACTTGAATTTTCCTTTCCACTTTTAAATTTCTTCATTTTTATTTTTGTTTGTTAGTTTCTTTCTTATTTTAGAATAATAATTCTTTTCCTTTGATTCTCAGTTTTGATTTTGGTGACTTTGCCATGATTTATATGGAAGGCCTTCTTGTTACCTAACTATGGTCAGTATACATGGAGAAAAAATTGTTAGTAATCATCTATTAACTTTTTCTTAAATCTCTTAGTAAAGTTTGATTTTCTTATTATAAAGGTAGACATACTTAAGGAAGAGATTACCAATTTAGAGAAGTTGACAAAGTATCATAAAATCTGGAGAAATTTCTTTTTCATCAAAATTGTAATCATTTTGAGATTTCAATAGTTTATTAAGATCTTTCAAAGTTCTATTATCAGTCAAGAAAAGTTATTTTTAACCAAGTAAAGACACTTTACAGCAAAGCACCTTTTAACTCTAAAATTGTCATTCTTAACTCTTAAGGAGTCAACGATTCTCCCTGTCCGAAAGAGTCTTATTTTTCTAGAGTATAATCCAGAGATATATTTAAACTTAAAAGATAAGAGGTCTCATCATGAGCCTGCTTACCATGATCATAGGGGCAAAATAGGCTGACATTACCAACACTGCCAAACAAACCAGGGTAATGGCTTATGATTGCAAACAATTATAAGACAAGGGGTCTCATCACGAGCCAGCTTGTTCAGTCCAATTATAACCAGTGAATGGCATTGTCAACTATCTGGCTACCAAACCAGGACAATGGATTTTAAGATTTATAATAAAAATAAAAATTAAAATAAAAATAATAAAAAAAATAAAAATAAACATATATAAATGGATTTATCTCTAAGTCAATAATTCTTAAAGAGATGGGATTCTGAATCATTGATGATTAAAAGGTAACCCTGTCGAGACTATAGATGTTTGCTGGCAGCAGTGGCTCTACCTGTGACAAACGAGTATATTTTAAAAGCTAAGCTGTAAAGTGACCCTTGATTTATCTCTACAACTAATTAAGGACTGATATAGAGTTCTGAAATATTTTAATTTATGAGAAATTTTAAGAAAAAATACAGTTAGATGATTTTTTATTTTATTCAGACTAATGAACCTAGTCAAGCATTTTAAGCATAATTCTCTTTTCTTTAATTATTTTTACTTGAATTTTAGGAAAATCTCATTCATATCAAACAGAGATAACTGGTTCTTCTCCTGTGTGTCGCCATTGTTGTGGTAAAACACAACCCCCCCCCATTTTTGACTTCTTCACTTCAAATAATGGGGACCCTTTTTATAAATTTTTTGCTAATCACCTTTTAGGATTTTATTTTAATGATTATCCTACGCTTTTGTTAATTTTTCATTTTCTTTGGATTCTTGTTTTGATTGAATCGATTTTTTATAAGCCTCCAATTGACGCTTGTTTCGCCTCATTTGGTCAACTGGTTTAAAAATGGTACTCCTTTGAAGTACCATCATTTTTCTAGTCTGGGTTAAAAATGCTATTTTTATTCCTTTTATTTATTTTCAGAGTCGCTGTAGTTTAGAAAAACTTAATATTAAAAAATATATATTATTAAATTTTTTTATTTTTTATTTTTTATTTTTTATTTTTATTTTTTCGGTTCCATCGCAGATCGCAGATCGCAAATTTCAGATTCGTCGCATATCGCAATATCGTAATATCGCAAGATCGCAATTTTGAAATTTTGGATCCATTGCATATCGCAATATCGCAAGATCGCAATTTTGCAATTTTGGATCCATCGCATATCGCAATATCGCAATATCGCAAGATCGCAATTTTGCAATTTTGGATCCATCACAATTTTTAGAACATGCACATTTAAAAAAACCCCCATCCAGGGTTCTTGCGATATGCGATGTGTTAAAATTTTTTAATATAAAGTTTGTTTTTTTTTTCTTTTTTTGTTTCATCCCTTATGCCTCACGTATCTCCACCTCACTCACCCTCACGTCACCCTCACCTCACACTCCACTCACCATATCCCTCCATAATTTCACGTGGATGAATTAATGGGTTTAGATTGATTTCAACGGTTTGTTTTATAGGTTTTAGGTTTGGATTGATTCCAATGGTTTGTAAATTAATTTTTATATTTTTTATATTATAATAATTATATTATAATTATAATGTTTATTATAATTTTAATATAATTTGAACTATAATATTAATCATATTTAAATCAACGTTTTCAAATCATTTGTATAGTAATTTAATTTTGTAACTGAATTAATTGTTAGTTAGTTAATAATTAATTTAGAATTAATTATTATATAATTAGAATCTAATTTAGGATTAAATTTCTAATTAAAAATTCTGATTTTTAGCCCAGCAAACAGAATTTTCAGATTTATGCCAGATTTGACTCATCAACTTTGGAAGCTCATAGATTGAGTTATACTTGACCAAATGAGGCCCAGGACGGCTCATTGGAAAGATAAAATCAAGGAGAACATTTTTGAGGAGGTTTCACTAACAGATTTGATGATTTATTGGGTCAAAAATCAGGCAGAAGATCAAGCTCCGAATTTCTAAAAATAAAATCAATTTTCTGAGTTTTGTTTTCTTCATTTTCATTTGCCTAGCCTCTTCTAATTGCAGATTCATGCATCAATATTATCCTTGGTTAATTAAGATCATTATGAGTATCAATAAGAAGCTCAAATTTCCTTTTTATTTATTTAAATAGAATTTGATTGGATTTGTTTTAAATGTTAGAAATAATATTTGGATTTTATTGTTGCATCTTAATTCATTTTAATTTCTTTTTGCAGGAAAAAACAATAGAAGGGATATTGAGGAAAAATATTTCAATCAATGAGAAGACTCCAACAATTAAAGATAGGAATTTTTTGAGCAATTAAAGTTGGATTGGGAAGATTTTTCTTCAACAAACTCTCTTCTAAAAATACTTTTGGGAGGATTATAAATGGCAGATGGCAAAATGTAAAAAAGGGGTTGCTCTCCTCTGCAATTCCAGACTTCTAAAATCATTTATGTAATAGGGATTTAGAGTTGTAAATGGGGAGGAGAGAAAATTTCAGATCTGAACATTAATGAGGGTTTATTCTTTATATCTTGAATTATGCATGATGGGCAGAGTTTGCATTTCTGCAGCTCTAGTCTTAAAAGCAGAAATTCAAGTAATATAAAGTACTGTTAGAAACCAGGATCAGAGAAGCAGATTCAATTAACTGGTATTTTTGGCATTTCTGTATCAAATACCAGTTTCATTTTTATTTTAATAAAATTGTTGTTTCATTTTATTCATGTTTTGGCATTTATGTTGATATGGATAATTTGTCTCAAATTGTTAAGTATCTCTGCTCTTATGAATCAAACTCTGATTTCTGAGTAACCATTACTCAGAAATTTGTCTTATAACACTGATTTATTAAATAGTAATGTGTTGTGAATTTCTTCCACATATTATTGTTTAATTATTAGTTTGACTGATATGATAATTGATATCATTTTTGTGAATTTCTTTCGGAGTGTTGTTGATTTATTATTTTAGTCAAATGGTCTCAATAGAATGTGTTTTGGTACTCACAAATGTGAGCTAATTGAATTTCTTCATTAGCTTGACATTAATTTAAAGCCAGACATATTTTAATCCTCATTACTTAATTATCTTGCTCTTAGTTGGGATAGATTTATATCTACCTAATTGAGATAGGATTTAGATTAGTTTCTTTTGCTTGCATTATAGAATAAGTTTTCAATTAGATTAAATTTACATTCTTTTAAGTCCTCTTTTCAAAGAGGCAAAATCTTAGTTGTGGTTTGGCTGAACCCAAATCAGCTTAAGGGTCATTCTCTTGCTTGATCAACAAGAAGAATTGATCTGATATCCCTGTCTATTGGTAGTTAAGGACACATAATAAACCAATAGCGATAGGGAAAAGGTAACTGGACCTAGTTAAACCAGTCAGAGCCACTATCATAAACGGAAAAGGAACTGTATTAAGGTCCGGACCGGGTGGTTATCCCCTAATGTTGTAGCAGCGATTTTCGAGGCTTCAACACCTCCCTAATAATCTTCAGTACACATTAAATATTCATTTGGCATGGCATATTGTTGGTCTTCTGATGCACAAATTTCTGCAGAATATTGATCTTCTTCTGTGAGGAAGAAATGTTGCTGATTTTCCTCAAACAAATGGTTTTATCTAGAAATTTATTCTTCATAATATTCATCAAGGCCTTCAGTATAATTCTGTTGGAAAGGTGTCCTAACTTGCTGTTGACTTTTTGGATCCTGAACCCTTTGTTCCCTTTGTTTAATCCTGTATTGGGGCTTCTGATTTTGACCCTTGAAATTGGGATTTCTTATAAAAGGTTCAACTTGTCTATCATCACTAGACATCTTATCCATCATTTTCTCCATGGATTTAATAAAAGTATCAATTTTTCCTTCTGATTAAGTGGATATTTATTCTTTTATTGTGACTATTTTCTCTGTTTTGACCTTAGACTTCTTAATAATCAAATTGGCCTCTACACCCACTGCATTTCTTTGCATTTCCTCCAAAGCTGATGTGTTTCTCTCCCTCAGATGATAGGCCATATTAGGGTCAAAACCATTAGGGTACTAGAGTAAAGCAAGGCCAGGGAGAGGCTTGATATTGTCAGGAATTGAATGATATATATTATTTAATATAGCTATGAATTCTTGGATAGACTCATTTGTATTCCTTTTTAGTGCATTATATTTAGCTAGGATTTGCAATGGATTTTTATTCTCTTCCCATTTTTCCATGAATAAATCAATTAACTGTTGTGAGGTGCCAATTGTACCAAATCCAAGAGAGTGAAACTGTATCTTTACTTCTCCAGAAAAACTTTGGGCAATAATATGCATCTTAGCACCATCGTTTTCTACTTCTTCAAGATCTATAAAATCAGTTACTTTAGCCACATGCTGATAGACTGTAATTTTTGATGTTACATCAAATAAAGGAAGCCTTTGACCATAATTTTGAGGTAAAGCGGTAATTTGACTTGGTAGAATTAGTGGAGCAAATTTGGACATGATTAATGGAGGAGGTGGTTGAAATTGTGGTGTGGATTGAATAAAATTTTGCAATGGTAAAGATGGAATGGAAGGAGGAACAAATGATGTAGCTATACGAGATGGTGAGGTAAAAGAAGTACCAAAAGCCTATTGTTGATATTGAAAATAGGCCTTTTCAGAGGTTTCTTGAAATTTATCAACTAAGCCTTTAAGTTTATGGAAATTGGACCAAACTTCAGTATTAGTTTTAGAATCAAAGGTTTCAGAAAATGGTGAAAAGGACTCAAAATAAAAAAGGGTCAAAAGTAGCTTTTTAGAGAAAAGTTTCAGACTTGGTTCTAATTAAATATTTTTAGGTGATGGAGAAAAAAATAATCTTTTTGTGATAAACCTCGTAGGCAAGGAATTTGATTTAATTAGTGGAGGAAAAAATATTCCTTACTGTTGAGACTTAGTATTCTATTTTCTCATAATACATTCAGGATTATATACCAGGGGTGATGGATTAGGGTCAGGGTTTGACCTGGTATATCTTTTAGGAGCCAGCTTAAGATCAAAACTATATATTTTGGCTCAAGTTTTGACTTTAGCCTGTTCAGAAAATATTTCCCAGTGAATATTTCACAATCATTCCCCATCAACGGTGCCAGAAATATTATCACTCTCCTCAACTTCCTAGGTTGAAATTAAGAATGAAGAAAGGTAACCACAAACCAAATTTTAGCTAGACAACTAGCCCTACCTAACTAGATAGGGCTCTCTCTACGTCACTTTTTAAATATTCAATAATTGGTTGAGTACCAAATGATTTTAGGCTAGATATCAATTAATTTGTTTTAAAATTTGTTTAATGATTTGTTTCTGGATAAAATTTATAATCAGTGAAGCTAAAACTAATTTCAAAAACTGAATTTTAGAAAACTGAGCAAGGCACGATAGGAAAACTATTTGAGCACATTTAATTTGTCATTGATGTATAATGGAAGAAAAGAAATGGATCTGAATGAGAATTTTACATGAATTCTTTCATTAGAAGAAATACACATTGTAAAAATCTTAATAAACATAACATTTTACAGATTTCTCCTTATAAATTGAATAATATTTTACACAAAAAGATGGAATGGAAATGAAATAACAGAGAAAATGCACAATTCTCAACAAAAATACCACATGAATCTCACACAATTGTTGCAACTCCTTTGATTTTCATTAATAGTAGGTACACATTAATACATAGAGTTTCAGAATTCGATTATCCAACTGTAATACTTCGTACAGTGAATTATTTATAGAAAAATAAAATACAACTGTTACATTAAAGGCCAGGGATAATTTTAAGGATGGAAAATTATCTTGAAGTTTAAAAAATTGGGGAATCTCACTAGTCGCTAATATGCAAACTATAAAATGTTTATTGATGTATTTGTAAAATTATTCAAATTTATAATGATATTATACATTTTTTCTATATAATGATGGCGATTTTTAAGGTAAAATAATTTTATATTGTAAAATTTGGGCGAATCGTTTTTATAAAATATAGAAATTGGTGAATCTTTTTTTTGGAAAAACCATGGAAAATTAGCCCACCTGCGAATATTAGCCCCTAAAATTTTCCATGTTAAAGGCTATCCAAACTGATATGTATTTATTTCCCAACTAACTCTAATAACATCATGGAAATAAATTGCATATGTTGTGTTGACGTTGGCTGTAACTGATGTTGAACCCTTGGTTAAACTTAGAGGGGGGGTGAATCAGTTTAATGCAATCATGGTCTTGTAAAACTTTCTTTTACACTTATTTACATCTTTATTTCATGATCAACTTAATATACAATGGAACAACAATCTTAATAACTGAGCAGCAGGTATTAAGAAGATTAAATACATAATATTAACACACAATCATCATGCACATAGACAACAGATATAAGTGGAAACCCATAAGGGAGAAAATCACATCTTATTATTGTTGTGATGCAAAGGCAAGCTCCAACTCCCTCTCACCACTGATTTTCTGAAGGCTCCAACCCACAGGAGGCTACTATCTCAATTCTACAAGCTACAACTTGCAAGGAAGCTCCAAATCCCATCTATTTCTGCAGGCTACAACCTACAGGAGGCTCCTACCTCAATTCTAAAAGCTACAACTTGCAAGGAAGCTCTAACTCCCATCTATTTTCTGTAGGCTACAACCTACAGGAGGCTCCTACCTCAGCCAGCTACAATTGGACATCTATCAAGCTACAACTTGATATGGAAGAACCAACTTCCTCACACTAGAATGAAAACACACGTTGATTTACTTGGATATAAGCTCTGTTCTATTCCTTCTTCACTGTTGTCCTCCAGCCTTCATATCTGTCGTATATCATCTTTGAATCTTCACAGTTTCTCTATCTGCTCCTTCTTCTCCTTACACTCTCTAAACTCCTGCAACTCTCTTACATTCTTCTTCCTCTCTCATCCATTCTGCAGTTCTTTAACCTCTCTCTTTCCATTGATATTACATCTATTATACAGATAACTCCTGACTGATTTCATTCTACAGGGAATATGAAGTGAACATGCCTGACCCTATGCCTTCCACCCATTCGATTCCTCATTCTTTAGTTCAAGTTATTACATGAGAAATAATCATTACAATACTCATGGAGTTTTTCTTATGCCTATGGAGACTTGCCTTTGCATCACATACAATAAAAATAATTAATTCATTTACATTTATAGTTACAAAAAATATATTTCACTCAGACCTTTCAACTCTTGGCTCGCTGTGCATTTGTATTTTCTGTTGATGTCAGAGTCGTTTTGGTTCCTGCTATTATATTCAACACAATTCTGCATAACTATCATTTTGGCCTAACTTGACACAGTTGATTTGTTTCCAATGGTGCAACCATATTCTCCTATTTCCAGACTTTGCCTCTTTTTCTCGTGACCACAACGTTCAACCTTCATCGCTCTTCTAAACACTCGTTTCTGCCCTTTCTTCTATGTCGGGTCCTTACCCGAGCCTTTCTACCCGCGTTCATACTTTCTTCCATTATTAAGGCAGAACTGATTTACTCTCTACACGTAGTGTCGGGTCTTATTATACCCAAGTCCTTTTGCCATGTTCAACCTTTTCTTCATAAACTGCCATTGCCGCATCAACCACTATTTTGCATGAGTGTCGAGTCTTACTCGAGTATATTCTTGCATTTAGGCTTTCCTTTTTGTTTTACGTTAGAATCTTCCTTTGCTCTTCGATATGATTTAACAAAGGGAAATCCCATACTCATAGACTTGAAATGCTTTAGGCTTCAGCATTGACCTGCATCGCATCCTCTTCATTATCGCACTTCGCACTTTGGCGTTCCAACGTGATTCTTGAGTGCTCATCCTCTCGAGCTTGCGAATTATGAAATCCTATTGGGTCCCATAGCCAAACTTCAATTCCTTTAGATTTTATCTTTGAACTGTATCGCGTTCGCTTTCTATCGCATTTCGCATCGCCACTTCGCGGTATGCGATGAACTTCACATCGCCGATGTGTGATATTGTGCTGTGCCACCATGTGTCCCTTTTCATCACCACATCGCATCGCAAATTTGCTCATCCATCCAGTGGCTATCACATTCGCTTGCAATTTACGATATGCGATCACATCACATTGCATTGCATCCACTTGCGATGTCCGATATACGATTGGGTCCCACTTGATTGCGATATTCCTCCTGCGCCGATTGTGATTTCATCTCTGCCGTTAATCTCCCTTAATTCTCATCCATTGATCTCGTTGGTCCACGATTGTACTTTTGGGCTTTAGGAAAGAGGGTCCCAGTTCTATGACATCGTTCCCACACCTTTTATCATTCCACTCTCTTTATATAATTTTTTCTTTAAAATAAAACACTTCAAAAAAATGTATTGGTCCCACAATATGCATATCACTGGACCTCAAAAGGCACTCGAATTATTAAATCAAATTCATCGCGTTATCGCATGCCAACTAGATTGATGTTTTTGAACCTACGCGAAATAGGCAGTTTCAGTATGCCATGCGTTGCCCTCATAAATATATTGCATCCATCTCACTTAAAACCACTTATCTTCCAAAAGTGGTGCGGAAACCCTCTAGTGGTTTTCGAAGCCACTTTCCCTGTTCCGTTTTCACTGTTGGCTCATGGTTCCACATCCAATTTTTAATGTAGTTCCTCTGCATCATCAATTATGGTTCTGGTCTTCATTTCAATCTGTTCCACTAGCATTCGTTCCCACAAATGTCTGGTCTTATCCTCCAGCAAATAACACCTCTTGTAGCCTCTGCCACTTCACTTTCTTTCTCTGCAACAATTCCATCTAATTCTGATCTGCTCCCTTGTCTTGGTGCTGCTCCATTGTTGCTTCTCTATTTCCTTCGCTGCCTCTGCTGCACGACTCTTCCTTCGTTGTTCAATTTCCCTCACTACCTCTACTGCCTTCACTACCTATGCTTATTTTCTGCTTCTGCGAATCTCTCCTGAGCTTGTTCTTTTGGTTATTGCACTTGTTGCATGCACCGATCTCTCCTGAGCTCCTTTGCCATTAGTGACAATATTTCCAATAACTAAAAACTATTGTTAAAGAAGATAATCACAGGCTACATTGTCTGTCATTTGACTGCTAATCTGGAAAAAATTGACTTTTCAGTTTTTTCTAATTACTCTTGAAACTCACATAACATTTCCCAGTGCTCTTCATCAGGGATAACTAATTTAATTAATTTGCAGTAAATTTCATTTGCTTCAATGTTGGGTCCCTATATTACTAGTATATTCCCTTATTATTGTTAATGTAACCCCCTTATTTTTATTGTTTTACCCCCATAACCCCAATATTGTTATTATTGTGCCCTTACATTATTATTGTTAGGTTGGCTAGGATTATATTGTGACCCCATAGACTCCTATATATATAAGGAGGTTTTTTCATTTGTATCATCCAAGAACTATTCATTTATGTAATGTAAAGGAGGTTTCCCCCTCGAAGTGGCTTATTTATAAGGCATTGATCTCTCTTTTCTTCTATTTTGGGAGTTGGTTTCATAACATTTGGTTTTAGAGCTTTGGATTCTATGGTTTCGCTGCTCCAAACAGGTCATTGTGGCATTTTCTTTATAATTTTTTTCTACGAAGGTTCAAAAGATGAAGTTTTTATCACACAAAGCTAAAATCATGAGAAAAATTTTGCCAAAATTTCAGATCTTGGTTCACAATATTTTCGAAGATATGATCTATGGAAGTTAGGGTTTTTGCAGGGTCCCGAATTTCATCTCAAAGCGGTGATCATAGGAAAATCGTCATAAATCTCTCTCTAAACATTGGATTGGAATTACATAAAATGTGGATGCAAGTACATAGACTTTAGTTTCATGTTTATCAATTTCAGAGCCGAAGGATGAAACAGTGACATCTGGCACAATGTACAAGTTTTATCTACTGAACCAGTCCATAATTAGGCCATTGTGGGAGATTGGGCATAACATTTCCTTGAAGAATCCAAATCAGGTCATACCTATGGCATTAGAAAAAATATTCAGAGGACTACTACAGGGCTGAATTCCAGATATTTAAGATCTTAAATCACATATATAATTCATTTTCAATATCAAGCTCCTCAAAATAAAGAAAAATATGTGCGTGTGTCTTTTTTTTGAATTGCATAAGTCTTGTGTGAAAAATCTGTTTGAATTGATTACAAGGGCATATTGTAGAATATATATCAGTATCATGTTCTAAAATTCACCCTAAAAAGAATTCAACACCCATTAACCCTTCAGAAGGCTTTAATATGACTCCTGAAGATGAAGAAGTGCAACATGATGTATCAAAATTACAAGAGCAAGTGCACCAAATTTCTCTCTCGCGAGGAGTAACAAAAAATGAAATGGAAGTTTTGAAGACAAGTGTGAAGGCTAATAAGGATGGTTTGAAGAAAGGCATGGAAGCTAAGATGGATGGCATGGAAGTTGGCATGGAAGCTAATATGGATGACATGGATGAAACAATGAAAGAAAACATGGAAAACATGAAGAATGATCTAAAATCAGACATGGAAGGTTTGACAAAGTTGATACAAGAAATGTTTCCTAATGGCGAAAAGATAGTAGAGGAAACTCATGATGAGAAAAAAATAAATGTTACATTAGGGGAATTTTGAGGTCTAAAATGGGCCTCATAAGAAAAATGTACAACAAAAATAAACTTTATAACAACCAATAGGATTCAAGATGATGATGTCAACCATGGGGGATGATTCACCATTTTTTTAAATAAAAGGGTAAAAATATTAAAAAATAATAAAATAATAAAACTACTTTTTCAACTCGTATTTTCAACTTATCTCCCAAAATTTTTACTCAAATTTCGAGCAGGAGTACTCATTGGATGCGAAATTTAATTCCTCATCTAAAGAGTACCCATGTTGCATACTTTCGATGAACTCTACTACACGAAAAATGAGAAATACATAAAAAACATGATTGTAATCACGTTTTTTATGTATTTCTCATTTTTCGTGTAGTAGGACCCATCAAAAGTATGCAACATGGGTACTCCTTGGATGGGGAATTAAATTTCGCATCCAACGAGTACTCCCGCTCGAAATTTGAGTAAAAACTTTGGGAGATAAGTTGAAAATATGAGTTGAAAAAGTAGTTTTTCCATTTTTCCCTCTAAAATTTGATGTTGTCATCAAATCTTATTTGATTTTTTCCACTATTATTTTATAATTTCCTTAGGAGGCCCATTTTAGAACTCAAAATTCCCCTAATGATCGAGATTTCATAAAATCTAATTTTGGATGGAAGAACCACCATATTCCAAATATGGATATGAGGAAGTTTGATGGAGAGAATCCCGTAACATGGATACTACATATGGAGCAATATTTTGATGTCATTAATGTGAAAAACACACAAAAGGTATGCATTGCAACTTTACATTTAGAACAAAATACATTTTTATGGTATTGATGGCTTTTCTCCTGTAAACAAATTGTCATTTCGTTAATTTTTACGGAGAAAATGATAGCACATTATGAGGATACAAAGAGAAACATCTTCTTTAGCCAATTGATAAAATCTCAAACAAAAGGGTTCAGTGGTGGAGCACATTGGGGACTTCCAAAAATTGAATATAAGTGTACTAATATCCTAGAGAAACACATGATTTATGTCTTCATAGGTACTTTAAAGGATAACATCCAACATGAAGCTCGCCTTTGGGAACCTGATTCATTAGATAAGGCATTCAGATTGGCAAGAAAAATTGAATGTAAAATTATGGTGACAAGGAAGCCTACCACTCACATCTATAAAGATGGAAGTGCTGCTACTCCTAGACTTCCAAAACTTACAAGGTTGACACCACAACAATTGGAAGAAAATAAAGCAAAAGGGCTTTGCTACAGTTGTGATAGAAAATACACTAAAGGTCATAAGTGTGTTAAGAAGAAATTATTTTACATAGATTGTGAAGAGGAGGAAGAAAATGAACAAGAAACTTTGAAAGAAGAGGATATACACCAGGAACCAACCCT
The DNA here is from genome assembly GCA_034641835.2 of Pinus albicaulis. NCBI lineage: Eukaryota > Viridiplantae > Streptophyta > Pinopsida > Pinales > Pinaceae > Pinus > Pinus albicaulis. The sequence goes on from CM076580.1 coordinate 926,350,587, forward strand.
AGAAGAAGAAGAAATGAGTCCGACTATATTGTGTAATGCATTGGCAGGAATTACCACTTCTCAAACTCTCAAGATAGAAGGACATATCAAGAAGAAAAAGGTAAAAGTGTTGATTTATTCGAGTAGTACCCATAATTTTATTCATTGTAAGGTAGCCCAGGAATTGAATTGTTTCCTATAGCCAGCACCATAATGTCAAGTGTTGGCTGCAAATGGAGGAACTATAAATTTCTCTGGAAAATTCCATAATATCAAGCTAACCATGGGGGGAATATTTATTGAATAGTCCAATGCTTTCCATTCCAATGGGAGTGATGATGTTGTACTATGAGTACGATGGTTACAATCTTTGGGGACGATAGCTTTTAATTTTCAAGAACTTTTCTTGAAATTTTTTTCGGAAGGAAAGGAAATGGAATTATGGGGTATCGCAGGGAAGCCGCAAACGATAATAAGCTCTATTGTCATGAAAAATTTTCTGAAGAAAGAACAACGAGGTGTAATTGCACAATTATGCTCACTATAAGTTCCAACATCAAAATAATCTATTTATATAGATCTCCAAAAAGTCTTGGACAATCATTCCAAGGTGTTTGATAGATCTCCAAAAAGTCTTGGACAATCATTCCAAGGTGTTTGAAACTCCCAAAGGACTCCCATTATTTTTTGGTGTACCCATTTTGATTATGATATCAATCAATGCTGCAGAGTAGAGTAGTCTGGTAGCTCGCAAGGCTCATAACCTTGAGGTCACGAGTTCATATCTTGTCTCCGCCAGACCATAACATACAAAGTATTTTGGTCCAGAAAGGATTGCTCTCTCACTTATCATTTTATAATTGAATGATAAGTGAGGATAAGAAATGATCAATATATGAACTATTCATTTTCATATTCAATGTGATGGGTGGGTAGCGAGGATCAAACTCACATCTTCTCCTTGGCAAAGAGAAATTTTACCATTCAACCAGACCCGCATTTCAATGTTATTATATATATATATATATATATATATATATATATATATATATATATCTTGATGACATTGAAATGGAAAAGACATATATGTTCAATCCCATTCGTATGTAGATACCATTTTTGAATGGTCCAATTATTCATTTATTCATTCAATTACGGATAAGGAAAACCCCTCCTCCTTGGGCCTGAAGTAAAGGCCCTTCAGAAGAGCTATAAAGCCCTTTGGGAGGGGGGCAGGGAGTTTGAAAATTTTAGGGGCTAATATTCGTAGGTGGGCTAATTTTCCATGTTTTTTTCCAAAAAACATATTCGCTAATTCCCATTTTCTATAAAGATAATTAGCCCAAATTTTACAATATAAAAATTATTTTTGTTGAAAATTTCCAAAATTATATAGAGTATATAAAAATCATTATAAATTTGAATAATTTTATAAATGCATCAATAAAATTTTTATAGTTTACATATTAGGGACTAGTGAGATTTGCCAAATTTTCAAACTTCAAGATAATTTTCTATCCTTAAAATTTTCCTTAGGACTCATTGTTTAATACCATTATTTTTGGAACCCCCCTTGATGTTAAGTCTCAGACGATGAGGGGGGGCCAGGTGGTGAAGTGTAATATGAGCCGTCAGATTAAACTATGATGTGATGGTTGATCGACAAAGTGGAGGGGATTTAATGTGCAACAAAGTTGATTGATTGATGGGGTAGGGGTATGACGAGAGGTGACATGACGTGATATGAATGATAAGAAGTAATGAAATGTAACGTGTCATGATAATAACGGAGAATATGGTAGTAGATTATGACGGTGGTAGAGTACAACTCATAGGATTTAAAACCTATGGTATCAAATTTTTATTTTTGAAATATAGAGATAAATCTTTGATAATGTATGATTTCGAAAATATACTCTTTTTAGTATAGTTTTTTTATTTCTCTTCGAAATATAGCAACATAGCATAGAAATGATATGACAGAGAATTTATTTCAGACTATAAAACAAGCTTACTCCTTCAACTTGACTTATATGGATGGAATGGAATTTTAACTGTACTTTTTTATAAATAGAAAACTTAAGACTTTTCATGGAATTTTTGACCCTAACTTGACCTATATGAGATGAAATGACATGAATTTAGACCTCTAAATAGAGATGAAAAAGTGTGAAGGAGTGGCATATCTTAATGAGACTTGTTTAGTGACCAAATTTATTGTTGAAGGTGAACTGAAAAAGAAAAATATTTTGACTAAAGACTTATTAAAAAAAATCTTAAAAGAGCTATCTTTGATCACTGACAAACTAACTCTAACATTGGCTCTGGCTGAGGATGGAAACTCCTTCAGGAGTTGTCAAGAAAACTGTAGATCAGGTAGCCTTATTCATTGGGCTATGGAGTCAACTGGACTTTGTAAAATTGAAAAAAAAAAACTGAAAACTTTTTGACTAAAAACAACTGACTTGAATTTGACTTGACAAAATACTTAAAACTTGATAACTTATAAAAAAAAACTAAACTGTTTGCAGAAGTCTCATGGCCCTCTCCTCGGGCTTTAAACTTTTGCAACCAATCCTTATTTGATGAGCATCAAATGTAAACTGGTATATACAATGATAATGATTTGTTTCTCAATATTTCAAGAAACCTAGTGCTTTAGAAACCTACCATTGATAGGTCCTCCCAACACTTCCTGACCTTCAAGATCTTCTAGCAAAACTGCTTTGTTTCCTCTACATGCCATGATATTGTAAGGTCCATTCCAAAGATTTTCAAATTTCCCATGCTTTCCCTTTTCTTCATTTATAGTATCCCATCTTAGAACAAAATATCCAATCGTGAAGTCATCAACCTTTGTTTTTCCATCAAAAATATTTTTAATTTTGTCATGCAGCGTTGAAGTATTGCTGAAAAATTCATCTCATGATTGTTGCAAATGTATCATCTGGTTTATTCTTCTTTGAATTTCATTAGGCTCACCATCAACCTCTTGCAAAATATTCATTACTGGAACAACCAAAGAAGTGGGCAAAAACAACATCAATTCCATACACATGATGAAATGGAGACATGTTAATTGATCTTTTTGTGCTCACTCTATCGGCGAACATAGCATTTGTAAGCTTCTCATGCCAATTCCTTTTGTTTTCCTGCAACATCTTCTTAATAATATTCACCAAAAACTTATTAGATGATTCTACAAGCCCATTTCCCTGAGGATAATATGCAGTAGAATGACAAAATCTAAAGTGATATTTATCACATAAATCAATCATTTTATTTGATTTGAAATCAGCTGCATTATCATTGATAATATTGTATGGACAACCAAATATTGACAAAATATTATTTTTAAGAAACTGAATGATAACTGAATTAGTTGCTTGCTTAGTGGGAATAGCCTCAATCCATTTGGTAAAATAATATATGGCAGTGAGAATCCATTTTTGTTGAGCTGAAGATGGAGGATGAATTTCACCAATAAAATCAAGTCCCCATTGCTGGAATGGTGCCTGGACTTCAATTGGTTTAAGAGGTAAAGTTAATAAATTCCCTTTTCCTTGAAATATTTGACACTCATGACAATTATTAAATGTTTTATACACATCAGAAAATAGGGTAGGCTAGTAGAAACCTGCTCTAAAAATATTGCTTGGTGTGGTTTTCCAATAAATATGGCCTCAACAGTCACCCTTATGGAAATCTGTCATGATTTTATCAACTTCACCTTCAACTAAACAGTTCAGCAATATCCCTCTAGGATCTTTCCAATATAAGACACCATTTAGAATGCAATATTTTAGTGCTTTTAATTTCATTGATCTTGATTTACTGCCTGGCATGACAGGAGGAGGATTCAAATGTTGCATAATATATATAATATTAGCATACTAAGGAGATAAAGAAAATATTTCATCTATCTCGGGTAATGTTTCAGCAGTTTGTTCATCAAACGTTGCAGCAATGAAATTTATATCTAAGGCATGAAGATTAAAATTTTCCATTAGCTTTGCTAGGCCTTCTCCTTTGATCAAATTTGTGGGCTTAATTTCAAAATCATACTCTAGCAATACTACAATCCATTTTCCTCTACGACCTTTTGGATCATTATGTGTAAGTAATTCTTTAACATCAACATTTGGCACATAAGAAATGACATGGGAATGTAAAATGTACACTCTGAAACCTTTAAATTCTTTGATTAAAGCTAAAGCCTATTTCTAAATGATGTTGTATTTAAAGCAAAATCTCTTATTTTTTTGCTAAAGAAAGCAATAGGTTGTTTTGTATTTTGATTTTTCTTCTGCATTAAAACAACTACAAGTGTATGCTCTGAAGCAAATGAGAAAATAATAAAATCAAGTGTATATTCTGGGCTAATGAGAATAGGAGCATGATATAGAGCTAACTTGACTTGATTAAATGAATTATTTGCTTCTTCAAACCATTTTAATTCAGTATATTTTTTCAACATTTCAATAATTTGCCTCAAATGGTAAGCAAGATTGGGAACAAATCTTCTCAGAAAATTGATTTTACCATTGAAATATTGAATCTCTTTTTTGTTCCTTGGATAATCTAAATTATAAATTGCTTCAATCATTGAAGGATCTAATCTTATGTCATCTTTATATATAATATGCCCTAGAAATTTGCCTTCTTCCATAACAAAGAGAGTCTTCTTTGGATTTAATGAAATTCCAAACTTTCTGCACTTTTCAAAGACTGTTTTTAAATGCTGCAAATGTTGTTCATTTGTTTTTGAGAAAACAGTAATATCATCAAGGTAAATAACTAAAAACAGATCCTTTTCATTGGCAAAATAAATATCCATTTCTCTTTGGCAAGTGGATAATTTTCTTTTGAGGATACTTTGTTTAGATTTCTAATATCAATGCACAATCTTATTTCTCATGTCTTCTTTCTTATAGGTAATAGATTAGACATCCAGTCAGAAAATTGAATAGGAACTATTATTCCAAGAATGAATATGAATAGAAGGCAACAATTTAGGATTCATCCTTCTCAGCTTCTAGCGAAATGGTTTTTGATCTGGTTTCAAAGGAATAGTGTGTTGAATAATACTTTTATCATAGACCTTCAAATCTAAAGCAAAAAAATATGAAAACTGAGACATAAGTATTACATATTTAGCTTGCATTTCTAGACTCGAGGATTTTGAAATCTACACCATCTTTGGCTTTTTTGAAGGGCCAAGATTTAAATCTTTCACTCCCACATCTGTTGGTGACATAGTAGGTTTCTTTGCAACATCATCTTGGTCAAATATTTCTTCCAAAGGTACTAAACCTCTTGGAATAGAATTATCCTTAATTTTTAGTACTTGCATCTATGTATCATGAATTTCTTGGTCCTCTGTTTGGGCATTTATGAATTCTTTTTCTGTCTACAAGAAGTTATTGATTTGATCATAATTTTGAAACAATTTCCAATATTGAACATTGTCATGGACAACAGGGCAATGCTTGACATTTATTTCATATTTTTTGTTTGGATATAGAGGAATTTTTAACATACTCGCAGAAGTTGCAAGAGAATGACCAATAACATTGTTATTTCTAGGAATTAATGACATAGTATATTCAGGAAATGTTTCTAGGATATATAGGACTGCATTTATTTAAGCTCTCATTCTGGGATGTTTGGCTTTGTACTCTCCTTTGACTTGCTTGATAAATAACTTGGAGTCACCATATACAAAAATTTTCTTTGCACCAAGATTTTTCAAAAAATTTAGACCAACAATTAAGGCTTCATATTCAACTTCAGTATTTGTGCAATCAAATGCTAGTTTGTAGGAAGACATTCTAACATTTGGAGGATATCCAATGATTAATTAATTGGGATGTGAATACATATTCCAATACCAACACCTTATTTTCCCATGGCTCCATCAAAATCCATAGTCCAAAGACAATTTTCTTCATCTGGAAGGTGTACATCACATGACTGATTTTTAATTTTTGTTTGAGATATCTCTGTTGTATTCAAAATCTCTATTTTTTATATTGTTTATTATTTTTTTCTTGAGGATATGTCTTTATTTCTAGACTGTTTGGAACTAATTTACAAAATTCTAGTTCTGCCAATTCTAAAACAGAATCTAAATTTTTTGGATTTTCTGATTTTTCTTCAAAAAAGTCTGAAGATGCTGAGCATTCTTCATTGAATAAAATAAAAGACTCTAAATATGTATGTACAACATGAATGGGATGATTGTTAGGCCTTTCTTTTTTATTGATCATATACTTCATCTTACTTTCTCTGTAAAGCTTTCTGAATTGTTCAAAGATAGGAATTGTTGCATACGAAAAGTCAAGTTGAAGAGTTCCTTTAAGATTTTCTCCCCGTGATCTAAAAAGTAGCATTGCATACCTAGGTGGACTATCAGCCACAACAACATCCATAAGGAAATTCTTGGCTGGAATTTGTTCTAAGTAAGCCACTAAATCTTTGATAAGGCCAAGACATTTCACCCTCCCTCAATCAAATGAATATAGGTCATGATAAGGTCTTGTGATATCAAGTCCCAATTTGTCCATATGGACTTAGGCATGAGGTTGTGGGATGTTCTAGAATCAAGCATTGTATTATGAAGAATAAAATCATGGATCTTAAGACTTAAATAGAAGGGAGCAACTTAAATATCTTTTGATTTTCCATCAACAACAAGACCAAAAAGAAGCTCAGGATGATCATCACTCAAGTTAACCATATCAGATGTTTGATCAACTCTCAGCAACTTATTAAATTGAAACTTATATTGATCATTCTTCATTATCTCATTCAAAGGAATAGAAACCTTTAGTTTAGCAATCTCATTTTCAAGGAAAAAATGAGAAGGATGTTTTCTACCTCTTTTAGTGATGTGTCCTTCTTTTCAGGCAGTTCTTTGAATGAAGAATATTTTCTTTGCCCCCCTTCTTGAATTCTTGATCTTTTATTTGATTATTGGTGGATGCTTCATTAGATTTAGGAGAAGTAGAATCAATGACTGCTTTTTCTTTGCTTCTATTTGGTGCAACAACTTCTTTTTGCTGAGTATTAGTTTGAGATCTTTGCTTCTTTTGATTGGAAATTATGGGAAAATTTCTGCTCCTAAAACCATGCTATCTTTGAACTTGTGTGAGGGCATTTTGATAACCTCTCTAATAATCTTTAGTACACATTAAATATTCATTTGATATGGCATATTGTTGGTCTTCTGATGCACAAATTTCTATAGAATATTGATCTTCCTCCGTGAGGAAGAGACGTTGTTGATTTTCCCCAAATAAATGGTTTTCTCTAGAAATTAATTCTTCATCATCTTTATCAGGGCCTTCAGTATAATTCTTTTAGAAATGTGTCCTAACTTGCGATTGAATTTATGGATCCTGACCCCTCTTTTCCCTTTGTTTAATACTGTATTGGGGCTCCTGATTTTGACCCCTGAAATTGGGATTTATTATAGAAGGTTCAGCTTGTCTATTAGCACTACACATCTTATCCATAATTTTCTCCATGGCTTTAATCAAAGTATCGATTTTTCCTTCTGATGAAGTGGATGTTTATTCTTTTATTGTGACTCTTTTTTTTGTTTTGACCGTATAATTTTTAATAATCAGATTGGCCTCTACACCCACTGCATTTCTTTGCATTTCCTCCAAAGTTGATAGGTTTCTCTCCCTCAATTGATAGGCCATATTAGGGTCAAAACCATCAAGGTACTGGAGTAAAGCAAGGCCAGGGGGAGGCTTGATATTTTCAGGAATTGAATGATATATCTTATTAAATCTAGTTATGAATTCTTGGACAGAGTCATTTGTATTCCTTTTTAGTGCATTATATTCAGCTAGGATTTGCAATGGATTTTTATTATCTTCCCATTTTTCCATGAATAAATCAATTAGCTGTTGTGAGGTGAAAATTTTACCAGCTCCAAGAGAGAAAAACCATTTCTTTACTTCTCCAAAAAAACTTTGAGCAATAATACACATATTAGCATCATCATTGTCTACTTCTTCAAGATCTATTAAATCAGTTACTTTAGCCACATGCTGATAGGCTGTAATTTTTGATGTTCCATCAAATAGAGGCAGCCTCTAACCATAATTTTTGGGTAAACCAATAATTTGACCTAGTAGAATCAGTGGAGAAAATATGGCCATGATTAATGGAGGAGGTGGTGGAAATTGTTGTGAGGATTGAATAAAAATTTTCAATGGTAAAGATGGAATGAAAGGAAGAATAGATGATGTAGTTGTACGATATGGTGAGGTAAAAGAAGTACCAAAAGCCTATTGCCAATATTGAAAATAGGCTTTTTTAGAGGTTTCTTGAAATTTATCAACTAAGCCGTTAAGTTTATGGAAATTAGACCAAAATTCAATATCGGTTTTAGACTCAAAGGTTTTAGAAAATGGTCAAAAGGACTCAAAATCAAAACTTGGTCAAAAGTAGCTTCTAAGAGAAAAGTTTCAGACTTGGTTCTAATTAAAGGATTTTCAAGTGATGGAGAAAAAGCCAATTATTCAGAGATAAAACTCGTAAGCAAGGAATTTGATTTAATTAGTGGAGGAAAATCTCTTTGTGACTGTCATGACTTAGTATTCTATTTTCACTAAATAATTTCAGGATTATATACAAGGGGTGATGGATTAGGGTCAGGGTTTGACCTGTTATATCTTTTAGGAGCCAGCTTAAGATCAAAATTATATATTTTGGGTCAATTTTTGATTTCAACTTGTTCAGAAAATCTTTCCCAGTGAATATTTAACAATAGTTCCCCGACAACGGTGCCAAAATTATTATCAATCTCCTAAACTTCCTAGGCTGAAATTAGGAGTGAAGAAAGGTAATCAAAAACCAAATTTTAGCTAGATTGCTAGCCCTGCCTAACTAGGGGCTCTATCTATGTCACTTTTTAAATATTCAATAAATGGTTGAGTACCATATGATTTTAGGATAGATATAAATTAATTTGTTTTAAAATTTGTTTAACGATTTGTTTGCTTGATAAAATTTATAATCAGTGAAGCTAAAACTGATTTCAAAGACTGAATTGCAGAAAACTAAGAAAGGCACGACATGAAAAATATTTGAGCACATTTAATTTGTCATTGATGTATAGTGGAAGAAAAGAAAGGGGTTTGAATGAGCATTTTACATGAATTCATTCATTAGAATAAAACACATTGTAAAAATATTAATAAATAGAACATTTGACTATTTTTTGCTTATAAAATGAATAATATTTTATACAGAAAATGGAATGGAAATGAAATAACAGAGAAAATGCACGGTGCTCAATAAAAATACCACATGAATCTCACACAATTGTTGAAAATCCTTTGATTTTCATTAATAGTAGGTCCATAGTAATACAAAGAGTTTTAGAATTCGATTATCCAACCATAATACTTCATACAGTGAATTATTTATAGAAAATAAAATACAATTGTTACATTAAAAGCTATCCAAACTAATATGCCTTTATTTCCTAACTAAATCTAACTGCACCATGGAAATAAATTGCATATTTTGTGTTGACGTTCGTTGTAACTGAAAACTTTTGTTGAAGAATATAATCATGCGCTGCATTGTCTGTCAATTGACTACTGATCTAGCAAAATTTGAATTTTCTATTTTTTGCTAATTACTCTTGAAACTCACATAACTTTTCCTAGCGCTCTTCATAAGGGATAACTAATTTAACTACCTTGTGGTAAATTTCATTTGCTTCAGTGTTGGGTCCCTATATTACTAGTATATTCCTTTATTGTTATTAGTGTAACCCCCTTATTGTTATTGTTGTACCCCTGTAACCCCAATATTGTTATTATTGTGCCCTTATATTATTATTAGGTCGGCTAGGATTATATTTTGACCCCATGGATTCCTATATATAGAAGGAGGTTTTTTCATTTGTATCATCCAAGAATTGTTCATTTATGTAATTTAAAGGAGTTCCCCCCCCCCAAATTGGCTTATTTATAAGGTGCTGATCTCTCTTTTCTTCTATTTTGGGAGCTGGTTTCATAACATTTGGTTTTAGAGCTTTGGATTCTAGGGTTTCGCTGCTCCAAACAGATCATTGTGGCATTTTCGCTATAACGTTTTTCTATGAAGGTTCAGAAGATGAATTTTTTATCACGTGAATCTAAAATCTTGAGGAACTTTGTGCCAAAATTTCAGATCTTGGTTTGTATTATTTTCGGAGATATGATCTATGGAAGGTAGGGTTTTTTCAGGCTCCCGAATTTCATCTCAAAGAGGTGACTGTGGGGAAATCATCATAACTCTCTCTCTGAGCATAGGATTGGAATTCCGTAAAAAGTGGCTGCAAGTAAACGGACTTTAGTTTCATGTTTATCAATTTTGGAGTCGAAGGAGGAAACAATGACAAGTGGTACACCATACAAATTTGATCTACTGAACCAGTCCATAATTAGGTCATTGTGGGATATTGGGCATAACGTTTCTTTTAAGAATCCAAATCAGGTCATACCTATGGAATTAGAAATAAGATTGAGAGGGCTATTACAGGGCTGAATTTTAGATATTGAAGATCTTAAATCACATATATAATTCAGTTGCAATATCAAGCTCCTCAAACACAAGAAAAAGGTGTGTGTGTTTTTTTTTCCTGAATTGCATAATTCTTATGTGAAAAATCATTTTGAATTGTTTACAAGGGCATATTGTAGAATATATATCAGTTTTATGTTGTAAAATTCCCCATAAGAATAATTAAACACCCATTAAGCCTTCAAAAGGCTCTAATATGACTCCTGAAGACGAAGAAGTGTAACATGACATATCAAAATTACGAGAGCAAGTGCACCAAATTTCGCTCTTGCAAAGAGAAACAAAAAATGAAATGGAAGTTTTGAAGAAAGGTGTGAAGGCTAAGATGGATGGTTTGAAGAAAGGCATGGAAGCTAAGAAGGATGTCATGGAAGCTGGCATGGAAGCTAATATGGATGACATGGAAGAAAAAATGAAAGACAACATGGAAAACATGAAGAATGATCTAAAAGCATACATGGAAGGTTTGAAAAAGTTGATACAAGAAATGTTTCCTAATGGCGAAAATATAGTAGAAAAAACTCATGATGAGAACAAAATAAATTTTAATCATGATTTCATAAATTCTAATGTTGGATGGAAGAAACACCATATTCTAAAGATGGATATGAGTAAGTTTGATGACAAGGTGTTGAAGCCTAGAAAATCTCTGCTTCAAACATTGGGGAAAACCACCTGGTTGGGACCTTAGGACAGCTCCTTTTCCGTTTGGTATGGTGGCTCCGACTGGATTTAAAGGACCAGTTTCCTTATAACTAATGGGTTGGTGATGGGTTGATTTGGATGAGTGGAAATGGGATTAAATTGACTGAAATAAAACTATCTAATTGAAACTAAATACTGATAAATAAATTCTAACACTAACCCGGGCAATTATATGTGAATACAACTTAAGATTATTCCAATTTAACAATAACCATAAAAATGTATTATCATTTAAATCGAAATGTGCATAAACAAATAAAGATAACTCTGTTTAAGAAATTAAACATAGTTGTATTAACATATTGCATTCATCATAACATATCATCCACATATACTTATGAAAGATAACGTTTCAATTATACTCAGAAATGATATATAAAACGAAACGTTGTGAAAACCAAATATATATATAAATGATAGAAAATTTTAAAGCGAATATCATAAGACAAAAGAAATCAACAGTGAACAGATAGAAATACCTCATTCATCTTGAATACTTTCAAATGAAATATGATACTCTAATCCAGTAATTCTGATGCAAAATTAAATTCCAAGGTACAGAAATGCAACACTTCAAAGGTAATTCCGCATAAAATCACCATATGTGATCCTTTTAAAAAATATATTAAGCCAATGGAGTACAGAAATGTAATCTCCAAGTCAAAAATATTAAGATTCAGGACCCTTCTCTAAATGCATGAGAAGGGTTTAAATACTACTTAGCTAAATCTAAAAATAGTCTATTACAAAAATTAAGGATTTGGTTTAATGACCGTCCTTTTCCTAGGCTAAAATACGGTAAAATTAAAACTAATTCTAAGAAAATAAAGCTTATTAACTAACTATCTATGAACTTGATCTTTAAACTTGCAGGCATCTAGCATTGTTTTGAGAAGATGTGGTTGACTGACTTCAGAATTCAACTGTCCTGAAAAAACAGAGTCGACAAGTGTAGGCACAATCTTCTCTGTAGAATTGATGATACAATTAAGTGCACTGTGCTGACTGTGTGGCTTCACTAATTATGTCCAGTAAGAGTCCCAATTTAATCTTGTCAGCCCTTGGATTGATTTTTCTCTTTCTTCCGCCTTTTGCCTCCATTCTGTTTGTAGTTGATGTGCCTGTGGAAGATATCTCGGAGCAGTTTCTGAAATCAAATTAGCTTTGTGTAAATTATCATTTACACAATCAGTAAGAGTGTTTGCCGCTGTAGCCGCGTCCTCTGCTGCCTTCTCTGCCCTTCTGATTTGTGCATCCCAGTTATTGAACAGTATTTCTTTATGGTTTTCATTAATAATGGGTGCACCAGCTTTTCTGCCTTCTTTTGTTTTTTTCCATGCCAGATAATCATTGATCTTTTCATTAATCAAATCATAATCATTTCGTAAATCTACGACATGATTTGTGATTTTATCGCTCTCTTGGCAAAAAGAATTCCATTGCAAGATTTTTTGGCATAAAACTTCCTCTTGTTGCAGTAGTTGATTGTTTAAAGAGATAGTTTCTGAAATGAATTCTGGAAGCTTAGGATCATCTCTGTGCTAATCTTGGATAATCTGTATTTGTTTCTCTTTGTCAGCCAAGATTTTTTGATGTCCTATTTGCATTTCTTGAAGTTGTTGTTGTAACTCTTCAAGTTTCAATTGTGCTTCCTTATTGGCCTGTACCTGTTGCAATTGCTGTTGTAGAACTTTTATCTGTTCTTCTTTTTCATTCGACAAAATTTGTATCTCAAATGCTTTGTCTGTTGTTGCATAAGCATAAGCTCCTGTCATTTGAGATAACTTAGCAAGATTATCAGTAGGTTCTGTGGTAGGATCCTTCCACTAAACATCTACTTGTTCTGCTTTAGTAGCAATTGCACCTTCTAACTTTCTCTTTTTTCTCTGTTTCTTCACTACTGCTTTGTATTTTGGGCTGTAGAATACATCTAGAGGAGGTATGTCCTCTACATTAAGTACAATTTCAGAGGAGGGTGTGATTGGTATGTGTTCAGTTACTGTGGTTGTGCTACTTATTCCTGTGCTCAAAACTTTGGTTGTTTGTACAGGGGTCTGTACATTTTGTCCTTATACATTAATCAATTGGTTAAAGGTTTCCCATTCTTTGTCTAATTCAATGGTGACTGGTTGTTGCTGTACATTGGTTGGAGGAGGATTTGTCTGTTGAGAAGTCAAAATTTGTTGTTGAAGAAGTTCTTTTGATTGCGCAGAATCTTTCACTGATTCTTCAATTTTATCTTCCTTTTCATTAGACTTATTGGAATGTTCAGAAGTCTCTCTATCAGATTTGGACTTAGATTTATCTGTACTCGAACTTCCGTTAAGACTAACACTAGGAGTTTTCTCCCTTGCGGGTTCTAAGCGTAGATTTTCCAAAGGAATAGGAGTTAGTCTTCTCTCTCTGTAAAGCTTGAATTCCTGGAATTCCTCTGGAGATAACTGCATTTGAGCTGAACTCAAAACTTCCTTAAATGAACTTCTTGTTTGGAACATATCATCAAAAAGATCCATTTCCCCAGAAAATTCCCTTACTTTGATTGCATTGGTGAAATTCTTAACAATATTATTTGGATCAAATAACCTTCTCGAAAATTTGAACAGCTGTAGGCATGTAATGTTGCCTATCTCTTTGAATGTATGACCAACATTGAACAGTGAAAATGTTCCACAGTTTACGGGAAATTGTGGCCAAATGCCTTTTTTCTTCTCTTTTAATTCCTTTGTTAAACCTCCTTGGCCACAGGTCTGATAAGCAATCTCCCAAGCTACAAGTCTATCTGGAACATATAGGGGTAAAACATGGGGGGGAGCAGAACTTCCAAAAACCCTAATATAAGTGAACAATTCTTCTCCAAACCATCTTGCGACGGGGAGAATGTCAGCCTCTGTTTCTGGGGATAACCTTGGGGCATCCTTATTATGCAATGTTCTGTACAATGGCAGCATTACACCATGGCAACTTTGATAAAAATGGGGGACAAAATTAGAATCCCATAGTTCTTTATGGTAAACATGAATAGGAAAAGGATCATGGATAGTCCATTGCCAACCCATCACAGGGAATTTAGAGACATAACAGATAGCGTCCATGACATAAGCAGATAAATAAAAAGGCGGATAAATCCACTGAGAAACACTTCTTTTGGACCGGTAGTGAAAAATAACAGTGGTCAAATTATCAGATAAGATTTTGGCCCAATCTACAATTGTAGAATTAACTGCAGCATTCAACAAAGAGAGCCATTCAGGCAAGATCATATTTATGTCAGGCTTTCCAAAAAGCCTGCATAACATGGCAGCAACAAAAAAATAGGGAGAGGTAAGTGAACCAGTACTGTACATACCTTGTTTTTTTTTCTTTAACGGCTCATCTCTTTTGGTCCACTCTTGTGTGCATTCTGACAAATTTGCTTGTTCTCTGGAAAAATCTTCCATGAATTTCTTATTATAAGTTGCTTGAGGCTTTGGCAACTTATACATCAGCCTCACATCTTCCGTGGTGAATGAACCGATTAGCTCTTGAGATGGAGTTCTAAATTTCCTATCTGAAATATCGGTGCTGTCCAGCACCCATTTCACCATGTCCATATATGGGAGAATCCTCGGCCTTACCGCTATTCTATGCAGAAATGAGCAAGCCAGTTCTTTAAGAGTTGCCTCAGACATATTACTGGAACCTGTTGTAGCCGCAACTTTTATCACCACAGGATTTTCCTCTTCCAGCAAATTATACATTCCTTCCCATGTGGTTATACCGACATCCTTATTACAAGCGGTGTCTGCATACAGTGAAGCCATTTCTCTGTTTTCAGAATTTGAGCTCTTCTCTTTCTTACCCATAATGTTCTGTGAAAGCTTTGTATAGACGTTTTCTCCTTCGTGCCTGCGTTTTACGAGTTAAATGAGAGT
This sequence comes from Pinus albicaulis, assembly GCA_034641835.2. Taxonomy (NCBI): domain Eukaryota; kingdom Viridiplantae; phylum Streptophyta; class Pinopsida; order Pinales; family Pinaceae; genus Pinus; species Pinus albicaulis. The sequence continues at coordinate 926,365,775 of CM076580.1, forward strand.
AATGGCATAGAAAAGGTGATGAGATAGTTTTAAATGCAAAGGCGGATGAAATATATTATTTTATCGTGAAACGACTTTCGATCAAAATAAAATCTCATTTACCATTAATTGTCAATCCATTCATTTAATCCAATCATTAAAGCGCATAACAAATATTGATATATGGGAAGATTTTCTTTGAACAACGTGCTTTTATGAATCTGCGACATTGCAATCTGCGATTTGCTGCGCAATATCGCAATATCTCAATATCACAAAACGAAAACATCGCAATTTTGTAAATAGCGCAAAAGTGCAAATTGCGCAATAGCGTAAAAGCGCACATCGCAAATCTCGCAAAAGCGCAAAATTGTAAATAGCGCAAAAGATATTCATTTAACATTTCTGTTTTCTGCACTATGCGATCTGCGACCAATATGTTTATTGTATAGGCTTTTTGGGATCGCATTATCGCAAAATCGCAAAATCGCATTTTCAGTTTTACAAAAGATATATACCATTTTGCGATGGATGCGCTATTTTGTTTAAAGAACAATTTTATTGTAATCTATCATAAACTTAAGTGTTTCTTAAGGTTCTTTCTAAGGTATTTCTCTAAGTTTATGATAGAAAGTTTTATTTGTAAATGAAAACAAATCCTAATTGATTTTTTTGGATTTTTTTTTAACTAAGGGTCCCCATTTATTTAGTATTATTACTAATATTAAATAAAAAGGGGGGTTGTTGCTGGTCACAACAATTGGCGATTCACTGAAAGAAACAGTTATCTCTGAAAAAATAAAATGAACACTATATTTCTAGTAAATAAATATTTTTAAAGATAATGAAAACTATCTTAAGATATTTTTAAATAAAATCTAACTATGAAAAAGAAATAAAAATCATTCACAATTTCTTTCTAATCCCTTAAGAATAAAAACATTTTTGGGTTATCTCAAGCTTTGATTGGTGTTAATAATGAAGTAAGTGGATTTCTCCAAGTTTTGGTTTTATAATATACTCTATTGCCATAGGTATTGCCTCTGCTGCCAACAAACGTTCATAGTCTCGACAGGGTTACCTTTAAACCATTAACCATTCATTGTCCCATCCAACTAAAATTATGACTTTTTAAAAGATAAATTCATAAGACCTATTATCTCATGTTTTGTCTTTTATTTATTTTTATTTTAAGAGCCATTGTTCTGGTTTGGCAGGCAGTTAATAACAATGCCATTCACTAGTTATAATTAAACTAAACAAGCTGGCTCGTGATGAGACCCCTTGTCTTATATTTATAAGCCATTACCCTGTTTTGGTATGCAGTATTGGTAATGTCAGTTTTATTACTCCTTATGAACATGGTAATTCGGCTCATAATGAGACCTCTTATCTCTTAAATTTTCATATAATTTCTTAGAATTACATTCTAAAAAATCACAACTTAAATGGATGGGGTGAAGTAGTTTTATCCTTAAGAATCAATGGATGACAATTTTCAGAGTTTTTTTGAGTACCAAAACTTTGAAATTTTTTTACTTTTTTAGATAACGTTTCTTTGCTCAATAAACTTATAATGATTTACATTGTCCTTAAGTTTTCAAAAGATCATGCAAATGATTGGAATAATCTTTCAAAGTTTAACATCTTATTTTAAACTATCCAAAAACTGTGATCATCTCTTTAAAAATTCTTATTTACACAAAAAATAAATATTATAATATTTTTCCTAAGAAATTTTCCTAAATAGTAAACAGTCAATTATGGATCTATTAACAACCTTTATTTGTAAAAACAATCTAAGACTTTGCAGAAAGGAATATGTATAGTTTAAGAAGGGGTTACCTCCTTATGAAAAGAATTTCTTCAAGATAAGCCCATTTACAGGAAGAGATTCTCTCTTACCTGTTAGATCTTGGAGTATGAATGCATTTGAGCCTATCTTTTCAACGATCTGAAATGGTCCAAGCCACATTTTCTGAAACTTGGTATGTTTACCTTTTTCTTCGTGTGCTTTATCCCATTTCAGAACAAGATCACCAATTGACAAAATTTTTGAGCCGGTAGAACTTGCATCAAAAGAAGATTTTACAAGCTGTTGATGTTTTTCATGAGTAATTTTTTCTTTATCTCTATCTTCTTCTAGTTTAAGGATTTGATCATATCTCAATTGAATGGATGAAGAAGGATTTTCTTCAATAAATTGCACTAGGGCTAATGATGGAAGAGTTAAATTTGATGGTATCACAGCTTCCTTTCCATAAACTAAATTGAAAGGTGAAGTTCATATTGAAGCTTTTTCAGTGATACTATCAGCCCATAATGCAAAGATTAAAGACTTGTGCCAATTCTTTTGATTTTGATCAATGGTCCTTTTAATGATTTTGATAAGATTTTTGTTAGTGGATTCAACCAAACCATTACCTTGTGGATAATAATTTGCTGAATATTTTAATTTAAAACCTCTTTTGACTGCAAATTCTATTAAACTATTTCCAGAGAAGTAAGATGCGTTATCAAAGACTAGAGCGTTAGGTACACCAAACCTGGTTATGATGAATTGATCTATGAAATCAATAATTGCATCAGAATTGGCTACCTTCAAAGGGATTGCTTCTACCCATTTTGTAAAGTAATCAGTTGCAGTAAGGATGTACTTGTGCTGTTTGGAAGAATGAGGTACTATCTCACCAATAATGTCAAGCCCCCATTGTTCGAATGGTTGCTCAATAGTCACCGGTTGCAAAGGAAAAGCTGGTTTCCTTTGTCTTCCACTTGCAGTTTGAAAAATTCTGCACTTCCTTACGTAATCATGCATATATTTAAAAAGGGTAGGCTAGTAATAACCAGCATGAATTATTTTGTGAGATGTGGTATCACCTCCAAAATGACCTCCTGCTGGTCCATCATGCAATTCCTACAAAACCTTTTCAGCTTCAGTCTTTTCAAGACATCTTAATAAGATTGAATCATAATTTTTTCTGAATAACACATTATCAATGATCTCATATTTAATAGCCTTTAACCTTAAAGCGCGTTTACTCTTATAACTGAGATTAGAAGGAGAATACCCATTTTTCAAGTAATAGATAAGATCAGCATACTGAGATTCAGAATCTGTAACACTTATCTGACTTACTTGAATATCTTGATTTGAATCTTGATTTTCTGGTATGTTATGAGCTCCTGCCAATAATCTACAAAAACCTTGTCCTCTAACAATCTTAGCTGGTTTAATATCAATATCATATTCTTGCAAGGCTGTTATCTAGTTAGCTCTCTTTTCTCCTACTTATTTTTGAATTAATAATTGCCTCACTGCAGAGAATGGGACAATGATTTTTGTATGTGTTTTCAAGAGAAAAGGTCTGAAATGTTTGATTGATTTAAACACGGCAAAGGCTTGTTTTTCAACATCGGAATAATTAAGCTCAGCTCCTTGCAAAATTGAGCTAAAGAAAGAAATTGGTGCCTCAATTTTCTGATCATTGAGCTGTGTTAAAACAGCTGCATAAGATGTTTCGGTGGCCATAGTATACAAAGTAAAATCTTTAGAAAAATCCGTGGTATTCAATGCTGGTGCATTAATGATTGCTTGTTTGATTGCCTCAAAGGCTTCTTTCTCTTTATGCCCCCATTTGAATACTGAATTCTTCTTGATCATATTTTGCATAGGTAAAACAATTAAAGAAAAATCAGGAATGAATCTTTTAACAAAATTGATCTGCCCAAGAAATGACTGCATGGATTTTTTGTTATGAGGTAAAGAAATATTAGAAATTTTTTTCACTCTATCTAGATCAATATATATACCATATTTTGACACAACAAATCCTAAGAGTTTTCCTTCATCCAAAGCAAAGAAAGATTTCTTTGGATCTAAGGAAATACCAAACCTTCTACATCTTTCAAATATTTGCTTTAGATCATGTAAATGATTGGCTCTCTTTTTTGAAAATACTGTTATGTCATCAAGATAAAAAACAACTGATTTATTGATCAGACCTTTAAATGCTATGTCCATGGCTCTTTGGAAAGTTTCTCCTGCATTTATTAGACCAAAAGGCATTTTTTGATAAGCATAAGTTCCCCATTTTGTTCTGAAAGTTGTTTTCAATCTGTCATCTGGATGAACTAAGACTTGATTATAGCCTGAAAATCCATCAAGAAAGGACATAAGTTTAGAACTAGCTACCTTTTGAAGTATCTGTTCCATGGTTGGCAATGGGAAATTGTCTTTTAAACATGCCTTGTTTAAATTTCTGAAATCAATACAGATTCTTATATCACCATTCTTCTTCCTTACATGTACCATATTGGAAACCCAATTGGAGTGCCTGACCGGAAAAATCATTTTGGATTTTAAAAGTTTATTAAGTTCTGATTTGATTTGACTTTCGAGATTTGGATGGATCTTTCTCAACTTCTGTTGAACAGGTTTAATATCGGGAAGCATTGGAATTGTGTGTTGAATAACCGAAGTATCATACGTTTTTAAATCATCATAATTCCAAGAAAAAACGTTTTTATACTTGTTCAGAAGTTTAATGAACGCATTCCTTTCCTCTGGTGTTAAATTGAGTCCTAAATTAACGTTTTGAGGTTTAGAATCAGAACCAAGATTTACTAATTCAAACTTCAAAGTGGAACTTTGAAGTTTAGTATTAGTGACTTTCTTGAATCTGTCTTTAATATCATATAAGTCCTCTAATTTAACAACAGATTTTGGAATGGGATTTTCATTACCTTTTGAAGAAATTTGTAAATCATGATCATTCTCATCAATAATTTGCTCATCATATGATTTCTCTGAAGTCATGAAATTTAAAATATCCTGATCATGATAGAAAACTCTCCAATTTGTGACATTATTTGGGACAGATGGTCGAAAAATCAATTCTACGGAAAACCTATCAGGACTGCAATCTTCAGTAGGAAGGAGTTTAGATGCAACATTAGCTAACAAGTCAGCTGATGTATTTTTATTCCTAGGAATAGGAGAAATATTGAATGCTAAAAATTGAGTGTTGAGATCTTGTACTAGGGTTTGATAGTGTTTAAGATGTCCTGAAAGGCAATGAATAGTATTCCTAACTTGTTTTATGACAATTTTGGAATCACCAAAGACTTTCAAGTATTTAACGTCTAACCCTATAGCTTTATAAAGTCCTTGAATCAAGGCTTCATATTCTGCGGTATTGTTCGTGCACTCAAATTCTAACCTACATGACATCATGTTTTTCTCTCCATTTGGATCAATTAAAATGCATCCTGCTCCAGCTCCATCACTAGACTTTGATCCATCAAAATATAACGACCAAAATAAAGATTTATCTATCGAATTATCTATAATTACATCAGAAGTATTTACAATTCTGGAAGAATCAGATTGTGAAAAATTTTCTATTTGAGAAACAAAAGTATTTACAGAAAAAGGTGATTGAGGTGCTTCGAAGTTTCCAAGAAATGACTCAGCAGAATATCCTCCAAGGATATTGTTGTTGAATGCCACAGGCTCATTAGGTTGTTCAAATTCAGTGACAGTGTGTGTCATATGTTTTTCTCGTTCAACTTTGATTTGATTTGGTTTCCCTTTGTAGGGAAGCCACATATGTGAATAATCAGTTGAGATATAACCATTAAGTTTTGCAGACAAGTCCCCGCTTAAGATTAATCCATAGAATTAAGGAATATCTGTAATCAAAATATCCAATTCTTTGGACAATCCTAGGATCGGAAGCTAATCTGATAGTAACTGAATTGATTTCTCCTACAACTTGAACTTTAGAGCGATCTAATTGAACAATATGAACTGCCGATTTCTGTGGTTCAATATTCAATTTGGCACAAACAGAAGTAGGCATTATATTAGAGGAAGCTCCAGAATCAATCAAACAATTATGCAGATTCTTATTGTACATTTCATAAGTCAAAAGAAAAGGAGGAGTTTGAGAGTTTGATTTTTCTCCAATGAGCACTGTATCAGTAGCATCTACCTTATCTAGTGGCTTACCAGCTCCTCTAGCTGCTTTTGCAACTACACCACTTGGTAAAGTAGCAATTGGTGTAGCGTTTAATTCTTTCAATAGCAACTTATGCTGATGTTTTAATTTGCTAAGTTCATGTAAGGAAATGTTGGCTTTAATCTTTTTCATGTCTTCAACAATTTTATACTCCATAGGATCTGACACTACTAAAGTCTTTGTTGTCGATGTGGGAGGATTAGAAGAAGATGGCTGATTTTGAGTAGGTAATGGAGAAGCTTTCCTTTCAGGGGATTTGTATTTAGTACTTGGAGTTGTAATTTTCTTTTTAGGAGCTGTTTGTACAGGCTCTGATGTAGATTTACTCCTAGTACTTACAGGCATAGCTTCTTGTTCTACCTCACTATCAGAATTAGGGAGAATAAAATCCCACATTCCATGCAATTCAACTATTTCTTCATTCTCATCTTCCTCATCTGATACTAAAGACGTATCTTCTTCTTCTTCCTCTTCTTCTGATTTTGCATTAGAGATTGCATTAGGAGGTTTAGATTCAACTTGGTTTCTTCTGAAATTTCGAAATGGTTTTTTAGTAGAAGTTTCAGCTACTTGTTTTTTAATTTCAACCATTTCATTTGACATGTTTTTAAGAACTTTCTGTAAACCTTCCATGTCATATGGGTATTTGGCCTTTTTCTTTGAATCATCTTTGAAGTTGACTTTCTTTGATTTCCTTTCCTCAATAGCATTTTTCTTTTCTAGAGAAATAATTCATTTTTCTACTGCAATAGCCTCTTTCATATTTTCGGCTAATGTAGGTTTTGCAACTCTATCTACAAAAATTGCTATGTTTGAGGGTAAGGCAGTTATGTACCATTCACTTCTGACTTGTTCACTAGGCCTTGAATCTATGTGAATTTTGTTCAAGAGTTTGTTGAATCTAGCGTTGAATTCTTTAATGGGTTCCTTGGGTTCTGCTTTCAAATTTGAGAGATCGTTGATTAAAGTAGCTATTGGTCTGTCATCTCCAAATTTGGTTAAAAAATGATCTGCAAAAATGGCCCAACTTGTTATGGATCCTAAAGGTAATGAAAAGTACCAGGATCCTGCTGCCCCTTGAAGAGTATAAGGGAATAGTCTGACTACAACATCTTCATGTGTGACTCCATTCAAATTTACAGCCAGCATAAAGTTATTGATATGTTCTTCAGCTTGAATGTTAAGATCTGGACTGAACTTTGGAAGCCATTTTCCAGGATTGTCAGGTAAATCATGTAAAGGTGCAGGCATGTTGACGGCCCCTGGAGTAGCCCATGGTCTAGCCATTATTGGAACAACTATTGGAGGAGAAGTAGAGGCTGGTGGTGTTTGAATAGAAGTTGTTGGAATAGATGATGTTGAGATTGATGAAGATTGAACAGATGATGATTGAGGAGATGATGTGGAAACAACTGTACTTTGTTGAGTTGGGATTTTCGTAAATAGGTAATTGAATATTAGATGAAGAACCTATATCACTTACTGATTCCGATTGAGTTCTTCTTGTCTTGACTCTACTAGGTAAAGGGAATTCTTTCGGAGAAATACCAAGTTTTTCACTTTGAATCCTAGTAAGAGGTTTCGAAGAAACAAATTTTGAAGTTACACTACCTTCAGATATTTTAGACTCGTCTAGAGAAAATGAGAATCCTTTCAATTTATGAATTAAATCTTGAACTTCAGGAGAATCAGGATTTTGATTGTCTGAATGTTTTGAGATTTTGGTAGTGGGTGTATGAAGATTCTTCTCAATTTCTTCTATAGGATTTTGTATTTCAGAAGAAATTGAAGAAGTTGATGAGGGTGTTTTGCTCTCAGAAAGGCTTCTGGGTAAATATTTACTTGCCATTCATAGCTCATGCCCTCCTTCTAGCGCCAAAAATGTTGAAGCCTAGAAAATCTCTGCTTCAAACATTGGGGAAAACCACCCGGTCGGGACCTTAGGACAGCTCCTTTTCCGTTTGGTATGGTGGCTCCGAATGGATTTAAAGGACCATTTTCCTTATAACTAATGGGTTGGTGATGGGTTGATTTGGATGAGTGGAAATGGGATTAAATTGACTGAAATAAAACTATCTAATTTAAACTAAATACTGATAAAGAAATTCTAACACTAACCCGGGCAATTATATGTGAATACAACTTAAGATTATTCCAATTTAACAATAACCATAAAAATGTATTATCATTTAAATTGAAACGTGCAGCAACAAATAAAGATAACTCTGTTTAAGAAATTAAATAGAGTTGTATTAACATATTGCATTCATCATAACATATCATCCACATATACTTATGAAAGATAACGTTTCAATTATACTCAGAAATGATATATAAAAAGAAACGTTGTGAAAACCAAATATATATAAATGATAGCAAATTTTAAAAAGAATATCATAAGACAAAAGAAATCAACAGTGAACAGATAGAAATACCTCATTCATCTTGAAGACTTTAAAATGAAATCTGATACTCTAATCCAGTAATTCTGATGCAAAATCAAATTCCAAGGTACAGAAATGCAACACTTCAAAGATAATTCTGCATAAAATCACTAGATGTGATCCTTTTAAAAAATATATAAGTCAGTGGAGTACAGAAATGTAATCTCCAAGTCAAAAATATTAAGATCCAGGACCCTTCTCTAAATGCATGAGAAGGGTTTAAATACTACTTAGCTAAATCTAAAAGTAGTCTATTACAAAAATTAAGGATTCGGTTTAATGACCATCGTTTTCCTAGGCTAAAATACAGTAAAATTAAAACTAAATCTAAGAAAATAAAGCTTATTAACTAACTATTTATGAACTTGGTCTTTAAACTTGCAGGCATCTAGCATAGTTTTGAGAAGATGTGGTTGACCGACTTCAGAATTCAACTGTCCTGAAAAGATAGAGTCGGCAAGTGTAGGCGCAATCTTCTCTGTAGAATTGATGATACAATTAAGCGCACTGTGCTGACTGTGTGGCTTCACTAAGTATGTCCAGTATGAGTCCCAATTTAATCTTGTCAGCCCTTGGATTGATTTTGCTCTTTCTTCTGCCTTTTGCCTCCATTCTATTTGCAGTTGATGTGCCTGTGGGAGATATCCTGGAACAGTTTCTGAAATCAAATTAGCTTTGTGTAAATTATCATTTACACAATCAGTAAGAGTGTTTGCCGTTGTAGCCACCTCCTCTGCTGCCTTCTCTGCCCTTCTGATTTGTGCATCCCAGTTATTGAACAGTGTTTCTTTATGGTTTTCATTAATAATGGGTGCACCAGCTTTTCTGCCTTCTTCTGTTTTTTGCCATGCCAGATAATCATTGATCTTTTCATTAATCAAATCATAATCATTTCGTAAATCTACGACATGATTTGTGATTTTATCGCTCTCTTGGCAAAAATAATTCCATTGCAAGATTTTTTGGCATAAAACTTCCTCTTGTTGCAGTAGTTGATTGTTTAAAGAGATAGTTTCTGAAATGAATTCTGGAAGCTTAGGATCATCTCTGTGCTGATCTTGGATAATATGTATTTGTTTTTCTTTGTCAGCCAAGCTTTTTTAATGTCCTATTTGCATTTCTTGAAGTTGTTGTTGTAACTCTTCAAGTTTCAATTGTGCTTCCTTATTGGCCTGTACCTGTTGCAATTGCTGTTGTAGAACTTTTATCTGTTCTTCTTTTTCATTCAACAAAAGTTGTATCTCAAATTCTTTGTCAATTGTTGCAGAAGCATAAGCTCCTATCATTTGAGATAACTTAGCGAGATTATCAGTAGGTTCTGTGGCAGGATCCTTCCACTAAACATCTACTTGTTCTGCTTCAGTAGCAATTGCACCTTCTAACTTTCTCTTTTTTCTCTGTTTCTTCACTACTGCTTTGTATTTTGGGCTATAGAATACATCTAGAGGAGTTATGTCATCTACGTTAAGTACAATTTCAGAGGAGGGTGTGATTGGTATGTGTTCAGTTACTGTGGCTATGCTACTTATTCCTGTGCTCAAAACTTTGGTTGTTTGTACAGGGGTCTGTACATTCTGTCCTTCTACATTAATCAATTGGTTAAAGGTTTCCCATTCTTTGTCTAATTCAATGGTGATTGGCTGTTGCTGTACATTGGTTGGAGGAGGATTTGTCTGTTGAGAAGTCAAAATTTGATGTTGAAGAAGTTCTTTTGATTGCGCAGAATCTTTCACTGATTCTTCAATTTTATCTTCCTTTTCATTAGACTTATTGGAATGTTCAGAAGTCTCTCTATCATATTTGGACTTAGATTTATCTGTACTCAAAATTCCATTAAGGCTAACACGAGGAGTTTTCTCCCTTGCGGGTTCTAAGTGTAGATTTTCCAAAGGAATAGGAGTTAGTCTTCTCTCTCTGTAAAGCTTGAATTCCTGGAATTCCTCTGGAGATAACTGCATTTGAGCTGAACTCAAAACTTCCTTAAATGAACTTCTTGTTTGGAACATATCATCAAAAAGATCCAGTTCCCTGGAAAATTCTCTTACTTTGATTGCATTGGTGAAATTCTTAACAATATTATTTGGATCAAATAACCTTCTCGAAAATTTGAACAGCTGTAGGCATGTAATGTTGTCTATCTCTTTGAATGCATGACCAACATCGAACAGTGAAAATGTTCCACAGTTTACGGGAAATTGTGGCCAAATGCCTTTTTTTTCTCTTTTAATTCCTTTGTTAAACCTCCTTGGACACAAGTCTGATAAGCAATCTCCCGAGCTACAAGTCTATCTGGAACATATAGGGGTAAAACATGGGGGGAAGCAAAACTTCCAAAAACCCTAATATAAGTGAACAATTCTTCTCCAAACCATCTTGCGACGGGGAGAATGTCAACCTCTGTTTCTGGGGATAACCTTGGGGCATCCTTATTATGCAATGTTTTGTACAATGGCAGCATTACACCATGGAAAATTTGATAAAAATGGGGGACAAACTTACACTCCCATAGTTCTTTATGGTACACATGAATAGGAAAAGGATCGTGGATATTCCATTGTTAACCCATCACAGGGAATTTAGAGACATAACAGATAGCATCCATGACATAAGCAGATAAATAAAAGGCGGATAAATCCGCTGAGAAACACTTCGTTTGGACCGGTAGTGAAAAATAGCAGTGGTCAAATTATCAGATAAGATTTTGGCCCAATCTACAATTGTAGAATTAACGACAACATTCAACAAAGGGAGCCATTCAGGCAAGATCATATTTATGTCAGGCCTTCCAAAAAGCCTGCATAACATGGCAGCAGCAAAACAATAGAGAGAGGTAAGTGAACCAGTACTGTACATACCTTGTTTTTTTCTTTAACGGCTCATCTCTTTTGGTCTACTCTTGTGTGCATTCTAACAAATTTGCATGTTCTCTGGCAAAATATTCCATGAATTTCTTATTATAAGTCGCCTGAGGCTCCGGAAACTTATACATCAGCCTCACATCTTCCGTGGTGAATGACCCGATTAGCTCTTGAGATGGAGTTCTAAATTGCCTATCTGAAATATCGGTGTTGTCCAACACCCATTTCACCATGTCCATATATGGGAGAATCCTCGGCCTTGCCGCTATTCTATGCAGAAATGAGCAAGCCAGTTCTTTAAGAGTTGCCTCAGACGTATTACTGGAACCTGCTGTAGCCGCAATTTTTATCACCACAGGATTTTCCTCTTCCAAAAAATTATACATTCCTTCCCATGTGGTTATACCAGCATCCTTATTGCAAGTGGTGTCTGCATACAGTGAAGCCATTTCTCTATTTTCAGAATTCGAGCTCTTCTCTTTCTTACCCATAATGTTCTGTGAAAGCTTTGTATAGATGTTTTCTCCTTCGTGCCTGCGTTTTACGAGTTAAAGGAGAGTAATGGCATAGAAAAGGTGATGAGATAGTTTTAAATGCAAAGGCGGATGAAATATATTATTTTATTGTGAAACGACTTTCAATAAAAAAAAAATCTCATTTACCATTAATTGTCAATCCATTCATTTAATCCAATCATTAAAGTGCATAACAGATATTGATATATGGGAAGATTTTCTTTGAACAACGCGCTTTTATGAATCTGCGACATTGCGATCTGCGATTTGCTGCGCAATATCGCAATATCGCAATGTCGCAATATCGCAAAACGAAAACATTGCAATTTTTTAAATAGCACAAAAGCGCAAATTGCGCAATAGAGCAAAAGCGCACATCGCAAATCTCGCAAAAGCGCAAAATTGTAAATAGCGCAAAAGATATTCATTTAACATTTCTGTTTTCTGCGCTATGCGATCTGCGACCAATATGTTTATTGTATAGGATTTTTGGGATCGCATTATTGCAAAATCGCAAAATCGCATTTTCAGTTTTACAAAAGATATATACCATTTTGCGATGGATGCGCTATTTTTTTTAAAGAACAATTTTATTGTAATCTATCATAAAATTAAGTGTTTCTTAAGGTTCTTTCTAAGGGATTCTCTAAGTTTATGATAGAAAGTTTTATTTGTAAAGGAAAACAAATCCTAATTGATTTTTTTGGATTTTTTTTTAACTAAGGGTCCCCATTTATTTAGTATTATTACTAATATTAAATAAAAAGGGGGGTTGTTGCTGGTCACAACACAAGTATCCCGTAATGTGGATAATACATATGGAGCAATATTTTGATCTCATTAATGTGAAAAACACACAAAAGGTACACATTTCAACTTTACATTTAGAACAAAATACATTTTTATGGTATTGATGGCTTTTCTCCCGTAAACAAATTGTAACTTGGTCAATTTTTATGGAGGAAATGGTAGCACATTATGAGGATACAATGAGAAACACCCTCTTTAGCCAATTGATAAATCTCAAACAAAAGGGTTTAGTGGTGGAGCACATTGAGGACTTCCAAAAATTGAATATAAGGGTAACTCATATCCCAGAGGAACACATGATTGATGTCTTCATAGGGACTTTAAAGGATAACATCCAACATGAAGCTTACCTTTGGGAACCTGATTCATTGGAGAAGGCATCCAGGTTGGTAAGAAAAATTGAATGTAAAATTATGGCGACAAGTAAGCCTACCACTCACATCTATAAAGATGGAAGTGTAGCTACTCCTAGACTTCCACAACCTACAAGGTTGACACCACAAAAATTGGAAGAAAAGAGAGAAAAAGAGATTTGATACAGTTTTGATATAAAGTACAATAAAGGTCATAAGTGTGCTAAGAAGAAATTATTCTACATAGATTGTGAAGAGGAGGAAGAAAATGAACAAGAAACTTCAAAAGAAGAGGATATACACCAGGAACCAACCCTAGAAGAAGAAGAAATGAGTCCGACCATATTGTGTAATGCATTGGTAGGAATTATCACTCCTCAAACTCTCAAGATAGAAGGAAATATCAAGAAGAAAAAGGTAATAGTGTTGATTGATTTGGGTAGTACCCATAATTTTATTCATTGTAAGGTAGGCAAGGAATTGAATTGTTTCCTATACCCAGCACCAGAATGTCAAGTGATGGATGCAAATGGAGGAACTATAAATTTCTCTAGAAAAGGCCATAATATCAAGCTAACCATGGGGGAATATGTATTAAATATTCCAATGCTTTCCATTCCAATGGGAGGTGATGAAGTTATACTAGGAGTATGACGGTTACAATCTTTGGGGACGATAACTTTTAATTTTCAAGAACTTTTCTTGAATTTTTTTTCGGAAGGAAAGGAAATCGAATTACAGGGTATCACAGGGGAGCCACAAAAGATAATAAGCTCTAATGTCATGAAAAATCTTCTGGAGAAATAAATGAGGCGTAATTTCACAATTATGCTCACTATGAGTTCCAACATCAAAATCATCTATTTCTCCAGATCTCCAAAAAGTCTTAGACAATCATTCCAAGGTGTTTGAAACTTCCAAAGGACTCCCATTATTTTTTGGTGTACCCATTCTGATTATGATATCAATCAATGGTTCAAAGTAGAGTAGTCTGGTAGCTCGCAAGGCTCATCACCTTGAGGTCATGGGTTCAAATCCTGTCTTCGCCAGAACAGAACATACGAACCATTTTGGTTCAGAAAGGATTGATCTCTCACTTATCATTTTCTAATTGAATGATAAGTGAGGAAAATAAACGATCAATATATGAACTATTATTTTTAATATTCAATGTGATAGGCAGGTAGCAGGGATCGAACCCACATCTTCTTTAGCCCTCCTCGTTGGGCTTGAAGTAAAAGGCCCTTTAGAAGAGCTATAAAGCCCTCCAGGATGGGGGGTAGGGAGTTTGAACCTAAAACATCTAGAATAGATCTAAGATATCAAAGAATTAAGGATACCCTACAAAAATTACTGATATGATCCATAATGATACACCCAAAAAATACAACATTTTTGCTACTTGACCAACCAACAGGAGAGGCAAGTGCAACAGGTACACAAATCACTAGTAAAAATGAAATAGAAATTAATGCAAACACAATTGATTGGAAAGAAATAGTCATGGTTATCATTTTACAAGCTCCAAATAGATTTAATAGACTATACCATCCGATCCCCAATTTTCAATTCTGATCAAATGCAATACGGAAAGGATTTTACCATAAATTGATCGAGCTTTTAAAAAAAAATCAATTTGATATTTGAGTGTGAGAGGAGAGGGAAATTCATATTTTTTTTTTCCATTCTAGATGGTGATGAAAAATCACCATGTCATAGGTATAGTTGGTATCGACCCGAACTTATGCTTATAGTAGGGATTATCTGAGGGGGTAGAATAGAATTTTTCCTTGGGAGAGATGACCGAGTGGTTGATGGCTCTGGTCTTGAAAACCAGTATAGTAAAAAAAACTATCGAGGGTTCGAATCCCTATCTCTCATGTTGTTTAACTATTCGTGATCATGATCATGCTATTCATTTTATTGCAGGAAGTGTTCCTCCAAACATCAGTCCTTACATATATCCTTATGTCCAAAAGAGCGAAATTGAACATATGATTGCAGAAATGTTAGAGGTTGGTATAATTCAACCTAGTCAAAGTTCTTTCTTTGCTCTAGTAGTATTGGTGCACAAGATGGATGGATCATGGCACATGTGTCGGATTATAGGGAGCTAAATAGGCTCACTATGTTGTGTAACCAGCTCCAAAAATAGAAGAAAAGAGATATGAACGCCTTAGAAATAAGCCACTTCGAGGGGGCAACCTCCAATACATTACATAAATGAACAATTCTTGGATGCTACAATTTACAAAACCTCCTTTCTATATATAGGAGTCCATGGGGCCATAATGTAATCCTAGTGGGCCACAATGTAATCCTAGCCGACCTAACAATAATAATTTAAGAGCACAATAATAACAAAATGGGGGTTACAAGGGTACAATAATAACAATAAGGGGTTTACACTAACAATAATAAGGGACTATACTAATGATATAGGGACCTAACATGCCCCTCTCCTTCAAAAAAGTGTTGTCCTCAATGCTTGAGTAGCTCCGGGTGCTTCTGTATAAAATTCTCATCCTCCCATGTAGAATCTTCAGTGGGTAAGTTCTTCCACTTGATGAGATACTCTGAAATTGATCGATTCCGTAGTTGTCGAGTTCTTTTTTCTATGACTGCTTCAGGTTCCAATATGATCTTCCCTTCCCCATCAATTTCTGGCAATACTGTCTGAACTGGAAGATTTTCACCTATAACCTTCTTTAAGCATGAAACATGGAACACTGGATGTACTCGCGAAGAAGCAGGAAGCTCCAATTTGTATGCCATAGTACCAATCTTTTGCAACACCTTGTAAGAACCATAGTACTTTGGCGATAATTTATTATCCTTCTTTGCTTGCTTGAGGGACATTTGTTTGTATGGTTGTAGCCGTAAAAATACCCAATCTCCTACATCAAAACTTCTCTCGCTATGATGTTGATTTGCCTGTTGTTTCATTCGATTTTGTGCCAAATTCGGGTTATCCTTTAAGAGTTGGAGAACTTCTTGCTGATGCTCGATGTGATCTTCCACTGCTTGAACCTTCGAATTTTCCCTTAAAGATGATGTGATCGATGGTGGATGATATCCATAAAGTGCCATAAATGGGGTCATTTTTGCTGCAGTATGGAAGGAAGTGTTATACCACCATTCAGCGAGAGGTAACCACTTGACCCATTGTGTTTTTTTATCAGATACAAAACAACGAAGATATCCTTCCAAACATTTATTTACTATCTCTGTTTGACCATCAGATTGAGGATGATAAGATGAGCTATGAGCTAATTGAGTACCCAAACAAGAAAATAACTCCGTCCAAAAATTTCCCATAAAAATGGGATCTCTGTCGCTCACAATAACCCTTGGGCTTCCATGTAGCTTTTGAATTCTGTCCATAAATGTAGTAGCAACTGTACTTGCTTTAAATGGATGAGATAATGCACAAAGTGTGCATACTTGGTAAGTCTATCAACTACCACCATGATGACACTCTTTCCTTCGGACTTAGGTAAACCTGTGATAAAATCCATTGAAATATCCTCCCAACGTTGACTTGGAATGGATAAAGGTTGTAGAAGTCCAGGGGTCTTAATTGTCTCAACTTTATTCTGCTGGAAAACCAAACATTCCGCCACAAACTTTTGAATATCAGATTTAAGGCCATCCCAAAAAAATCTTTCTTCACCCTGTGGTAAGTTTTTAAAAATCCTGAGTGTCCTCCTAAAGGAGAAGTGTGCAATTCCAGAAGAATCTTTTGTTTTAGTTGGGAATTCTTACAAAGATATAAGCGATCTTTGTACCATAAGGAATCATTTTTCCAACTAAATGTATCGGATGTACTAGGATCTTGCTGCAACTTTTGAATGAGTGTCCATACATCTTTGTCCTTCTTCCATTCATCTCTTGCTTCGGTTATCCAATGTGGTTGGATAATAGAAATGGCACAAAGCAATGCTTCCACCTCTTCATTCTTTCTTGAGAGTGCATCTGCAACAACATTAAGCTTTCCTTTTTTGTAGATTATTTCAAAGTCATAACCCAACATCTTTGTGACCCATTTTTGTTTCTCTTCTGACGATAGTCTTTGTTCCAAAAAGTGTTTAAGACTATCATGAACGGTTTTTACCTTGAAGTGTCTTCCCATTAGGTAAGTTCGCCATTTCTTTAGTGCATGCAGTATTGCTAACATTTCCTTCTCATAAATAGGTTTCTGTAAATACTTTCCTTTGATTTGACGACTTTCAAAAGCAATGGGTCTTCCTTCCTGCATTAAAACTGCACCAATTCCATTTCCTGAGGCATCACATTCCACAATAAAGGTTTTTGTGAAGTCTGGTGTAGCTAAGACCGGTGCTAGGCACATTGCCTCTTTAAGACGTTCAAAGGCCTTAGTTGCTTGAGGAGTCCATGAAAATGCATCTTTCTTCAATAATGTTGTTAGAGGTGCTGCTATTCTCCCATAATTCTTAACAAACTTGCGATAATATCCTGTTAACCCGAGAAATCCTCGCAACTGCTTTATGGTTGTGGGGACTTTCCATTCCTTAATGGCTTTAATTTTGTTAGGGTCTACCTTAACACCCTCGTGAGATACAATATGACCCAGATATTCCACCTCTTGTACTCCAAAAAAACATTTGGATGTTTTTGCATATAATTGTTTCTCCTACAATAGTTTGAGCACCCTGTCAACATGTTCAACATGATCCTTCCAAGACCTGCTGTAGATTAGTATATCATCATAAAATACTAACACAAATTTTCTAAGGAAGGGTTTGAAAATGGAATTCATCAACCCTTGAAATGTAGAAGGTGCATTGGTAAGGCCAAAAGGCATGACCAAAAATTCATAATGACCTTCATGAGTTCGAAATGCTGTTTTTGGAATATCTTTGGTCTTCATTCTAATTTGATGATATCCTGAACGAAGATCCAACTTGGTAAAATAAATTGCTCCATGTAATTCATCCAATAATTCATCAATCACAGGAATGGGAAATTTGTCTTTAATGGTGAGCTTATTGAACTCCCTATAATCCGGACACATTCACCATGATCCATCCTTCTTATGTACCAAAACTACAGGAGCAGAGAAAGAACTTTGACTAGGTTGAATTATACCCACCTCTAACATTTCTGCAATCATACGTTCAATTTCGCTCTTTTGGAAGTAAGGATATCTATAAGGCCTGATGTTTGGAGGAACACTTCCTGGAATCAAATGAATAGCATGATCATGATCACGAATAGGTGGGGGTCCTTTGGGAGTTTCAAACACCTTGGAATGATTGTCCAAGACTTGTTGGAGATCTGCAGAAATAGATGATTTTGATGTCGGAACTTCTAGTGAGCATAATTGTGCAATTACGCCTCGTTGTTCTTTCTTTAGAAGCTTTGTCCTGACATTAGAGCTTATTATCCTTCCCGGCTTCCCTTCAATACCCCGTAATTCGACTTCCTTTCCTTCTGAAAAAAATTTCAAGAAAAGTTCTTGAAAATTAAAAGCTACCGTCCCCAAAAATTGTAACCATTGTACTCCTAGTACAACATCAGCACCTCCCATAGGAATGGAAAGCATTGGACTAGTCAATACATATTCCCCCATGGTTAGCTTGATATTATGGCATTTCCGAGAGCAATTTATAGTTCCTCCATTTGCAACCATCACTTGGCATTCTGGTGCTGGGTATAGGAAACAATTTAATTCCTTGGCTACCTTACAATGAATAAAATTATGGGTGCTACCTGAATCAATCAACACTATTACCTTTTTCTTCTTGATTTGTCCTTGTATCTTGAGAGTTTGAGGAGTGGTAGTTCCTGCCAGTGCATTACACGATATGGTCGGATTCATTTCTTCCTCTTCTAGGGTTGGTTCCTGGTGTATATCCTCTTCTTGTTCATTTTCTTCTTCCTCTTCACAATCTATGTAAATAATTTCTTCTCAGCACACTTATGACCTTTAGTGTATTTTCTATCACAACTGTAGCAAAGCCCTTTTGCTCTTTTTTCTTCCAATTGTTGTGGTGTCAACCTTGTAGGTTGTGGAAATCTAGACGTAGCAACACTTCCTTCTTTATAGAATTGAGTGGTAGGCTTCCTTGTCGCCATAATTTTACATTAAACTTTTCTTGCCAACCTGAATGCCTTCTCCAATGAATCAGGTTCCAAAACACGAACTTCATGTTGGATGTTATCCTTTAGAGTACCTATGAAGAGATCAATCCTGTGTTCCTCTGGAATATCAGTTACCCTTATATTCAATTTTGGAAGTCCTCAATGTGCTGCCCCACTAAACCCTTTTGTTTGAGATTTATCAATTGGCTAAAGAAGGTGTTGCTCTTTGTATCCTCATAATGTGCTATCATTTCTTCCGTAAAAATTGACCAAGTGACAATTTTTTTACGGGATCAAAGCCATTGATACCATACAAATGTATTTTGTTCTAAATTTAAAGTTGCAATGCATACCTTTTGTGTGTTTTGTATGTTATGGAGATCAAAATATTGCTCCATCTGTAGTATCCATGTTACAGGATCCTTTCCATCAAACTTCCTCATATCCATCTTTGTAATATGGTGGTTATTCCCGCCAACATTAGAGTTTATGAAATCACAATTAACATTAATTTTGTTCTCATCATGAGGTTCTTCTACTATCTTTTCACCATTATGAAACCTTTCTTATATAAACTTTGTCAAACCTTCCATGTCTGCTTTTAGAAAATTCTTCATGTTTTCCATTTTCTCATCGATCTTAGCTTCCATGTCATCCATCTTAGAATCCATGCCAGCCTCCAGGCCATCCATCTTAGCTTCCATGCCTTTCTTCAAACCTTCCATCTTCACTTTCATGACATCCATCTTAGCTTCCATGCCTTTCTTCAAACCGTCCATCTTCACTTCCATGCCTTTCTTCAAAACTTCCATTTCATTTTTTGTTACTTTTTGCAAGAGTGAAATTTGTTGCACTTGCTCTTGTAATTTTGGTAGATCATGTTGCAATTCTTCATCTTCATGAGTCATGGTAGAGCCTTCTGAAGGCTTAATGGGTGTTGAATTCTTTTTAGGCGCCATTTTAGAATCCAATATTGATACCTTTTACTTGCTTTGAGGAGCTCGATATTGAAATTGAATTATCTCTATAATTGAAAATCTTCAATATCTGAAATTTAATACTGTAGTAGCCCTGCAGGCTACTTTCAAATTCCTGATCTAAGACTAATTTGGTTCCCAAAACAAGAGATTATTATGCGTCTCTGACCTAATTCTGGACTGGTTCAGTAGAGCGAACTTGTATGACTTGCCACGTGTCATTGTTTCATCCTTTGTCTAAAAATCGTATGCACAAAACTGTAGTCGATGACTTAGACCACTTTTTCTGACACTCCGCACTTTTTCTGACACTCAAATCATCAAATCCATTTCGATTATTGAACGATCTCTTTGTATATTAGAACGCAACTGTTAAAGATCATATCTCCAAAAAATATTGAAAAATACGAAATTTTGACGAATGTCATCGGTTCGTCTTTGCCATACAAATTGAATTCTAAACCTTCGTGAAAAAATTTATGTTGAAAATTCGATGACACATTTAGGAGCTTGAAAAAGACTAACTACGGATGATAACTAGAAAATGTTAGCAGACAAGCTAAAATTTTCGACCATCTTCCCAAAAGTTCGGCGCTGCATCCTAAAAAATTTCGCTCAAAACTTAGTGAAAAAAAGTTATAGCGCAAATTCCACAATGACCTGTTTGGAGCAGCGAAACCTAGAATCCAAAGCTCTGATACCAAATGTTGTGTAACCGGCTCCAAAAAGAGAAGAAAAGAGATATCAACACCTTAGAAATGAGCCACTTCGAGGGGGAAACCTCCAATACATTACATAAATGAACAATTCTTGGATGCTACAATTTACAAAACCTCCTTTCTATATATAGGAGTCCATGGGGCCATAATGTAATCCTAGTGGGCCACAATGTAATCCTAGCCGACCTAACAATAGTAATTTAAGGGCACAATAATAACAAAATTGGGGTTACAAGGGTACAATAATAACAATAAGGGGGTTACACTAACAACAATAAGGGACTATACTAGTAATATAGGGACCTAACACACTATTAAAGATAAATTTCCCATTCCTGTGATTGATGAATTATTGGATGAATTTCATGGAGCAATTTATTTTACCAAGTTGGATCTTTGTTCAAGATATCATAAAATTTGAATGAAGATTGAAGATATTCTGAAAACAACATTTTGAACTCATGAGGGTCATTATGAATTTTTGGTCATGCCTTTTCGCCTTACCAATGCACCTTCTACATTTCAAGGATTGATTAATTCCATTTTCAAATCCTTCCTTAGAATTTGTGCTAGTATTTTTTGATGACAACTAATCAACAACAGGTCTTGGAAGGATCATGTTCAACATGTTGACAGAGTGCTCAAACTATTGGAGGAGAAAGAATTATATGCAAAAACATCCAAATTTTTCTTTGGAGTACAAGAGGTGGAATATCTAGGTCATATTTTATCTCACGAGGGTGTTAAGGTAGACCCTAAAAAATTTAAAGCCTTTAAGGAATGGAAAGTCCCCACAACCATAAAGAAGTTGCGAGGATTTCTCTGGTTAACAGGGTATTATCGCAAGTTTGTTAAGAACTATGGGAGAATAGAAGCACCTCTAACAACATTATTGAAGAAAGATGCATTTTCATGGACTCCTGAAGAAACTAAGGCCTTTAAACATCTTAAAGAGGCAATGTGCCTAGCACCAGTCTTAGCTACGCCAGACTTCACAAAAACCTTTATTGTGGAATGTGATGCCTCAGGAAATGGAATTGGTGCAGTTTTAATGCAGGAAGGAAGAACCATTTCTTTTGAAAGTCGTCCAATCAAAGGAAAGTATTTACAGAAACCTATTTATGAGAAGGAAATGTTAGCAATACTGCATGCACTAAAGAAATGGCGAACTTACCTAATGGGAAGACACTTCAAGTTAAAAACTGATCATGATAGTCTTAAACACTTTTTGGAGCAAAGACTATCTTCAGAAGAGCAGCAAAAATGGGTCACAAAGATGTTGGGTTATGACTTTGAAATAATCTACAAAAAAGGAAAGCTTAATGTTGTTGCAGATGCACTCTCCAGAAATAATGATGAGGTGGAAGCATTGCTTTGTGCCATTTCTATTATACAACCAGATTGGATAACCGAAGCAAGAGATGAATGGAAGAAGGAAAAAGATGTATGGACACTCATTCAGAAGTTGCAGCAAGATCCTAGTACATCTGATACATTTAGTTGGAAAAATGATTCCTTATGGTACAAAGATCACTTATATCTTTGTAAGAATTCCCAACTAAAACAAAAGATTCTTCTGGAATTGCACACTTCTCCTTTAGGAGGACACTCGGGATTTTTAAAAAATTACCATAGGGTGAAGAAAGAATTTTTTTGGGATGGCCTTAAATCTGATATTCGAAATTTTGTGGCGGAATGTTTGGTTTGCCAACAGAATAAAGTGGAAACAATTAAGACCCCAGGACTTCTACAACCTTTATCCATTCCAGGTCAACGTTGGGAGGAGATTTAAATGGATTTTATCACAGGTTTACCTAAGTCCGAAGGAAAGAGTGTCATCATGGTGGTAGTTGATAGACTTACCAAGTATGCACACTTTTGTGCATTATCTCATCCATTTAAAGCAAGTACAGTTGCTACTACATTTATGGACAGAATTCAAAAGCTACATGGAAGCCCAAGGGTTATTGTGAGCGACAGTGATCCCATTTTTACTGGAAATTTTTGGACGGAGTTATTTTCTTGTTTGGGTACTCAATTAGCTCATAGCTCATCTTATCATCCTCAATCTGATGGTCAAACTGAGATAGTAAATAAATGTTTGGAAGGATATCTTCGTTGTTTTGTATCTGATAAAGAAACACAATGGGTCAAGTGGTTACCTCTCACTGAATAGTGGTATAACACTTCCTTCCATACTGCAGCAAAAATGACCCCATTTATGGCACTTTATGGATATCATCCACCATCGATCACATCATCTTTAAGGGAAAATTCGAAGGTTCAAGCAGTGGAAGATCACATCGAGCATCAGCAAGAAGTTCTCCAACTCTGAAAGGATAACCTGAATTTGGCACAAAATCGAATGAAACAACAGGCAGATCAACATCGTAGCGAGAGAAGTTTTGATGTAGGAGATTGGGTATTTTTACGGCTACAAACATACAAACAAATGTCCCTCAAGCAAGCAAAGAAGGATAATAAATTATCGCCAAAGTACTATGGTCCTTACAAGGTGTTGCAAAATATTGGTACTATGGCATACAAATTGGAGCTTCCTACTTCTTCGCGAGTGCATCAAGTTTTCCATGTTTCATGCTTAAAGAAGGTTATAGGTGAGAAAATCACAGTTTAAACAATATTGCCAGAACTTGATGAGGAAGGAAAAATCATATTGGAACCTGAAGCAGTCACGGAAACAAGAACTCGACAGCTACGAAATCGATCAATTTCAAAGTATCTCATGAAGTGGAAGAACTTACCCACTAAAGATTCTACATGGGAGGATGATAATTTTATAAAAAATAATCTCGAGCTACTCAAGCATTGAGGACAACACTTTTTTTGAAGGAGAGGGGCATGTTAGGTCCATATATTACTAGTATATTCCCTTATTATTGTTAGTGTAACCCCCTTATTGTTATTGTTTTACCCTTGTAACCCCAATATTTTTATTATTGTGCCCTTAAAGTATTATTGTTAAGTCGACTAGGATTATATTGTGACCCCATGGACTCCTATATATATAAGAAGGTTTTTTCATTTGTATCATCCAAGAATTTTTCATTTATGTTATGTAAAGGAGGTTGCCCCCTCGAAGTGGGTTATTTCTAAGGCATTAATGATCTCTCTTTTCTTCTATTTTGGGAGTTGGTTTCATAACATTTAGTGTATTAGAAAATTTGGTTTCACAACAAAGACATGTTCGATTTCATAATGAATGTAGATGTCATTTCTTAATTCTCCCAACAATGACTTTCCTGTTAATGTGCCCTTTATATTTGAAAACTTAGTAGTATCCCTCGAAATCTCCTGAAGTCTTTTTGCATAGTCATCTCTAGTAATAAAATTATCATTAATTACAAAAAGAGAAGGTAATCCTTTTTGTGTTAGAGACTCTATCTCGCTGAAAAATCTATGAACTGTAACCTCCAGACCATGACATTTTTCTTCAAGTTGAAGAATCAAATTATTCTTTGTCAACACTTTCTTCACTTCCAGGGTGGCTTTTGTTCTATCATCAAAGCCCAATTCATCCAACTCATAACTGTTCTTTGAATTCAGAAATCTAATGATATTATTAGCTATTGCAGGCTTATCTCCGAATTGTTCTTTGCTTGTTGTAATGGCCTCATTTGCCTTTTGGAACAACTATTTTTTCTCAATAATGATTTGTATACTTGGCAGAATTTTGTTAATAAACTCTGTGATTTTTTCCCATATAATCTCTTTCACCTGGTCCAAAGTATTACCAATGGAAAATTCTTTTTTCTCTTTTTGCATTCTTTCAATCAAATTTTTTGCCCTCTGTGCTTCAACTACATGGAACTCTCAGCATTAGATTTATGTAATTGTAATAATTTTACCTGATCCTGCAACTTTTTGATCTCCTCTTCTTGAATAGACATGTTCTGAACTTCTTTGGTAAGTTGTTCATCTCCATCTACAGTGCTTGTTGTAGAAGTTTGAGCTATATGAATTGTTTCTAGTGGCACTGCTTCCAAAGGAACCATTGATGTTTTCACTGCTGCTTCCTTTTCCTTTATCATCTTCTCTAACTCTGATTCCATTTGCTTTAATTGAAAATTTTTCTCCATTATTAACTTCATCAGATCTGTCTTCTAAGTTTAATTTTCTTCAATATCCTTTGCCAAAGGATCTTCTGTAGCCAGGATTTTCAGTTGCTTCCTCAATCTTTCTATATCAACATTTTATTCTTGATAATCTCTTCATTTGCATTTAAGTTGGATAGATCATATCCAATATTTACGACCAGATATTCTATAGTTTTAATTCTTTTTTCCTTTGCAAACGAAGGTACCTTGTCCAATTTCAGTTGTGACTGCACATTTGCCAATGAAACTTGCAGTTTTGATAAAAGTAAAGCAGTATTAGTGAGAGTTGATGAAATCATCTCACCAGTTTTCTTATGTAGATCCATTTATTGGATGAATTTATTTTGTGTCAATCTAAAATGTAGGCCTTTTATAATTTTCCTTTTATTTTGGCTATGGGATCTGTGCTTGAAGAAATGAAAAATGAATTTTTCCCGTTTCAAAATCAAAGGCTAAAAGCAACCTACTTTGTGAACTAGGAGTTTGTTTCCAAAACTAGTTATAGGTACTTGTCTTTAGCATTTCATTCTTTAACTTTATTTTTTTGAAAGTTTCAAATGCAGTCTTTTCTTTTTCCCTTGCAGCAGTTGTGCTACTCTGGATGGATTTTCGGTGACCTTGAGAAGATGATGTTTTCTGATATTTTGAAATAGTAGAAGTAGTAGGAGTAGTAGTAGTTCCTTTATCACTTGTTTGTGTAGAAGGAGGTGTCTTTTTAGTGATGATGATTACTTCTTTCTCCGACTCCTTGCTGGGATTGACCTTCAGATTTAGCTTTGTTTATTCTTGTAGTGAATCTTGAACTCTTTGCTTGATGAATCAGTCATTGGATATGACTGATATTTTCTAACTCTCTTCCCTCCTCTTTCCTGTGCAATTGGAGTCTGCAATGTTGATGTAGATAGTGTTTTCTCTTCAGCCTCCTGTAGTGTACCTTATGTCCATTCAAGATGATTCATATACTTTTCAATATCTGTTCTAGGTGTATGAAAATATGTTGTAGAGTTATTTTCCACCCTCATTTTGGAAATGACACCAACTGGATCATAAGACCATGTAAAACTTGGGATAAACTGCATTTCCTTCAACAAATTATGTGCTTCCTCCCCTACTGTCCTACTATTATAGATAAAAGGACCTATCTGTGTTTTAATTTTAAACTGTGATTTCTTCTTAGCAGAGACAAAATGCACTTCATATTCATTAATCATTTGTCTAATATAATCCAATGCAAAATTCCTCATGGGGAGGAATTTAGAAAACTTATAAGGGGGAAGTTCACATCTAGAAACTATGAGTTCAGTATAGTTTTTGCGAAGATACCAATCCCATGTTATAGCTTGATCTGACAGTTGCAATACCTTGCTGATCTCTTCACTTATTCTTGTATCTAGAGTGTTGTTAAACAAACTAAGTGTTGGCTAAAGAAAAAATTCCACAAACTATTTATAAGAATATTATTTTTGTTTCTTCATGACCAATGAAGTCCAAAAAATGATTGACTGTTGGTTTCCTTCTTCATCCAATTTCTGTAGAGAAAACTTAAATTTGTCTCCCTGAGAGTACAAGAATAAATAGACTAACATAGAGCCATAACTGAAAACCTCTTCAGTTGTGAATTTCACAAATTGATCATGGATAACATCTGCAATAAACTAACTGAAATTGAAAATTATGGAGGGTTTGGAATTAGTGGAAAATATTGACAAAAACCCTATGATGGCTTCATCTACCCATTGGTTTGAATAATAACCATGAAGGTAGGAAATTACTGTGATGATTTTTTTGGACCTTTTAGGGAAAATGGATGATGGAAATGGAGGGTTTTTCTTAGGTAATGGGTAATTTTCAGTCATGAATAGCTCAAGATTTTGAGCTCTCTTTGCAAAATCTAATTTATGGTAAATTTATATCAAGGCTTCTCGGGAAACTGGTGTGTCATCTTCTGTGTTTGGGGCTTGCATCATTTTTTCAATTGTTTAGGCATTAATAGTCACTAAAACCTCTCTTGTAGGAATGACAATAGCTCTCTGGTATGGCATATACCAAGCTTGAGATCTCTTAACAAACTCTGGGGAACTATGGGTATGAGGAAAGATGAAATGAGGGATATTAGAATCCCATAGTCCTATGTCATTTGTTTTATCCAAGAATTTGTCTTATAAACAATAATATAACTCAAAGATTTCAATATCAGTCAAAGTTTCATGTATTTTTTGATAATTTTCTGCTAAGGGAATGTGATGAAAATCAGCTAGAGGATGTAATAGCAGACTTACTGTTTGCTCAGGTGATTTTTTTTTCAGGGGCATGGTTGGCTCTATTGTAACTGTGGAAAGCAAGAATTTTGTGATAAAAAACATAGGCCGAAACTAAGGATAAGCTCTGCAACTAGAAGAAAATAAGTAGCTGCAAGAGAAAGCTTCAAACATTAATGCTTTTTTTAATCTCTGGAACTCTGTTGATAGTTTTAAATTCAGAATCTTGTGTTCAGTAGAGAAAATATTAAAATAAAGTTTTGAAACAAGCATTTAATGGTGATTTTATGGACAATTTAACTTGCTTTCCATTTGAAAATGGGCGTGGGTATGTTGCCTAACGGTTATCCATTGAATCAATTGGCTAACAGATAGGATAACATGGGAATTAAGTTGATTGGATGGTTATAGTCCACATTGGCAATGACGTGATAGGTGAGAGAAATGGTGGTTTAATATTAGAGGGTAGACAAGATTTCAGAGGGGTGTTAGAGTGGTAAGTGGTTTCGTGTGGGCGGGGGTGCGGAATCACACAACTCTGACACGTAGCAGTGGGGTCACAATTCAATACCACTCTTTTCGGACACCCCATCACCCCCCCGGACCCCCCCCGCCCCCCCACCCCTGACGTTAAGTCTCAGATGATGAGGGGGGCATTGAAGTGTAATACGAGTTTTCAGATTAAACTATGATGTGATGGATGATCGGCAAAGTGGAGGGGATTTAATGTGAAATAGAGTTGATTGATTAGTGGGGTAGGGGTATGATGAGAGGTGACGTGAAGTGATATGAATGATAAGCGAATAATGAATTTAACATGTCGTGATAATAATGGAGAATATGGTAGTGGAGTATAATGATGACAGAGTACAACTCATAGGATTTAAAAGATATGGTTTCAAAGGTTTATTTGCGAAATATAAAGATAAATATTTGATAAAGTATGATTTCGAAAATTTTCTCTTTTTAGCAAAGTTTTCTATTTCTCTTCGAAATATAGCAACAAAGCATAGAAATTATATGACAAAAAATATATTTCAGACTATAAAACGTACTTGCTCCTTCAACTTGACTTATATGGATGGAATCGAATTTTAACTACGCTTTTTTATAAATAGAAAACTGAAGACTTTTCATGGCATTTTTGAGCCTAACTTGAACTATATGAGATGAAATGATATGAATTTAGACCTCTGAATGGAGATAAAAAAGTGTGAAGGAGTAGCATATCTTAGTGAGACTTTTTCAGTGACCAAATTTATTTTTTAAGACTAACTAAAAAAGCAAAAAAAAATCACTAAATACTTAATAAAAAAAACTCTCAAAAGAGCTATCTTTAATCACTGAAAAAATGACTCTTAACAAGGGTCAAAAAATCCTTCCCAAAGGTTCAGAGACCTCCTATCATTAAGTGGATACTTCCTCACACCTCTTTCAATTCAAATTTTTTAGCAAAAGGGTGGATTCCCTCAGGTTTTCTCCGCTACGTTTTTGGAGTTTTCCATATATGGCTTGTCTCAATTGAACAAACCCAAATTTCACCATTAAAAAAATTCATACATCATCTGTATACATTATCCTAATACTACCTATCACTCATATCCCTCCTTTCAACCATTTTCATTGAAACCCTAGTTTTCACTATGTTTTTGCAGGAAAAATAGGAAAACCCTATGTTTTGACCTTTTGGGCACCTTCATCATGCCCATTTCCAAACATTCCACTTGCATCTTGTATCCAACTCATCACTCTACCTCCCCAATTTTTTTGGGATTTTTCAGTAACTTCCTTCCATTCCATTTCTGTCCCTAAAACCACTCTACCACTATCCCCCACTTTCCTAATTTTCCACCTTCCCTATCCACTACATCAAGCTAGGGTTTTCATTGTTGAAAAAAATCATGGAGGGTGAGAAGAAGATACACAAGGGTGGTAATCATTCTAGGTTTGAGCCATCCAACTTGCAGGAGATCAACGCTTCTCCTTATGCCAAGAGGCCTTTTGAAACTGTGGTGGTTTGAGGTTTTGTGAGAGAATCCAGGAGGTAGTTTGTCATGCTCAATTAACAAGCCTTTTTGCCATTAGATTTAGAAGAGACATGGCCATCACATCAGGAATTGAATTCACCATATCAGCAGATGTTATTTCTTCAACAACAAGTATCCCGAGCCATGGAGAAATCTAGTTCAAAGGGATGGAATTTGACCTTGAGAACTACAAAATGTTCTTAAAATCTCATTGCGAAGATGCTCCTGAGCACATATTTCCTTTCAGGAATTTACATGATAAATATGCCACTTTTCTGAAACAAATTATTAAGTATTTTACATGTGAAGGGATATTATCAAGACTTTACCGGTACCATATCAAGTTATTAACACACTTCACTACTACTAAGCCATTCAATTTTCCTAATTATTTATTCAGGATTTTGGTCAAGACGACTGAAAATATATAGAGCAACGACAAAGATCATCAACCTAGTTTGTTCCAGCATGGTTTGTTCAAGCTTATTGTTTTTTATCAACTCTCAGCAATCAATATGTCCTGGGAAACTTTCATGGAGATAGTTGCATCAACACCTACTACTAGCACATCATGAGCATGAACACAACCAAAGGAGGTTGGCTCTTCAAGTAGGCAAGCAGAGGTTCCAAAGGTGCCTAGGGTTGAAATTACTCAAACCTATGAGAAAGGTACGAATATTGTTTTTGATCCTAAGACCATCGAAGGTGTACTTGCACCTAAAACTACATCTAAGAAAAGAGAAACCATGGAGCAACCATATATTCATGAGTGTTAGCCACCTATGCATGAGGAATGAGTGCCCATGGAGGTTGAAATGGAAGAGTAGGTAAAATACAAGACAAATGAGGAGACAATAAAGGAGAAGGATCCAAAGATAACATAGGTTAAAGACAACCTATCAAAGGAAAATTTCTTGATTACCTTCCTACAACAAGAAAATATGAAATTGAAGGTAAAAAATTTGCTCTAAAGAAAGCCAAATGTGAATATTGAGGCAGAAAAAGGTAAATGAAAACAAGTTGTAGATGTTTATCAGTTGGAGGACACAAAGGTTGAAACAAAGACAAGGAGACCAAGAACAAGAGGGTTAACCAGGAAAAAAGAGAAAGAAAGAGAGCCATCTCCTCCATTAGGTCAGCTAACCTTTGCTTAATTAAGCAAGACAAAGAGCTATGGCTTGAAATGGTAAATTTTCAACTTGAGAAGATTTTTAAGAAGGAAAAAAGAGATAATAACCTCGAGATTCATATGGCAAGATGTTATTTCACTAGGAACCAAATCACCAAAGTGAGGGTGAAGAATTTGAGGAAAAAGCTTAAGGAAACCATAATTAAGCTTAAGGAGAAAGATAACTTGGATCTACTAGTTGAGGCATCCCTAGATATTTATTTTATCATCCAATGATGTCATAGACCAAAATTTAGAATATTTTGAGAAATTCAGGTATTTTTTGTGATTTTTTGGAAATTCTGGAAAAAGGGTCATTGTAGAAGTGTCGTGCAGTGGCGTGACGCTTTTCCTCAGAGCATCCAAATGAGGAAAATTTTATATGGTTAGATGAATTTTGACTTCTACTTCATAGATATGGCCTCCGGTTGGCATGCAACCTTTCATTTTTGGAGAAAAATTCAAAAAACCCTTTTTTCATGCTTCTGGTACTCATTTTTCCTGTGCACGACGCTTCTGGAGTAAGGTTGGCAGAATGTGTTTTTGAAGGCCTTCCAAGGGGTACTCAGTTTTAGGGTTGGGATGGAAAGAGGATACAATGGGCTACCTAACTTAGCTTTTATATTTTCATATGGATTCCTAAAGTTCAATCAAAATCACCCTCAAAGTGGCACGACGCTTCTGGTGGGAGGCATGATGGTTCTGCTAACTCGCCTAACACTTTTCTCTTGGATTCCTTTTGGAAAAATTTCAAGCCAGGATATTGCAAATTTAGAGGTTGAAGTTGTCCTATGAGGTGTATTTTTAATAATAAAGATTTTTTTTGCCTCTCCTTGTGGAGGAATCATGTAATTAATCAAGGATACATACACTCCTAATTCTTAGCTATATTTTAGGGGACTGTTTCTAACTTCCCTATATTCTAGGTAATGACTCATAGAGTGCATTTATGATGTATTTTGGATCAGGTTTTGACCCAATGAGGATTCATTAATTATATTTTCTATATGTAGTCCAACTCAAGTCATTTTAGAGGTTTGATAGTTGTAATTTGTAGTGTGGAGCTATTGTACAAATATTTTTCAGTGAAATCAAAGACATGTTGTAGCTATAATCTTGGGACTCTAGTGGTATGCTTATGAGCATTGTTTTTTATATGTAACCTCATCGATTTTAATGTTATGTTTTCTTTCCATCACATGTATGCTTTTATATGTTTATCTTATGAGTCTATGAACATAAATCTTCCTTTTCATGCTCTGTTTTATAATATTTTAATGAATGTGTTTCTACTCTTCCAATGAATGAATTCATTTAACATGCTCATTTTGACTCTCTCTCCCTTTTCAAAACATATACACAACGAAAATTAACGTATTTTATTAAGTATACCTACATGGCCTCATCTTCATCTCTGTAACTGAACCTTTTAAATCATACCTAAAACCTACGCATAGTTCCTTGACTATCATTCCTATCCAGCAGAACTCAAAACAAACAAAACCCTAATTTACTGAGCTTTATAACTAGCCTAAGAGAATTACATATCCAGTCATCTCATTGGATGTAAGTGAAATTGAGAGAGCCCTCTCTACTTTTCTTAGGGCTAGCTACCAAACCTAAAGATTGGTTTGAGGTTACCTCCCTCAGTTCCATTCTAAGCCTTGGGAAACAAGGGGAGTGATAACAACTTGCATCCATCTTTTATATAATTATTATGAGATGATAATATGTTGTACTTAAGCTAACATTCACATGACTTGCGACTAAGGTTGTGACAGTAGAAACATTCATTGATATCAAGAAGAGGAGAATATGCATTTTTATCTAGATTCATGTTTGTTTTGATGTACATGAATCCATTATTAGCCTTACTTCTTTTAGAATTTCCCAAATCAATTATTATGACATAAGATCTACAATCTATGGATTTATGTCCAATTTTTTTACAGAAGTAACAATATCCATAGAAAAAATATATGTACTTGGTAGTGGATGTTGTTTGAGGATATAACCATCTAGACATTTGATAATCCAATCTCCTAAAGAAGTATGCTCTCTGATAGTTTATAATTTGATTGTCCATGAATTTTATCTTTTGTAATTTTACGATAGTATTTATTTGCAACTGTTCATTTGATGTTGACATTTTTCTCAATTTATTGTTCTCAAATTGATGTAAACTATCATTTTCTTCCCTAACAAATTTTACAAAAGTTATTGTCGTTTTATCCTCTGCCTTGGATTCATTGGATTGTCCTTCATAGCCTAACCTAGTCTTATGACTGGAGATCTTTGCACACTTATTATCACATCCAATT
This sequence comes from Pinus albicaulis, assembly GCA_034641835.2. Classification (NCBI taxonomy): domain Eukaryota; kingdom Viridiplantae; phylum Streptophyta; class Pinopsida; order Pinales; family Pinaceae; genus Pinus; species Pinus albicaulis. Next base: position 926,398,447 of record CM076580.1, read on the forward strand.
TTTCATAACCTTTTATCTGTTGAATATTCCTGTTTAGTTTAGTTTGTGCCTTCTCTAGTCTCTTCTTAAGACTTGCCACCTCTTCTTCAAATATTTCACACTCCTGGATTTTCTCTTTTATTTGCTGCATCAAAATGTCTTCCACCTTTTTTGCTTCTTCACGTTCAACTTTCAGCTTGATAATGTCTTCTAAATTTGATTCTTCTTTTACATATTTCAATAGGATAATCTTTCTGTATTCTATTTCATTGAGGGAACTAATCAACTACCCCTCAGGATCTACCTCACCTTCCTCTTCTTCTTTATATTCCAGGAAATATTTTTCAAGTTCTTCCAAGGCCATCAACATGAATTCAGTCGTTCCATCTTCACTATAGTATTCATTAGAACTTTTAGATACACTACTATATTCTTAAGCATAAAAGAGTTCTCTTTTAAACTTTTTCTCTTTTTGCATTTTATTATATTTTTTGTTCTCTTTCCCTTTAGGTTGATTTTATTCCTTCTTATTGTTGAAATTTGCAACAAGAAACAGTGAAATTGGAAACCATAAAGGAAAAAAATTGACCACATACTAGTGTGGGATTCTAGTGACACATTGGTGAGGAATTTACTTACACGGTAGTGCTAAATGTGGGATTCTAATTTATTTTTCCCTTAAATAAATTGGACAATAAATTGTAATTTCATCTCATACCAACTTGTATCAGTTAACTAAGTCATGAAGTATGAGTTAGCTCAAGAATTTCGAGGTGAGGGTCTAAGATGAGGCATGTGGAGTGATTCTAATATTTTTGGGGTCCAGTTGCAGTTAATTCACTATTGTGGTGTGAGTGTAATCAGTTAACTCAAATTAATTGATTTAAAATCAATTTAACTAGTTCTAACTCAGTGATGACCTAGAGAGAGGTCCCGTGAATTAAATTAGATTTAATTCACAAGTAGTGATCAATAAGATAACTGATTATTTGCTATTAATAGATGCATGCATGTCAGTTCTAATGAAGACCCAGTTGAGACAGAGGTTAAAGGGAACTTAACTATTATTTGTATTATTAGCAAATTTCCCGGGCACAATTATAAACAAATGAGAAGGGCATGATGGATTGAAGAGTCAAGGAAGGTTTATTATCCTATTTAATAGGGAGTAATTTCCTAGGGATTGTGTGAGCAAGGGTGGGCTTAGAAGAGCTTGAGAATTGGCTAACTGTTTGTCAATTTTTCCTCAAAATTTCTAGTAAGTTTTGAGTAGGAACAGAGTGAAACAATCAAGACAGTGCATGATTTTCTCATTGTGAAAAATAATTGTATTTTTTCATGATTATTTGATTATGTACAATATATGATAGAGGGGTTTTGAGCAGGTGCTTTCCCTAGATACATATTGTGTTGTGTGATTGATAATTTCTTTCTCTTACTTGCATGTGATTGAGCGATCACGTTTGATATTCTATAAATATTGTAGAAGGATTCAATATCTTGTTTTAGTACATCACAAGATTGGATTGAATTCATTCGCATAGAGATTCGATATAATTTCTACACTTATGGGGACATTTTGAGGCATAATTCTCCACTCTTCCACAATTAAAACACTTAAATGGAAGTTTTCCTTTGTAATTACCCGTGCTTTTTTCAACCTTCTGACAAAATTTTCTTCCTCTTCATGAGACCCTGAGCATGAATATTCCTTTTTTTTTTATGAATTTGTGTGCCTTGAAAGTTACCCCCTAGTGACTGGCCTCCATTCTGGAATTCTCATATCATCTGCTTTCAAGGAACCATGTAGTTGATCCCTGTTCAAAGTCTCAAAGTTTGTTGTTTCTTCTATAGCTGAAGCCTTAGGATTAAATTTAGAGGGTAATGATCTAAATATTTTCTAAACTATTACACTTTCTTTGATTGTTTCTCCAAAACCTATCATGACATGTAGGACTTCATCAAATATTAAAAATAATTTATCTATATGTTCATCTTCATTCATGTTTAGGGTCTCAAAATTTTTTCTATATACTTGTAATTTGGCCATATTTACGAATACTTTATAATTTACCCCAGATATTTTTGGTTGTCTGAGAAGGCATTACTTTAATAAATTTAGACTTACATAGACCACTCAAAATTGCATTCATAGATTTTGCATTAGCTATGAAATCCAGTTTGGTATCTTTGTCACTAGTCATTTCCTTCAGTTCTTCATACTGTGCCATCATAACAACCCAAACTTCTATTCTAAGTGACATTAAATATGTCTTCATTCTCACTTTTCAGAAAGCATAGTTTGTACCAGTAATAGGGGGGCTTTATTTCTTTAGCATCCTTATTGACTAGCCATTTTATTGACTTAGGACCTCCTTCTAGTTGTTAGACTATTATTGAAGGAACCTTGCTCTGATACCAATTGATGGGAATCACGATTTCCATTAGACAAAAACCTGCAGGTGGTAGTCAACTATCACATCGCCATAGATAAGGATCCATGAGAGGCAGTTAGTACATGTCACGAAACAAACGAGGAGATTTGTTTTACCCAATGTCAAACAATGTTCCCATAGTAACATTGATAGGCCTTCTAGCCTCAAAACACATGAATATAAAAATGTGCACCTGGGCATACCAGTACCAAAACAAAAAATACTCACCTACATGGGCATAATTCCCCCCCATAGCATATTTACGAACATTCATTTAGGCAAAAAAACCATCAAAACATATCCTTGACTCACCATCCTATTTATTACGTTCCATATCACAAACCTAGTTCCACATATACATGCTATTTACATTCTAGGGGTGGAAAAAAGGTGTTACATTCCCCTCCCCCTTATTTAGACACTATTCTCAGTGATACACACACACACACACACATACATACGATTTTTTATCCAAAAATAAGAGGATATTCCTTCCTCAATACATCCTCATGCTCCCATATACCATATTCAGGACTGAAATGGGTCCATTGCACCATTACCAAGGTGACAACTTGATTCTAGAGCACCTTTAATTTCTTGTCCAAATTCCACACTAGTTGGACTTGAAAGTCTCTCTTAGAATCTACCTAAATCGATTTCAAATAAATCACATGGTTAGCATCAAGAACATAATTTTTGCAGAAATTCCTTATAGATTCAAATTTCTAATTTTATTTTACTAAAACAATAGACTTGAATCTAATCTACTAATTACAGAAACAATAAACGATCACAAAATCACAAAGCATATAAGAGAGAATTTAATCAACACATTACACAATGATTTCCTGGGGAAATCCATAGCTAAGAACCTTGTTATCTTTATATTTCATTAGCCATAAAATATGAGAAGATTACAATTCTTTTCTCAAGATTGAGAAACCTATGCAATATCTCTATCCGTCTCACTGCTTCCTAGACTGACTTTCCCAACTTCCTATTTACTTGAATTGTTTCATTGGGAACTATCACCTATTAGTTAGGGAAATTCCTCATCCACAAATATACAATCCATCATAGGCCTTCATTTGACTGCATGCACCACCTACACAATTTAGATGATTATACAACTAACACTACAATGACCTTGAACTCCAATCTCAACTAGATAACTAGTAGGTCACACATCCATGAGTTATTTATGGATGATTTATCATTTAACTTGTTGATCACAGAGTACACACCCCAATACTTGACCTCCCACAGGTTCCTCCAATAGTTGGAACTAGTTTAACTGACTTTAACTTAGATGAACTGAATTAACTAATTACAACTCAAAATAAAATCAACTTGGGCTCCTATAAAGGATGAGACACTCTACATGACTCCAGTTCGATCCTCAGCTTGAATTAATCGAACCAACTAAGCCAAACTAACTTATTTAACTCATACAACTTGTCTTATGAAGGGTAATTACAATTTTTTCTAATTTAATTGAAGGGAAAATTAATTTAGAATCTTTCTTGGTGCCATTTTCAACACTCCATCTCAACAAGAAAGGGATTATCAGATACCCCAATCTTGCCTCTATGGAAATCAATTTTTCTTCTTGACAGTTCCTTAGTTAAGATATATGCATATTATTCTTCTGTATGAATGTACTCTAGAAACATGACCTGCCTCTACACATAATATCTGAGATGGTGATACTAGATGTCGATATGCTTAGAAATATCATGAAAATTTGGGTTCAAAGAGAGTTTTATACAACTCTGGTTGTCACAGTAAATCATTGTACGATCCCTCTTTTGACCAAATAACCTAGCACTAATATTGCTCATCCATATAGCCTCACAATTTGCTTGACTAGAAGCCATGTACTCTACTTTTACTAAACTGAGTGCAATTGATATCTGCTTCCTATTGTACCAAGAAATTGTTGTTGACCCAATACTGAAGATTCCTCCTAATGTGCTCTTCATGTATGACAGACTCCCTACCCAATCCGCATATGTGAAGCCTTATGTTTCACTCCCTTTGTGTGTATGTACCAAATAAAAAACTGAATGGAGCCTATGAGGTATCTCAACACATGTTTGGATGCCTTCTAATAGATTTTTGTTGGCTTAATCATTTCTTGACTAAGTTGGTTAACTACATAGCACATGTCTGATCCTGTGTTCACTAAGTACATAAGTGAACCCACAAGATTCCTGTAAATGGTAGCTTCTACCACTTCACATGAAGTAGCATCTTCCTTCCTCGAATTCCCTGCTAGAGGAGTCTCCATGGGTTTATTTCTCTCCATGTGAAACTTCTTGAGTATCTCGTTATAATACTTTCCCTGAGAGACAAATAGTTCCCCATATCCTTGAAAATTTTCCAAAACCAAGGAAATGATGCATGAGCGCAATGTATTTCAGCTCAAATTATCTTTCGAAATCCTCTTTGTAATATATTATCAGCTTCTCATCAACTTCTAGAATTAAATCATCGACATATAACATTATAATCAATAATTTACCTTCAACCATAATATGGTAAAGGTTTTCATCTCCTTCACATTTGGTGAATCCCAACCTGGTGAAATAGTTGTTGATCCTAGTGTACCAAGCACATGGTGCTTATTTCAGTCCATACAATGCTTGCTTGAGTGTGTACACATGAAAATCTCTGTCGAATGTCTCTAATACTTTTGGATGCTTTATGTACATGTCTTTGTCAATCACTCCATTGAGGAAATCTATTTTTACATCCATATGATGTATCTTTCATCCCATATATGCTAAAAGTGCTAGAATTTATCTGATTGAATAGTAACTTCTACTAGAGGAAAGGTCTCCTCTTAATAAATTCCCTCTACCTGAGAAAACCCCTTAGCCACAAATCATGCCTTTTGTTGCTTGAAATTCCCATATATTGCTTGCCTCAACTTGCAGACCCACTTGGATCATAAAACTAACTTGTCCTTTGGCCTTGGGACAACTTACCAAGCATTGTTCTTGATAATGGAATCACATTCCTCTACCATGGTATCAACCCATACTGGTTGCTGCACTACTTCCTCAAATGAGGATGGCTCATTCTTTACACTCTTGCTCATCAGAGACATGTATCCAGTGTATCGATTTTGTGACCTAATATGCTTGTGTTGTGATGTGGGTGCTCCCAAATTCTCTATAGCATCATCCATCTCTATATGTCTCTACATGAGTGGAGGCTTTCACTCTCTTCTTTTCATGTGGTGGCTCCACAACATCCCGAGGTTCTTCCTTTGGAGCTAAAAGCTCCTCATCTGCATGAAACTGAAGATTAATCTCAAGTGAACATCTCATGGCCTTCTCTTCATTGAACTTCATATCTCTATGAACAAATGTTGTCCTGTGAGATGATAGGTACACCCAATAGTTGTGAGGTGTATCAGTGTACACCAAAAATATGCCAAAATCAGTTGTTAGTTCTGGATTTTTCCTTGCATCCTTGGAAACATGATAGTAAATTGATGAACCAAATATCCTGAAGTGTGCCACAATTGCTTTCTTACCTAAAAAATCTTCTTCTAGTGTACTCGTTTTGAGAATCTAATGAGGACTCATGTTCTCCACATAAACCGTTGTGTTGCATGATTCAACCCACAAGTGCAACGGTAGACCCTGATCATGCGATATCGCCCGTGCATCTCCCAAAATAATTTTTTTATTTCTTCCAACAACACCATTCTATTGTGGGTTATGGGGTTCTATCACTAGTACAAAATGGATAATTAATTATTGAAAAAATACTAATTTTGGCATATAAATGACCATTTTCAGTTGGTGACCAACAGTAGCTAATTTATAGTATCTTGTAACGTGACCAACTTTTAGTCATTTTTAGCTTAGTCATTAATTGGTTGTCTCAATTTTTTCGTCCAATAGTATATTTAATCATAGATATTTTCATTAATTTAGTCTTTAATTTTCATATATATGACTATTAGTAGCTAATTTATAGTATCTTATAACACGACCAACATTTTGGTCATATTTCTTTGGTCACTAATTAGTTTTCTCGGGTGATCATATAGTAATATTTTTTTTTTGTATATTTAGTCAATAATTTCCACAATTAATGACCAAATATACAACAAAATATATTACTATATGATTACCTGAGAAAACTAATTAATGACCAAAGAAATATGACCAAAATGTTAGTCGTGTTATAAGATACTGTAAATTAGCTACTAATAGTCACATATATGAAAGTTTTAGTCATTTTTTGAAAACAATTAATAAAGAAATATGACTAAATTTTGGTCATGTTATAAGATATTGTAAATTAGCTACTAATAGTCACATATATGTAAAATTTAGTTGTCATTTGTAATCACAAATTTATCATTTGTAGTTGTCATTTATATTTTTTGGTAGTTTCATATTCATGATATAAATGACTAATTTAGTAGTTTATATTCATTTTATTTACTTTTATTAATAATAATTATAAATGATTAATTTAATCATATTTTAATTTTATTTGTATTCTTCATTAATCAATATAAAATACTAATTTGTTAGTTTTAGATTGATTTTCTATGTTCATTATTAATCAACATAAATTAATTAGTATGATTTTGCAACTAAATTTAAAAAATGTCATACAATATGTGCATGTTCATCTAATATGGAAACACAAAGTTGCATATTTTAATTACAATAATAAACAATATCAAGTGTAACTATAAATAATTTCAACCACATAAATTATATTATATGAAATGTTAAAGTATTACAATATGAATTTCCAGTTTAATATTGGTGGGACTACAATTTACATATGAAATGATGTTCCATTACTTCAAAACATTATCATTGTGTTGGCAAGGTATTCCGGGTGAATTCACCAACTCTGAAGACTTGACCATCATTCTCTATGTGTGTGTATTATGCGAGATATTGGCTCTAAGGGTATCATTAGACCAGTTATCTTCTCACTCTCTTTTTGATTTTTTCACTCCACTTTTATTTCTTTCATATTTCTTCAATTCCTGCTTCTTACCATCAATACTTAGTTCTTTTTCTGAAAACAAAAGAAGCTACAATGCAGAGTGTAAGACATGAAAGACAATGAACACAAGAATATAAAATAAACTAGTTGAATATAAACAATATATATGACATATACCTCAACATCAACAATGTCAAAGCCATTTTTCCCCAGATAACGAGTAAGAAACTCGAACAATTTTTCTTCAGTTGTGCGATAATGGCCACTATAATGTGGCCATATGACTTGTATAAAAAAAATAAATAAAATGTCACCATAGAAAATAACACCTTAATAAATTAGTATTCAACCTTTTAGGAAAGCTTAGGAATAATCATGTCAACTAAGTTCCATGCTAAAAAGCTCAAGCTTTAGATAACTTGTGAAAACAAATAATCTGAGGTGTAATATTTAATCCTTGTTGCTTTATTCACAACATCATTTCATTTTCTAATGCATGAAATTGGTAAAGTATATAAACAACATGTGCTCATATAACAACATGAAAGTAAAATTTTATGGTATTCATGAAAATATTTTAACACGAAATAGCTATAAGGATTTAAATCAATATCGTGTAATACTAATTTGATCTTCAAGCTTTGGTTGTTGTTTAAATGGACAGGATACCAAGTATTTTCAATTTCATAGTTAAAAGACAAAAAAATAATAAAAATAAACGTTCAAGATACAATAAAAAAATAAATATAGGATATCATGTAATGAACATTGCAATTATAAAAAAATTGTTTACTTGTCCACCGATGTATTTTTTGGTATTCCTAAAAATTTTCTTGTGCAAAAAATCCATGAGGTGAAAGATTCACAACATTAAAAGCCACAAGAATCCCTACTAGAAACATTTCCAAAGTCGATGGATCAGGTGCTTGAAGCATCTCTAACAAAAAATGCATCATATCCAAGACACACTCTCCATTGCCTCCCTATCCTTTTTCCAATCACATTTCCTATAACATACTCACAATAGAGTCAAGAAACAATCAAATTAAGGAATTGACATATGTTTTTATCTTTTATATATATATATATATATAATTTGAGTCTAATTTGTGTCAGGAACATATTAATTCATATTTAAAGCCTTCCTGACATATGAGAAGGTATCAAATAAGTAGGACAACAAAAAAATCGATCTCAATGAGGTCCTCAACCAATTTCTACAATATCAATATTTTTCTTGCTGTGATATCTTGGGTAGAAAAAATAACATATCTGTAAAAGTAAAATTCATATATTACTTATGTTCAAACTCTGTATATGGTGTATTCTTAGGCATATTTTAAAGATTTTACTCCACCTTTACCAGAGTGAACTGTAGCTTGGTTAAAATTTGTATCCTTTCATTCAACATAAATTTTTGCAAGATAAATTTTACACATTATTCTTTCCCATTTCTCATCATGCTACATAGGATAAATCGAAAGTCACATAAAACCAAGAGCAAACCCTCTTCTAACCAAAAAAAATAAACAAATAGTGACTCTAGTAAAAATTCATTCTAATATCAACATCTGAAAAGAGAGTGGACCATTTTTGCTACTTGACTTTGCATTTTTTTTGTTATGAAAGTGCTCGAGCTTCAAGAACCAACAAATGTGAGGGAATTTGTAAATGTGAAAAAAAAAATGTGTTGAACTTTGTAGGCTTCTTCAAAATGATGTAAATTAGCCACTATTTGTCACTTTTCACTTGTTCCATCTCAAGAAATCTAGACCCAATGGTGTATCTGTTTCGGGAAATGTTACCCTAAAGGTTTGAGTTGATAAACCTTCATAGACCAAGGGCATGTAATTACAAGAAGGACTCACTTAACCAAATTATATTCTTTAAACTAGAAACTACAGGTTGCAGACCTTACCCAGATATCCTTCGATTGTAGTAGATCCCGCAGGGTTCAAACCCCTTGCAACTCTTTGTGCTCCGAAATCTGTAAATCAACAAAGAACGAACAAAAAATCCTAGTTGTACAACATATATATGTTCTAGATGTTAGTGAAAAGCATGCATAATCTCATAAAAACAATATTAAATGAACAATTTAAGATCATTACATGTATAAAAGATCATGGACACGTAAACATCCGGAACAAGATGGCACTTATGTTATTAATGAAACATATAGTAAACGAATGTGGAGATATCACCTGAAATCTGCCATGGCCTTCGAGCATACCATCCTCTGGATTTTTTCAGCCCTAGCCTCTCAAGGTTTTCTCTGAGAATAGTGCAAAATGGATGTCACATAGGGTGAGTGAGCATCTCAAGGAAACAAGGGTCTCCTGAAAATAGCTGGCAAGTGCAGGAGGCACAGGGAATATATCAGACTTGGATAGGGCTCCAACAACATATAATATCTATATTTATCTCTCTCATCCTCCTTTAGGCCATTCCCTTGATGGGCTTTTATACGCCCTCAAATTAGTTTTTTTAGTTGGAAATAGTTAGGCCACGAGCTAGGGTAGTTAAGTTATAGGAAAAATCGTAAACCCCGCCTCTAAAATAGGGAATGTATATATATATATATATATATATATATATATATATATATATATATATATATATATATATATATATATATATATATATATATATATATATATATATATATATATATATTAATGTTTAAAAATGCATACGCGGTTCTCTATGTATGGATTCATGTGTATATGCAGAAAAGCTTGGGTAGAGTCGCGTATGGGTTTTAAGAAACTATTTTTTGAGAAATATTTCCAAGTCTGAAGGGAAGGGTTGCCCAAGGGTAGTGTATAAATCATCAAGGATATGCTGGTGATAAATGATGCTATAACAAATTCCCCCTAATATATGAGGTCAAAAGGGGTACATGATGGCCGAAATGTATTATGTGCATAGAAAGAACCATGCGAGGACTAGAGAAGACTTCACCATATTTCAGCCTGCCAAAAATCCAATGAGAGAGATCAGAAAGATAGCTCATGTCTGAGGCGGGCATACCCATGTTCAGTGAAAGAAAAGAATTTCCACATATGAAGTATAGAGCGGATCCAATATGTATACAAGTATAGCTGAAATGTAGAGTACATAGTGAATCATTTGATCACTGCCCGGAAGTATAAGTCAAAATCAGGTCTAAGTATCACATATAAAATACTGATCAATGATGTTGCAATCGATATATGAACAAAAAAAGTCATAGCTGAATCTCGAAGTACCAAATCATGGAAAAATTGTACAACACACAACTCAGGAGCCAACATATAAGATGTTGTTGTGATTAAACTGCAACATATAACAGTGGATGGTGTCACTAGCAGAAAAAATGAAGGAGCTATCAAAGCGAACCAAAGAATGTTGATGCAAACCTAAGGTCTTCAATGATCACCATGGCACAATTCTACACAATGGGAATAAATGAGCTAAAGTCGACCATGTGAGAAATCGTTTGATTACTAGTCATTGATGTATACCATTAATAAAAGCGAGACAACCCACCGATAATGATAATGAGTGTCAAGGTGCCCCAATACAATATAACAAGTGTGAATGAATGAGTTGGAGTCAAACACTTGAAAGAATCTACCAATCAGGAGGAAATGATGTATCCTCATTGTTGATAGCAAAGAGTCTACCACTAATGACTACAAAACCTAAGGTACTGACAAAATTACTATAGATCTTATTCCTATAACAATTAGTAGGAGTTGATGGGAAAAGATCTGCTGGAAGGAAGGCATTAAGGCATCCCACATCAGTCCAATGTGAGTGTAACCCACATGCCAAGATTTGCAAGGAATCAGATGAAGTAAAGTGAAGTAACCAACCTGAAGTAAGTTTTTGGTATGCATAAGATGAAGCTATAATACAACAGAAACCCTTTGAATCAACCAATAATGAAAGATGAAAAAGAGGCGAGATATCCACCAATAGGGTCAAATGGAAATAAAGGTACTACATGAATCCTAGGTATGATATTGTAAGCTAAAGTCGAACACAAGAAAAACCACTCATTCAAAGACCCATGATGATGGTCAAATGCTGAGCATAAGGTCACCTATCAATGATGTAAATAGGGCTAGGGTGCGGCTCTAGGTTTAATCTTAGAGCAATATGTCATATCGATGAGAGAAAAACCCACCAGAAAGAAGTGAGTGGAGACCTTCTCAAACCAACATGAGCAAAGGACCAAATATCTAATGTGATAGAACAAGATACTGACAAGACTGGGAAGGCCGACTAAAAAAGGTGTCAAGAGACACTGCAGAAAGGCCGACACAAGTTAACTTATCTTGAACAAAAGCATGAATCATGTTGACTATGGCAACAAATGATAACTTTGTATAATTTTTTCATGCAGGAGGCATAAAAAAACCCTCCATATGATTGGAAGAGATAACCAACTAGGGGAGAACTGACTCATGAAACAAGGTTATGGCTTCTCCTAAGTCAAAAATTAAAACCATCCCAAATGGATAAAATACGTAGCTTTTTTGTGCTTTGTTCAAGAGAGAGACAACTGACACTGTAGATGCCATCAAGTATGGAAGTAATATCCTGTTCCCGCTCTTTTTTAAAAAATATATATATTTTTTCTTTTTCATATTCAAATCCTGAAAAATAATAAAATAATGCTATAGTATAATGGATAGAACAAGTGTCATGGAATAGATGCACTATTTCTTGGGATAGGAACGATCCTATGCTCAATGCAAGGTGGTGAAAACTGGTAAGTGACACTCAGAGGAATGTTCCATCCATGGGTAAAGGTGTGAAGTTGCAGAAGCTAAGTGATTTCATGGTTAACTTGTACAGAAAGTCATGGTCAAATGATGGCTTAAACATGAGTTCAAATGAAGCCGGCTAAAGGCCAAGATAAACAAGTAGTCAATATGTAATGCAATAATACAACTCAACAACATAAGGGAGCCTCTAGGGTAAATGACCAGAAAAATGATAGCGAAGAAGGAGAAGAATGAAGCTTCAATGCATAAGACATGGCGGGACTACAGAGGACTCTCGAGCCTACATAAATTGTAGCATGGGAGACAAATGCTAGCGAGGGACTAACTAGGAAGCCCATGTAAAGGAAGGCTCTACCACCAAGTCATGATTAAAAAATTGGCGAGTGAAATGGGTTAAGTACTCATGACATGATGGGATCGACCCTATGGCAAGTGATCAGAATGGAGGCTAGTATGTAAAGATGCAACGGAAAGTGAACTCCCTAACCTATATGCCAGTTCGAAATCAAATACCTGCCATGACAGGTCAGCGGTCATGGATTTGAAGAAAAACTAGGACAATCTCAAATTCAACAAAATGTACCTAAAAAATACCTTGCCCAACGCTTACAAGCCAAACGGTTATATAGCCTTAGTCAAATTCAAAAAATAAGCACAAGTAAAATTTGTAATTTTTTTTCAAATAATGGGCATAAATACACAATTTGACTCACATTTTGATCATTTTCACATTGCAAAAGTGCAGAAAGAGATTTGGGGAAAAAATTCCTTTTCTCAAATACATAGCAGTCAGCCATCAAATCGTGCCAAATCAGTCAAGTAAGCTATAAAATCATCTTTTTCATCAATTTCGTTCCCGTTTAAAGAAATTTTTTGGGAGTTTGACTGTAGAAAAGATATTTTTTATTGAAACCCTCCACGCATACATGGGTTTGTGTGGATGAACCTGCGTATGATACACGACTGTGTACAAATGAGGTCGTGTATATGTAGAGCGAAAATTTAAAAATTGTATCTAATCAGTCATTTAATGATTTTTCCTAGGATGTCCATCAACTGGAGGGAGCGTGAGCATAGTGCAATTGACAATGAAGTGATGGAGGATCAAAATTCCTTAGATATTCTTTGGAATTGTGAGAGCATAGTGCAATTGACAATGAAGTGATGGAGGATCAAACTTCCTTAGATATTCTCTGGAATTGTGGATTGCTCAAATTTTTAAAAATGCCCAATATGAGAAGAAATGTTCGTTTGCTTCAAATGTTAGTTGATCATTGGGAACTGGAAGAAAATTGTTTCATAATTGATCAGATTCCACTACGCATAGAAGTGGAAGATATATACTTCATTACTGGACTTTCTTGAAGGGGAGACCCAGTATACTTGCACGAAAATCCTCTTGGAGGGCTTACCGTAGAGGATTATGTCCAAGTATATTCCATAGAAGATGCATAAAAGGTAGGAACATAGATTCCTATCAGAGAACTGAAGGATTTATATATGAATATCCTTCTATTTACCATTGGTAGAGTAGTAGGATCAACTTCTCTGCATTAGGCTTCATGAACACAAATGAGCATAGCAGTGGAATGCCCGATTCATCTCTTTGACTGGTGCACAGCCTTGCTGAGAAATATGAAGAAACAATTGAATTCAATCCAAAAAGAAAAAACTAAACACTTTGGGTATGGCACAATCTTGCTGACATTCTTCTTCCAAAGGGTTCCAGGGCTTCGGCCCAAGGTCATCTCAACTATCAACACCCCAAGAGATCCAATAATAGCCTGATGGGCAGATCTGATGAAGAGATTAGGGGGAAGTAAAGTTCCTTGGACCACTTGGGATGATGAGTTATTCCAATGGTGGGAAGAAAAATTCATCGTAGTGGAATATTATCCCTATGTTGTGATGGACTTTAGTGCAGATCCAGATCTAGTCCTGCCACCCGCTACAACATGGGGCACAATTGGTGAGATTACATTTTTTCTTTTTGATTATATGATTTTTTATGATTTTTTCAAAGTATGAAAATGAAAAAATGTTTTTGATTGGACTAAATGACTTACACAATTATGACGATCATGATGTAGACATGGGACCTATTAGGCCAGAGGGGTACCCAAGGCATAAGCGCTACAGAGGTGAGGCAAATGCTGAAGACCCTGGCAAGACACTCCATGCAGTATAGAGGAAATTGGAGAGCTTGACTTGCCACATGCCTATGACCGCTATCGAGGACCTACCGGAGGCTATCCAGAGATGGGTGGTAGGAGTACCACGAGACTGGGTGTGGTTATTCCATCATGTAGCGACTTCCATTGTGTTCTATAGGAACACAAATGTTGAGCAAGGACCTCAGGAGTAGATTATAGATATGATTGGATGACTGTAATATTTTTTAATGATAGACATGATCGGGCATAAGCCCTAATTTTTTAGGACATGATGGTCCAGGTTTTGTATATTTTTGAACACTCTGATATATATATATATATATATATATATATATATATATATATACACACACACATCAATTTATATGATGTGATGACTCAAACGTATGATAATGAATGATGTATTTGATATATTTTTTAATGTGTTGAATGATTAATATGCTAATCAATTACTTGATTATCCAATAAGTTTGCCACCCAATTTTCAGTTCAAGGAATATGAATGAATGTGATAAATTGAAATGATCATTGTAAAAAATGTATCCTAAAAAAAAATCGATATAAAAATGGGTCTCAGACTCGATATGTGTTATTCAACTGTGAAACCACCAGCTGTGAATCCAAGAAAAATACTAACAAATCAACACCCAAAGATATTGCTTCGGAGAGTAGGTTGACCACTGCAGTGTATTTTTCTACGTTGTTTGAAGCAGGACCAACGTAGACACCTCTTGAAACTAACAACTGACTGAATGGATAATGGAGTACCCAAGCTGCAGAAGCCAAGTTCTGGGTATGTCTACTAGCACCATCGGTGAAGCCAAAGTGACTCATGTCATCCAATATTACCTACAAAAGCAGATCAAATTCATCAAAATCACACCAAAATCGAAACTCAGATATGTACAAAAAACAAAATATATACAACAAAGCAAGATGCTAGGCCAAATCCTAGGCATAACACTTTTTCAAACAGAGCCCATTTCTGGGCTCTGCCAACTCATTTCCATCAAAGTCAATCAAGACATAAGGTCCTTTCTTCAGGACCTTTTTAACGATAAAGGGGCCATACCACATAGATTTGAACTTGCTTGCCCCCAAGGCATCCTTCTCTTGGGCATAAACCAAGACAAGGTCACCTTTACAGAAAACCCTAGATTTGATTGCCTTATCGTACTGAACCTTTACCCGTTTCTTATGTGCCTCATTCATCGTAGTTGCATCTTGACACTGCTCATCGAGATGTTCCAGATGAAGAAGGCATTCTTCGATACTGGAAGTGTCAGGAAGAAGCTCAATAGCTAACTTAAGAGAGGGAATTTTTTGTTCAATAGGAAATATAGATTCCAACCCATAAGCCACTTGAAATGGAGTAAAACCAGTCACAGTTTTGACTGACATCTAGTAAGCCAAAAGCACATGATAAAACATAATATTCCCATTGGATCTGGCTTTATCAATCGTCTGTTGAATAATTATCTTCAAGGATTTGTTCATGGCTTCAAATTTCCCATTGGCATGAGGATAATAAGGAGATGAATGCTCCTTCCAGAAACCTAATTTCAGAGCCAATTCAGCCATCATGCTATTCTGAAAGTGACTTCCATGATCAGGGACAATATCTTTTGGGATAAAAAAGCGGGAAATGACTTGATTGAAGATGAACAGAGCTACTGTCTCACCGTCATTACCAAAAGTAGGCATAACCTCAATCCACTTAGCGAAGTAGTCTACAGCTACGATAATATACTTGTGACCTTTATCCGAAGGTGGGTTACAAGTAGTATAATCAATACCCCACTTTGTAAAGGGGCCGAAAGAGCGGAGCTTGATGATTGCGCATCTTTCGAGTATAAACCTGGCATAGATGACACTTTTTTACTGATTCCATACAATATTTTAAAATCGAAGGCCAAAAGTATCCTGCACGCAACATTTTTTGGGCTGTAGCAAGCCTAGATAAATAACCACCACATGCTCCACTATGGCAATCATTCAGCACAAACTTAGCTTCTTTGAGAGTTAAGCAATGTCTAAGGATCGAATTGACCCTGTGATGATATAAACTATCACCAATAATCAAATAAATTTTGTCTAAGTGACGTAACTTCCGGCGCTCATCTTTCGAAAAATTTGAGGGAAACTTAGCAGTCTGGAGATAAACTATGAGATCCCCATACCCAGGATCCCGTGAAGAAATGAGAAAAATATGTTCAACAGGAAATGTTTCGTCATAAACAATCTCTTCTCCACAGGGAAACTCAGAAATCAATTCCAAAAAAACTAATGATTTCTTGGACTTGGCAGACATAACCTCAAGGTCAAATTCCCGCAAAATCACAATCCATCGATTGTATTTTCCCCCAATCACTCACCTAGTGAGAACAAATTGAAATGGATTAATTGCCGCCAAAACATATGTTTTGCGAAGGAGAATAAAATGTCTAAGCTGATGAACAACATAAAAAACTACTAAAGCAAGTTTATCTATCGAAGAATACCAGAGTTAAGGACCTACCAAGCCTCAACTAAGGTAGTATATAACATACTCGGAGAGAGCATCGTCTTCCTGAACTAGAACCATACCAATGGTAGATTCTACTGTCGCGAGATACAAGAGGAAATCCATGCTATAATCAAGTGGACTCAGTAAAGGAGCAGAGTTCAATGCTTTTTTCAAAGCATCAAATGAGCGTTGAGAAAAGTCATCCCAAAAGAATGGAACTCCTTTCTTTAATAATCCCATAAATCTTTTTGTAATCTCGGCATAATTTATGATGAGTCTCTACAGGAAATTAGCTTTTCCTTGCAGACTTTGAAGTTGACGAATTGAAGACGGGGGAGGCAATTGAAGTATTACCTCAACCTCAAAGGGATCTACTCGGATCCCTTCCATAGACATGATGAATCCCAACAACCGACATGATGTGATGGTGAAAACACACTTGTTTGGATTCAAACAGATTTTGTAATACCGAGATCATTCAAAAACTTGATGGAGGTGAGAAGGATGATCAATTATCTTGCGAGAACAAGCAGCTAAATCATCCAAATATGCCTTGATAATATGTTTGATGTTGTGGAAGGCATAAGACATGGCCCGCTGAAAAGTAGCTCCAACATTTTTGAGGCCAAAAGGAATTTTCTTGTAAGAAAAGGTACCCCAGGGACAAATAAATGCAGTCTTATGCTGATCTTCAGGATGGATAGTAATTTGATTATATCCAGAGAAACCGTCCATGAAGGAGAAAATCTCATTCCCTGCACACTCATCTATAATCTGATCTATAAATGGTGTGGGGTATTTATCTTTAGGTCATGCTTTAATTAGGTCCCAGAAATCGATGCAAACTCGAATCGTTCCTTGTTTCTTGTCCACAGGAACTAGATTTGAAACCCACTAAGTTAAAGGAACAGGGTAAACGAACCCTGCCTTAAGAAGATTTTCTACTTCAGCTTTGATAGCTGATGCCTTCCTAGGATTGAATGAATGACGCTTTTGCCTGATAGGCTTAGCATTTTTGTATACCTTTATCTCATGCTAGACAATAGATGGATATATACCCGAAATTTCCTTATAATACCAAGCAAACACATCCCGAAACTCTTGAAAAATATTGGAATAAGTCTGAATCTCTTTAAGGGAACACTCGCCTCCAATGAAGACATTCTCTATAATGTTGGGATATCTGAAGATGTTCACCGGGGTATTAGGAGAAATAACAGCCATGTTCCCTTCAGAAAAAACCTGTGATGGTGCTAAAGGGTTCAGGACTGGGTGAACATGACTAGAAGATTGAGGGCTAGGGAAACTTGATTCAACTTCACGCAAGTCCGGTAGAAAGTAAGACCAATGATGAAAATCATCCCACAGTCTCTCTACAACAGTCATTTCTTCAAGGATGGCCTCTTTATATGGAAGAATGGTATTAAGGAAATCCTGAGTTGAAGATGAACTAAGAGTCCAAGCTAGAGCCACATCTCCATCCAATTCCTCTGGTGAAAGAGAAATTGGAATGGAATCTACAGAGTCAACAATAGAGCTATAAGAAATCTTAGCTGCAGACATAGGAAATTCCACTCCACCCACTTGACCTTCTTCTAATGTGGAGGTAGGAGAAGGTAAGGTCCAAGGTTCCAAAAAATAATGATTTCTAAAGAACCCTCTTCGAATAGGAACCTTGGAGTATGAAATAGCATCGATATGAACCGAAGGAGGTGGAAGATCAAAAGTACCCATGAAGGAAGTGTACATTCCAACCCCCAAATTCTCAACAGGTGGCTTGGTATCCTTCACCAAAGGAATGGATGAGTTAGAAGATGCATTCATATCTATAGGAGAACAATCCAGTTGGTCAAATGTGACAATTCTCCCTTCTTGAGGGAAACAAACAATACAAAATATTGATGATACTATGGAATCAATCTCATAGATCTAGTTTCACCCCAACATAAGGTTATAGTCTAAGCTTGCATTGACTATCTCAACTTTGATATTAACATTTTTTCCCCCATGGTAGATGGGAAAAGCTAGAACAATACCATGCAACCTGTGAGAATGACCGTCAAATGAAATCAAAAGAGTGGTTGAAGGGACAACTGTGGGAGATCCAATACCCTTCCAGCATGCAAAAGACATTACAAATGTGGAAGCACCCTCATCAAAAACTATTTAAAAGATATTTAATTTTCAATAAGTCGACCTAATATGGAAATCCATATGATGAGGAAGTATTTTTTTTAAATTTGACATGTCAAATGTAATCATTAGAGAATTCTTCTAATCACAGCCCCAATAGCAATGAGAAAAGCACCCCACTGAGCAAGACAATATTGGAGAACCTCTAACACAGACATGGAATAAGGACTTTGAACCAAATATTCTACAATTGAATAGTTCTAGGAAGCCTTGGAATTAGGATTGATCTTCGTATGCTTCGAAGACCCTTTCGACATCCAAGGTATAGGCTCAACAGTCGGCCTCATAATATGAAGTGGCTCAGTATTATCAAGAGCACCCTTAGCTTTCCGAGTCTCAGCTTTACCATAATCATGAGATCTTGTAGCGATATCTGCGTGAGCACTCATCAGTATATGTTTGATGTATTTTCCCCTTCCTGGCTGCCCCCAGAGGGAGCCCTAGTATTTGGATTTGCGCCAGAAAGTAATTCCTTCCCTTGGGGAAAAGGGTTTGTTAGCACAACCTGGGAACTAGAAGAACCCTGTTGAGCTAACAAGTGCTGTGCATCTTGAATTTTAGGGCAAAGGTGAGTAAGATGGTCTCCAGTGCACAATTTGCATGGAAAATTCACTTTCTTTTTATAAGCTTTTTTACCCTCTCCAACATGATCGTTGGATTTGTTTGCATTCCCATTTCCATCCTTTTCCTTTTCCTTGTTATTATGTCCTTTCTTCTTCCCATTAGATTGTTGACTTCCTTTGGGGTAGAAGTTTGGACAACATTAATTTCCAAGGATTGGGAAGGAGTTGACACTGAAGGCATAGCCTGACGAGAAGAAGCAGATTGTATAGACAACTGCTGCAATTGACTTAGTAGGTTAGTCGTACCGCTATCAATCGAACTGATAAGCTCGTCAACATGAGGACAAAATTTAGTTTTGGCTAAGTCTAATTTTGAGTGATGATCATCTGGAAAATTTTTATTAAGGACTCCAGACCGAGAATAAATCAGTTCTAGTTGCTGAGCCCTAAAAATAGCCCACTCTTTAGAGAATACCCTTGAAAGGGATACATCCTTAGAAATTTCTAGTTGTAAGGATTTCCAAAACCATTCAAGATGGAATTTATTCAAGATTTGGGCTTTAATGAGCCTTTTCCTTCTTCACCATTCTTGAATATGGTCAGAAATGTGAGTTTCGTTTTCCTACTAAAAATTGGCTAGGAGGTCAGTCCCGACATCATAACGAACAGGTAACTGAAAATTATTTAAGAAAATGGTAGCCAAATATCCAAAAGTAGAAAAACTTCCCCCAATTAACTCTATGTACCATTTTTCCACATTTCCAGTTAAGGTTCATTGAAATAATCTCAACCTAATTGAGTCATCGATCAGGGAGTTCGATGAACACCATAAATGGAAAGTGGTGATTTGATCTGTCGGATCTTCGCTAGTCTTCCCTTCAAACTTTGGAATGTCTGAGGGGAGCTTGGTGGGGACTAGAGGCCAGCCTCGACTATATCGAATAGGATTGTTAGTCAATTTTGATAGATCTGGCAATTTTAATGTTGCCAGAAATGGTAAGCATGGAGGAACCTGGGAATTCCATCCCCCATAGGAAGGATTCCCCACATTCTGAAAAAAATAACCTAGATTTGTTGAGGCACCAGGCTGCCAGATGTTGTTTGTAGAAAATGATGAGCCATCAGAAATCCTTGTGACCCAACATTCGGAGAAGGACTACCTCCCAACATGGAGTTACTATACGCAGGAACATTCCCTCCAACCGAGGTATTGAATGGATAAGAAACCCCTTGGTAAGGGTTCCACGCATTTTCAAATGGAGAAAAATCCTGAGAAGTACTCAATGAAGGGAAATGAACATTCCCTTGCTAACTAGTGAAGAACTAACTCCCCGCTCCTAACGCTATAAAAATAGGGTTCCATCTCGTAAAGACATTAGATCTCTGACCTCCAGAAAAAGGATTAAAACCTTGAATCTGAGAGGTAAAAGGCAAGGAACCTAAGGAAGGGGTTGAATGAGGGATACACCCACTTCCAAGGGGGAACCCTTGAAAGTATGTTGATCCAATAGCCATAGAAGGTATGGGTGTGGAGACAGCTGAAGCAGCAAAAAAGGATAAAGAAGGAATTCCACTAGTAGGCATTCCATAAGAAAAGGGATCAGATTGAGAAGCATGTGCCTGGGTATTTCTAGAGCCAAGCATAGAGGCAATAGAAGTGATTGTCAGTATGGAAATATTTTCTCCTCCTTCAACTGAAAGAGGAGTCTGAACACTTGCAGTGTTCATGACTGAAACTGTGTTCCCAGTCGTGGCCATCGAAAGAAAGGGATATGAAAGAAAAGGACTAGCCAGTCTCTGAGACTCAGGCCTGATGTACTGAAGAACGTTAGGAAAAATAGTAGGAAGAGGAGATGGAAGAGAATTAGCAGGCTGAGGGACTTACTCTATTTCAACTTCTTCTGCTGGAAATAAAACTATAGAGATGAGTGGAGAACTCCTCTCTATATTGACACTGACACCAGAACCACCCACAGAAACAAAAATCCCTGAAGGAGGATCACTCTCCGCTGTGTTCGAAACCATCGGGTGAAAATAACCCACTGAATTACTACTACGCCTTCTTGAAGAAGGCTCGACACTCGTGGGAGAAAGCCCATGAAGCCTTCTCGATTGATGAGGTGATCGGTAAGCCACTTTAAGAGATTAATTTTAGACTCAAAAAAATATAAGAAGCTAAGAAATCTAGGAGCAAAGAGCATACTCTAAAAATTTCCTAAGATATAGCCAGAAAAGTAGCTCTCAAGTATTTCTGCTCCGGGTGATGAGGACCAGAAATCAAAATACAAGAAAGTGAAATAATAGGACCTTCCAAAAATAGTCTGGGGTAATTATGCCCAAGGCCTACTAGCGAAGGTAACATAAATAGTTACGCTGACCTCCTAACAACAACCTTTGCCAGTGCAAGTCCCCAAGCTTTGCAAGGGCACCCTCCAGAAGTACTAATGGAAGTGATGCAAAGTCTGTCTCAAGTACCATGGGTATTCCCCCCCATAGTCACCTGTGTGGTCCCTATGATAGGAAACTAAGGGCACCAATTTGTATCAGCAGCCAGGCAGAACAATCTTAGGTCAAGATTCAACAAATAGGAGAGGGGGTATCTCTCTTCTCTGCTTGCACTATCCCTCGTGCTTGACTCTCTGTAGGAGATATTTCTCGATTCACTTAACGGTGTTGGATTTCGCTCTTTAATAAACTTTCTATGTTTAACAATTTGATTGGCCTTGGAGAGTTAACTCTCCACTCACCTAATCCAAGGCCCTACAACCTAGCTAGTTGGTGTATGATTAATGACAATGATACAAAAACTTCTAGTTGTTTTTATTATACTACTTGTTTTAAATTGGTTGTTACTTAAGTCAAGGGTACACGGAAGTGAAACTGATGGTGTTTTAAGACGAAAAAGAAATCAATGAAAACCTAGTTACATGCAAATGCAACAATTTCCTTTCGATGAAAAGTTATTTCTACATGGGTTCCATGAAACCAATAAAGAAATTTTTTTTTTTTTTAAGACACTCACACTTCACACGATCCAAAAAGCTATGAAAAAGACTAAAAATGCTCAAATGCACTTAATGCAAACTACCAATGATATGCAAATTCTAATATTCTAACTCTAAAGAAGTGAAAAAAGAGTCTCTAGAAACTAAATGGTTCAATCACTTTTTGACAGAAAAACAAGACTAGTTCCAAACAGAACTCCTATTCATGAGAATGCCAAAATGTACTTGATATAAAAGGGAGAAATCAAGAAAATACTTCCTTCAAAATCAAGCCAAGAACAAAAGACTAGAAACCAATGAAAAAACTTCAAAATATATGAATATACCATCAAAACAAACTTAAATCAAAATCTACGGAAAATAAAAATGTTTTTTGGGCTTTTCACTTATAATGGAAGAAAAAGATTTCAAGAAGATAAGCATAAAATACCCAAGAACCAGAACAAAAAAAAATGAGTCTCAACAAGGCTTAAAAGTGCTCAAGCCAACTATGCTACTTTCGTAGTGGGACTCAAATGAGAAAAAAGAAACACAAAAATCAAATAATTGATTCAACAAAGTAGCACAATCTTTTAGCGAACAACAACTCAAAAAACCAAAAAGAGATTCTTCAAGATTCACAAAAAGGCAAGTCCAAGAAATCAAGAAAACCATGATATGCCAAGAAGGCAAAAAAAACATGTGTAGCAATGCATAGGGCCAAGAAGAGCAAACAAGTAGAGGGTCACTATTCTGAATGGTCAGAACAACAAAGAACTTCAGGAAAAGATCTTGGTGCTTTAGCCACAATTGCAAACACACAAATGGGGAAATTCACCAAACGGCTAGGTTTTCACAAAAACAAGAGAGAAATAGATATGTAATCACCATAAACATAATCTATAAACCTTAAAGACACCATATGAATGGTTCACCACAGAAAGAAAAGACTACAGAGGCTGAAAAATAAAATTTTCAAATTTTTCTAGGCATACGCAGTTTGTTCGTATGCAACTAGCGTGTATACATGGTTGTAACCAAGGAAACTCACGTATATGCGGGTCCCTTTGGAAAATACAGGATGTATAGATGACAATGAAGAGACTAAGTTGTGTATGGAAATAAATATAAGGAAAAAAGAAAAAATTCAAGCCTGATCAAGGGACCAGGTCTTTTGTCTGATTGAAAGAGACTTACTAGATTGTAAAAAGTGATAAAACCTATCAGGAACCTACAAGATAGATAAAACAACCCTAACTAGGAATTAATCAGAGGTAATCCCCAGTGGAGTCACCATTTCTATTTTGGGAAATGTTACCCTAAAG
The DNA here is from genome assembly GCA_034641835.2 of Pinus albicaulis. NCBI lineage: Eukaryota > Viridiplantae > Streptophyta > Pinopsida > Pinales > Pinaceae > Pinus > Pinus albicaulis. The sequence goes on from CM076580.1 coordinate 926,422,373, forward strand.
GTTTGGGTTGATAAACCTTCACAGATCAGGGGCATGTCATTACAAGGACTCACTTAACCAACTTCTATTCTTTAAAATAGAAACTACAGGTTGCAGACCTTACCCGGATATCCTTTGACTGTAGTAGATCCCACATGTTGCATACCCCTTGCAACTCTTTCTGCTCTAAAATCTGTAAATCAACAAAGAATGAACACAAAATCCTAGTTATACAACATATATATGTTCTAGACATTAGTGAAAAACATGCATAATCTCATAAAAACAATATTAAATGAAAAATTTAAGATCATTACACATGTATAAAATATCATGGACTTGTAAACATCTGGAACAAGATGGCACTTCTATTATTAATGACACATATGGTAAATGAATGTGGAGAGACCACCTGAAATTTTCCATGGCCTTTGAGCATACCGTCCTCTGGATCCGTCCAACCCTAGCCTCTCAAGGTTTCTTCCGAGAATAGTGCACATGGATGTCACATAGGGTGAGTGAACATCTCAAGGAAACAAGGGCTTCCTGAAAATATATGGGAAGTGCAGGAGGCACAAGGAATATATCAGACTTAGATAGGGCTCCAACAACATATAATATCTATATTTCTCTCTCTTCCTCCCTTAGGCCATTCCCTTGAGGGGATTTTATACTCCCTCACATTAGTTTTTATAGTTGGGAACAGTTAGGCCACTGGCCGGGGTAGTTAAGTTATAGGAAAACCGTAAACCCCACCTCTAAAATAGAGAATATATATATATATATATATTAATGTTTAAAAAGGCATATGCAATTCTCTATGTACGGACTCACATGTATACGTGGAAAATTTTGGGCTGAGTCACGTACGGGTTTTAAGAAACTATTTTTTGAGAAATATGTCCAATTCTGAAGGGAAGGGTTTCCCAAGCCAAATGTATAAATCATCAAGTATATGCTGGTGATAAATGATGCTATGCCAGTATCTAACTGAAGTTCAAGCGAACCAAAATTTGACTCCCATCATTCCTTCCAAGTACACAGGCAACATTGTTAAGTATTAGTCATGATTATTATGTTAAAATGTACTTTAAACATAAAGGATCTATTTCATGAACTTAATATATGACATTTAAAATATAAAATTATAATTATAATTATAATTAAAAATATTTATTTTAAACAAAATATTTTAATATTTATTTTATACACATATAGGAAAATGTTCCAGAACCATATAACATGCCATGGTGAACCAATTGTGTTATAGCTATCAATCCGCATGTTCCTAGAAACATATCATGAGATGTAAAAAATAAAGGGAAAATATGGAACAAATTTTCAAGAAAACAAAGCTTTGTGCCTTTATGAAAAGGAAGCAAATCAATTCTCCAAAAATCCCAACGGTTGACATTGTATTAACATGGAAATATAAATTGTAGTAATATGAAAATTTAAAGCGTATTAACATGGAAATATAAAGTATTGTATTAATATGAAAATATAAATCAAATATTCCTTGTCACTGAAATTACGAGAGAAATGATTATCTATCTTGATTATAATTATAAAATAAACATCTACAAAGGATAGAGCACATGAAAACAGCTCAAACAGACATCGAAATCTTACTCTCTCTTGAATGTAAATTATAAAATAGCCACCTACAAAGGATATATATTATATAAAAACACTGCAAAAAATTAATAAGAAATGGATTAAATAAAAACAAAGATAAAATAGTGGACAAACCATTTAAATGGTAAAATAGGAAATTGATATTGGAGAAAAATTCCAACATGTGGTGATATCCTATCAAGTGGAACCTCTCTTCCATCCAATAGAGGAATTAATGCACCATAGTATAATACTCATACAAAAAAGATGTGTTGCAATATGGTTATTGAAAAAGTTGAGGACACGTAATTGTATTTTTCATATAGGTGTTGAAGCATTGAAGGTCTCTATGTCTATGAAACAAAAATTAATCTCAAAATATACCACATATTACATAACTAAAAGGAGATCCTAGTAAAATTTATTGATTGCATCTTAGAGTTTTCCTAGTGTAATGCTTCTTTAGTACACTATAGTGGCAAACATCAATCCTGAAGTAAGACAGTAGTTTTCCTTGGTAGGGAAGTGTCCAAATCAGAGTAGTTTGGTGGCATAGCCCGGAAAAACATCATGACCATCATGGTTTTCTCACAAGCAATGCAATACTCTTTTTCAATCTCAAATGACCTCATATGCCACTGGAATTTATAATTGGCTTGAAAAACACTTATCCTTGAACTCCTGACCTCCTAGAGACCCAAATGATAAGAGGAGGCCCAACTAACCAACTTACCACAAGCTTAAAGCCAAAGAGATTGGACAATGCCTGTAACCACACCCCACTTTCACCAAGTATTCTTTCCTACCATGTTGTATATGTAGAATTTTTTATAGAGATTACAATTTACTTTTGATGTGGTATTAATGACCAAATCAGAATCGTGCCTCTCCAATATCAAATGGTATAATCAATAAGTGGAAAAAATTAAAAACCAACATTAAATAGATTCATATCTTTTTCTCTTGTAAAAATGAAAGTATAGGTTTAGAATTTCAATCCCCACGACATCATCTCCTGCATTTAATGACTTTAAGGTAAGCTACAAGCCAAGGAAGAGTGTCAGCTTATAATTTTAAAGACAATTAACCCCATAATTATTTGATGAATTTTTTTCATAAATGAGGATAGAACTCTTGGTTTTTAGGCCCCAAGGGTTAGCTCAAGTGGTAGAGTTTTAGTGAGTAAAGCACCTTGCCAATGGGAGTTCACGAGGTGATAAATAGTCATTTATATGCAAATGGAACAAAACTTAGAGGAATAAGAACTTGGGAGGCTTGTGCATTTCCTATGTGTTCCACTTGTTTCAATCAGTGTGGTAAAAGTAATTAAACAAGATAGCCTGACTTTGTAACCTTCTTTTGTTACATGCCTTTAATTTCTTGGAAACAATGGTGTTGTGGAGAGGTTGGTTATTTTAAATCATAGTAATGAGAAATCAAGTGTGGTTATTGAAGGGATTTCATATAACACTTTTGAAATATATATTTTTTTAATATTACGTGGTGGAAAGCTCTCATATTTCTAGCAGTCACATAAATATAAGTTGGTTGGAGATGATTTTATTCAAAAATAAGAAATTTTATTGGATGTCGACCCTCTCTTTCACACATTACTAGAAACTATCATTCACACCTTGATTAATTTGTAACCTATCCTAGAAAAAAATTTCTTGGACCCTCGGATCTTTTTCAAAAAAAATTAACAGTGGTTTTTCCAAATTGTTGCATTATTGTAGGCTCACTACTTTGGGTAACTTGACTAGTGATAAGATTTTTCAAAATTAATGACCACAATATTTGTGTTCAACCTAAATATTGAAGAAACAAATGGATTTCCTTTCAATGATGGATTTATGGCTAGGGATTAATCGAGGAAGGTAATTCTTGTAGGGTATGAAAAACATGCATTTTGATGTGGCTTGTGCCCCGAGTAGGGCAGGAGTTGCTGCTACTTTTAAAACAAGTTTTGTGCCCAACATTGGCTAGAGTTTGTGTTGTATTGAAATCCTTGCTGTAGAATTTCAATCATTCTATATCATATTGCAATTTGAATGCACCAATAATGTCCCAAATTATGAAGCCTCTGTGTTTTATCTGTAACAAGCACAAGAAATTTTTAGCTCCCTCCCCACCACTACAAAAACAGAATTAGATATAGGGTTATATGGCTAAGAAGTGGAAAAGTGATGTGAAATAACAACATTTTTGACCAATTTTATGATCAAGTTGGGCTAGTTTTGGAAAGAACTTGAATGTGTTGTAGTGGAAAAACTTGTTTTGACCATTTTTCACTCTTATAATATGTTTCTATTTCATTGCAATCATGGCTAGAAATATACTTTAATGTTTGAGGGCTTGCAAATTGTTACATGTTAGGTGAGCCTTGCTTATCTGGGCTCATTTGGGTTATAAGGAGAAGCCATCAGAGTGGTGCACAATAGAAAAAAAAGAAGCTAAAAAACTAAATACTGAGTGAAGAAATAAACTAAAAAAAATATAGAAATGAAAATGGTGATTGAGTATTTAGAAAGTATGATCGTCAAATGGGAATTAGAGGACATTCTAAACCAAAATTTCTTGTAAAAAAAGCATCAGGAAAATGGAACAAAGCTTGGAGGCATAAGATCTTGGGCTGCTTGTGAATTTCCTATGTGTTCCACTTGTTTCAATAAGTGTGGGAAAAGTAATTAAATAAGGTAGACTGACTTTGTTACTATTTCGATACATTCCTTTCACTTGCTGGAGCAATGGTGTTGTGGAGAGGTTGGTTATTTTAAATCCTAGTAATGAGAACAAAAGTGTGGTTATTGAAGGAATTTCATGAAACACTTTTGGAAGACCTTTTCTTTTATTGTTTCATGGTGGAAAGCTCTCATATTTGTAGCAACCACATGAATCTAAGTTTGTTGGAGATGAGTTCCTTGAAAATAAGAGATTTTCTTGGATGACAACATTCTCTTTCACACCTCACTAGAACCTATGATTCACACCTTGATTCATTTGTAACGTATCCTAGAAAAATTTTTCTTGGACCATTAGTTCTTTTGGAAAAAAATTAACATTTTTTTTTTCAAAATTGTTACATTAGTGTAGGTTCACTACTTTGGGTAACTTGACTGGCGATAAGATTTTTCAGAATTAATAACCATTATCTTTGTGTTCAACCTAAATATTCAAGAAACAAATGGATTTCCTATGAAGGATGGATTGATAGATAGGGAGTGATCTAGGAAGGTAATTCTTATAGGGTATGAAAAAGATGGATTTTGATGTGGCTTGTGCCCAAATTAGGGCAAGAGCTAGTGTTACATTTAAAACCAGGTTTGTGCCAAAAATTAGCTAGAGTTGGTGTTGTCTTGAAATCCTTACCCGATAATTTAAATCATTCTATATCATATTGAAATTTAAATGCACCAATAATCTCCAAAATTATGAAGCCTATGTTTTTGGTCTACAATAAGCATAAGAAAATTACAGCTCCCTCCACACCACAACAAAAACAGAATTGGATATAGGGTTATATGGCTAGAGATGTGGAAAGTGATATGAAAAAATTCATTTTTGACAAAATTTATGATCAAGTTGGATTAGTTTTGGAAATAACTTGAACTTGTTTTAGTGTACAATCTTGTTTTTACCATTTTTCACTCCTCTAATATGTTTCTATTTCATTACATGTAGGAACCCTCTTTTGAATTTTCCTAACTTTTACACTTAATTTCCGAGTTTTGCTAGAGAGGGACTTAGTGCTAATTCGACCAACAAGGTATATCACTGCTACAGCTATCATCCTTTCCATGAATACAATCTAAGACATCCTTTCTAGAGTAAAATCTAAGAATATATATATTTCAGCAGTAATATGATTTAATGAAGATCAAAAGTGAAATTTCACAAAGAACTAGTCGATACATAGAAAAATACCTGGAATAGAGTTGATTACTTAATGGTGGTTTCTCCTTGTGATGCTGCGAATAGATTACCAAGACAATCAAATCCTTTAGCCAATCTAGGAATAATCCCAGACCCAGAGGATGTCTCCTCTGTCCCTGTGCCCAGATTTCCAAGAACCCAAAGACTCCTTCCCAGAGAATTTATCTAATTTAAGCAGAATTCATTTCTTTTCTCTCAAAAACATCACCCCCCCTTCTCCTCCATATCTCCTCCCTTAAATAATCTCCCTCCACCGCCTCTTACTTCCCGAGGTATTATCCTTATTAATAGTGATATTATATGTATTTATGGTGGTATAATTTTCATTATATTTGGATAGGAATATAATTTAAACAACCTTCCTCCACCGCCTCTAACCTCTCGAGGCCTTATCCATCTTAATGTTGATATTAAATGTTTTCATGGTGAGGTGATCCATATTAATGGGGTTATGAATATAGGTTTTGATCGTGGATTAACAATAGTCAGTCTTCCAAGCTAACTTTGGGGTGGACAGGTATTGAATGATATGGAAAATGGTGAAACATGTAAAAAGGTCGATTGGTAAGAAACGATGATGAGACAAGTAGTGCGCTCAAAACAAAACATATGTACGAGAAAGGTCAAAATAGAAGGAAAAAGGGGGAACGGTACTCCAAAAAGTGCAAAGATACAGTGCAAAGGATACAAAGAGAAATAATTTAAACTTTGGCTGCCTCTCAAAGGGGCACGCGAGGGAATTCTCCATACGGTAATTGCCGCGGGGGTTGAAAGGCGAAAGGGGAGACAGACCCATACCCCTGCGGAGTTATATTGAAGCGCCATGGTGTGGGCCCAAAGTAAAGAGCTACGTGGCATATCAAAGCATTGGGATTTTGGTGACGTGGTAGATCGGAACGTGGGCCCTAAAGACTGGTACACAGTATATTTAACTTGGCTCACGAATAAAAGGTTTCAAGAATCGTATGGTTCATTGAAACGAAAAGGTAAGGTATGTCTCTAGGCTAACTGGTACAGAGGCCCGTACCAGTATTAAACCCGACATGCGATGTTCACCTGTCCCTAGCTGACGCCCAATCCCTATGCACCGTGTGCTCCACTGTCAGTGTCCTTATGACACTTTCCCTCCGTTTATTTTACCCACCCGCCTGTTTACCTCAGAACGCTCAGTCGTAAAATAACAATCTTACCGTAGTTTACTCCAGTAAAAGTTGCAGGTCTTCCAGCCACAGTATAAACTAAGTGGGAATCAGAGCCAAGGTCTACCCAGTCACTATCAACACCCCCGCGTTGTTTTCCTCAGTATATTTCCCTGTTGCACAGGTATTTCGTCCCCCATTTACTCTCTACTTTCCTTTCGTCTTTTAAAAGTTTTATATGTCAATCATGGGAAGGGGCACCCCCAAGAAAGCCGAACTAGAAACCCCTCAGGTATGAGAAACTAGAAACCCTCCCGGGTTTGAGCCTTTCAGGTATGAGAAACTAGAAACCCTCTCGGGTTTGAGCCTTTCATCGACCCGCAAGCCGAAATCCATGACCCCCAATACCCTTTTCATATCAGTAGCATTAAACCCCAGCTTTTTAGACGACATGTTGAGAATAGAGACCGGTACCGGGTGGTTGTATCTAGATTATACCATCAAATTACTCCCCAAGTCTATTTTGTGGTTGATTTTATTTGTTGGCTCAGAGATGCTTATGATGAGTAGCGGGGCACGTTTACCTCCCCTCAAGGGAAAAAGATATTTTCTCTCTCCCACGACCTCATCAGGCAAGCCCTCCACTTTCCCACTAGTGACACATATATCAGTTTCAGTGAAGTGGCTTTAACCTCCCAGTTCACCAAACTACCATTGGAGCGCCAAAACGACTTCATTTCCTCCATCACCATCAACCAAGCTGCTTCACTTCCCGCTGCTGACGCTTTCCCGCTGAGCATGTTCAAAGAGGAAGTGCAGCCCATCCTCACCCTCATCGTTGGTCTTTTAGGAGTAGGCACTTTGGGGGAAACCACCAGGGTATGTGTTTATTTCCCATGGTTAATGTCTCAAAGGGGGGTAGTGTTAGATATCCCTAGTTTCCTTGTGGATAACATTAGGACCCAGTTCTGGGAGCTTTCAGAAGCCCGTCACTTCTATTTCTGTTCAATGGTCTTCTATATTTTCTTACATCAGCACGCTGATAAGGTTGAGAGTTTGGGTTTAGATAGGGTATATGACGTGAATTCCCAACCCCGACCAGTTTTTGACTAGAATTGTTCTATACGCCAATTACCTAAGGGGGAGGGTTATTCCAGTTTTGTAAATAGTTTCATGTCCATTTCCTATACTATTATCCACGATTCACCCTCACCTAGAGTTTTTCCGGAGATGAAGAGCTGGCTACAAGACGGAAAATCCCAGAGCACTGGGGACTGGTATCTATTTGACAACTACACTGAGATTCGGGTCTACGGAGCTGAGGTTTCCCCTTGCCAGCTGTTTGTGTTTCCTGTTCGACGAGTATATGCGCTAGAGTACATTCGGTAGACCCTCAAGGCCGACCAACTCCATTTTGTCCCTGAAAAGAAGGGTTTCATCCTGAGACTTCCCATCACAATCAGCCCTTTTGTTGTGAATTCGAGACATGCCCTTCCCATTGTCGAGAAAATGTTTCAAGGCTTGGACCTAAGGTTAGGTAAGGGTTGGGCCTACGATCCTCGGGAAATTATCTCAAACAAAAGGAAGAGGAACAAGTCCCACAACTTATATACATGAATCAAGGCCTTTCATGGAATGGAGGGCTAACCTTGAAACTTGGCCTTTGGTTTCGAAGATGGAGATAGATTCATCCGCCACAGGGGAAGAGGAGGACGTCAATAAAGGGAAAGGCGGGGAAGAAGCAGGTACCTCAGAAGCAGGTTCTCCCTTTCGCAAAAAGCAGAAAACAACCTCCAGTGAGGCAGAATTCATAGGGGAAGAGAAACTGCTAGAACCATTCACGCCGTATGGTCAACTGGACAAGAGAAAAGCCGGGATAAAAGTGCTGAGAGATAGTACCACCTCTTCTGAATTTTCAGAAGTCTCACAAGCCATCAGAGATCTTACCTCACCAAGGGCAGTTGCAAGGAACTGGGTAAATAGAACGATCAGGGATAAGTACAAAGCTGAGCTGGAAGGATATGTGGAGAAATATCACACCAGGGTTTCTGCCACCATGAACGTGGACACAAAACACCTGGTATTATCTATGGTTGAGGCCATCTTAGATCCCAATATAGGTACCACTAGTTACCGGGTGCTCGAACATGCAATTGACATGGCCAAGGTGCTAGCAACCGATATGTGTAACCTGTTTCAGGTCATAGGGGATATGTTGAAGGACAAGGTGATGCGGGTCACCATTGCACTGAGAAAGGACAAAGAATGAATAGGTGAGGGCGACCCTAAAAAATGAACAGGAAAACTCTTGCGCCCAGGAAAATCAATTTCGAAGCCTCCAAGAGTTAATCAAGGGAAAGGATATGGGAGAAACAAACCCGCAACGCGCTTTGATAGAACGATTGTAGAAGGAGGTCGCGTCATTGAAAGGTAAGGTCAACATACCAGCCTCCCACCCTATGCAGACAACCGAATTGGCACAAGAAGAGAAGGAAAAAGTTGAACTGGCTAACACACTGTCAAAAGAGAGGGAGGAAAAAGAAAAAATGACTGAAACAATTTCCACTCTGTGGAGTAGATTGACAGAGTTACAAAACACATGGGACACGCACAGCTGCATGCCCACTACAACCCCACCAGAGAAAAGTCTGCTGGCAGAGCAACTGAATGCAGCAAGAGCTGCAAATGATATATTAGAGAAGCAGGCGTCCACCGCTAAGCAGAAGATCACTGATTTGGAAAAACTCCCGGTGGAAAATAGCAGAATAATAGAGACACTGCAGAAAGAGGTCGAGCAGGAAAAGAAGACAAGAGCCGACCAGCAGAAAACCATCGTTGACCTCAAAAGTCGCATGAAGGGCAATATCACCCTTAGTGAAGCGAGAGGTATAATCTGGTCGGACATAATCGTAGCAGTGATGGAACAGTGGGGTTTCCTAAGAACGATGGGAGAAAATAAATCTGCTATACCATATCTCAATAGGAAATTGCAGGAGGCAGACCTCAACTTGTCCGTCAGAGCCCTGCACGCCAGAAGCTATATTTCATTCTTGAAGGGACTGGAATCTGATGAGGTGGAAAGCATGGCATACCAAGTTGATTCATGGAAGTTTTTGAATGTCAGAAAATCATTGAAAAGGAGGCGGTCCGAGTTACAGCTTCGAGAGCCCTGCAGCAGGTAGTAGCGAACGTGGGTTGTTTTGATGCAGTATGGGGTGAGATTACCACAACTGGACTGCCATCTTGTTGGGACTCAACCACTCCTTTCGTGTTATGACCGTTGACAGAGTATAAGACACGCCTATAGGAAGAAAAAGACCGGACGGACATTCTGTCAGATAAAACCACACGGTTAAAGGCCGAAAAAATTGTTTCATCCCTCCGCCAAGAGTTTGCCCTTCTTCATCTCATAAAGCACAGGCTCCCCACCGATGCAAGTTTCAACGACCTCACAGAGGCCTATGTTAGGGTGTAAAAATTCGTAGCAACGCCCGAACCATCAGCAGATAGCCAGCAAAGATGCACTCAGTTCTCCAGTTAGATCACCAGCTCATCCGCTAATGTTCCACCACTAGCATCTGCAACTGCCTCAACCCCTTCGCATCTGTGAAACACTGTCAACTCATGATTGGGCCTCAGTGGCCTTTTTACTTTTTACTTAGTTAGCTATTTTTAAAGTTTCAAGTGGGCTTCATGTTCCACTTCATCATTTCACTTTTTACCAAACTGTTGTTTAATATTTTGTTTTAAAAACGACCGAGTACCTGACTGTCCATGATGAGAGGCCTTTATTCCTCATCATAAATTTTGTTATTTTGATAAGGACCTTTAACAGATTTTGATCATGCGAAGAAGATATTTTTCCCAAAAATATCTTCTTGCAGAGTTATGAAGATGTCTATATAAGAAAGATCTAAAGAGAAGAACAGGTTCCAAATTTTCGGAAGAATTGACTGTAAAAGGATGTCTTGTATGCTTTTGTTCAAATTGTAATGCAAATGTGAAGAGCCCGTCTGTTAGGTCCCTATATTACTAGTATAGTCCCTTATTTTTGTTAGTGTAACCCCCTTATTGTTATTATTGTACCCTTGTAACCCCCATTTTGTTATTATTGTGCCCTTAAATTATTATTGTTAGGTCGGCTAGGATTACATTGTGGTCCACTAGGATTACATTATGGCCCCATGGACTCCTATATATAGAAAGGAGGTTTTGTAAATTGTATCATCGAAGAATTGTTAATTTATGTAATGTATTGGAGGTTTCCCCCTTGAAGTGGCTTATTTATCAGGCGTTCATATCTCTTTTCTTCTATTTTTGGAGCTGGTTACACAACATTTGGTATCAGAGGTTTGGGATTCTAGGGTTTTGCTGCTCCAAACAGGTCATCGTGGCATTTTCGCTATAACTTTTTTTCTACGAAGTTGCAAAAGCTGAAATTTTTATGGTGTGAAGCTGAAATCCTGAGGAATATTTTCTGAAAATTTCAGAGCTTGGTTCGCAATATTTTCGCAGATATCATCTGTGGAAGTTAGGTCTTTTTTCAAGCTCCTAAATAGGTCATCGTGGAATTTTCGCTATAAATTTTTTTCTAAGAAGGTTCAGAATCTGAAATTCGTATGGTGTGAAGCTGAAATCCTAAGGAAATTCGTCAAAAACTTTTAGAGCTTGTTTCACAACATTTGTGGAGATATGATCTGTGGAAGCTAGTGTTTTTTCAGGCTCCTGAATTTCATCTCAAAGAGGTGATCGTGGGAAAAGTTCAATAACTCTCTCTCTGGGAAGTGGATTTGAGTGTCATAAAAAGTGGCCGCAAGTACACGAAATTTAGTTTCTTGGCTATCAATTTCAGAGATAAAGGATGAAACAGTGACACGTGGCAAGTCCTACAAGTTTTCTCTACTGAACCAGTCCAGAATTAGGTCATTGTGGGAGATTGGACACAACTTTGTCTTGGGGAATCCAAATTAGATCAGACCTGTGGAATTTGAAAGAAGATTTAGAGGGATACTACAGGGGTTAATTTCAGATATTTAATATTTTCAATTACAGAGATAATTCAATTTCAATATCGAGCTCCTCAAAGCAAGTAAAAGGTATCAATATTGGATTCTAAAATGGCGCCTAAAAAGAATTCAACACCCATTAAGCCTTCAGAAGGCTCTACCATGACTCATGAAGATGAAGAATTGTAACATGATCTATCAAAATTACAAGAGCAAGTGCAACAAATTTCACTCTCGCAAAAAGCAACAAAAAATGAAATGGAAGTTTTGAAGAAAGGCGTGGAAGTGAAGATGGACGGTTTGAAGAAAGACATGGAAGCTAAGATGGATGGCGTGGAAGTGAAGATGGACGGTTTGAAGAAAGGTGTAGAAGCTAAGATGGATGGCATAGAGGCTGGCATGGAATCTAAGATGGATGACATGGAAGCTAAGATCGATGAGAAAATGGAAAACATGAAGAATTTTCTAAAAGCAGACATGGAAGGTTTGACAAAGTTTATACAAGAAAGGTTTCCTAATGGTGAAAAGATAGTAGAAGAACCTCATGATGAGAAGAAAATAAATGTTAATTGTGATTTCATAAACTCTAATGTTGGCGGGAAGAACCACCATATTCCAAAGATGGATATGAGGAAGTTTGATGGAAAGGATCCTGTAACATGGATACTACAGATGGAGCAATATTTTGATCTCCATAACGTGCAAAACACACAAAAGGTACGCATTGCAACTTTACATTTAGAACAAAGTACATTTGTATGGTATCGATGGCTTTGCTCCCGTAAAAAAATTATCACTTGGTCAATTTTTACGGAGGAAATGATAGCACATTATGAGGATACAAAGAGCAACACCTTCTTTAGCCAATTGATAAATCTCAAACAAAAGGGTTTAGTGGGTCAGCACATTGAGGACTTCCAAAAATTGAATATAAGGGTAACTAATATTCTAGAGGAACACAGGATTGATCTCTTCTTAGGTACTCTAAAGGATAACATCCAACATGAAGTTCGTGTTTTGAACCTAATTCATTGGAGAAGGCATTCAGGTTGGCAAGAAAATTTGAATGTAAAATTATGGTGACAAGGAAGCCTACCACTCAATTCTATAAAGAAGGAAGTGTTTCTATGCCTAGATTTCCACAACCTACAAGGTTGACACCACAACAATTGGAAGAAAAAAGAGCAAAAGGGCTTTGCTACAGTTGTGATAGCAAATACACTAAAGGTCATAAGTGTGTTGAAAAGAAATTATTTTACATAGATTGTGAAGAAGAAGAAGAAAATGAAAAAGAAGAGGATATACACCAGGAACCAGCCATAGAAGAGGAAGAAATGAATCCGACCATATCATGTAATGCACTGGCCGTAATTACCACTCCTCAAACTCTCAAGATACTAGGGCAGATCAAGAAGAAAAGGGTAATAGTGTTGATTGATTCAGGTAGCACCCATAATTTTATTCATTGTAAGGTAGCCAAGGAATTAAATTGTTTCCTATACTCAGCACCAGAATGTCAAGTGATGGTTGCAAATGGAGGAACTATAAATTGCTCTGGAAAATTCCATAATATCAAGCTAACCATGGGGGAATATGTGTTGACTAGTCCAATGCTTTCCATTCCTATGGGAGGTGCTGATGTTGTACTAGGAGTACAATTGTTACAATCTTTGGGGACGGTAGCTTTTAATTGTCAGGAACTTTTCTTGAATTTTTTTTCAGAAGGAAAGGAAGTCAAATTACGGGGTATTGAAGGGAATTCGGGAAGGACAATAAGCTCTAATGTCATGACAAAGATCCTAAAGAAATAACAACAAGGTGTAATTGCACAATTATGCTCACTAGACGTTCCGACATCAAAATCATCTATTTCGGCAGATCTCCAACAAGTCTTGGACAATCATTCCAAGGTGTTTGAAACTCTCAAAGGACTCCCACCTATTCGTGATCATGATCATGCTATTCATTTGATTCCAGGAAGTGTTCCTCCAAACATCAGGCCTTATAGATATCCTTACTTCAAAAAGAGCGAAATTGAACGTATGATTGCAGAAATGTTAGAGGCGGGTATAATTCAACCTAGTCAAAGTTCTTTCTTTGCTCCCGTAGTATTGGTACACAAGAAGGATGGATCATGGCGAATGTGTCCGGATTATAGGGAGCTCAATAAGCTCACCATTAAAGACAAATTTCCCATTCCTTTGATTGATGAATTATTGGATGAATTACATGGAGCAATTTATTTTACCAAGTTGGATCTTCGTTCAGGATATCATCAAATTAGAATGAAGACTGAAGATATTACGAAAACAACATTTCGAACTCATGAGGTTTATTATGAATTTTTGGTCATGCCTTTTGGCCTTACCAATGCACCTTCTACATTTCAAGGGTTGATGAATTCCATTTTCAAACCCTTCCTTAGAAAATTTGTGCTAGTATTTTTTGATGATATACTAATTTACAACAGGTCTTGGAAGGATCATGTTCAACATGTTGACAGGGTGCTCAAACTATTGCAGGAGAAACAATTATATGCAAAAACATCCAAATGTTTCTTTGGAGTACAAGAGGTGGAATATCTGGGTCATATTGTATCTCACGAGGGTGTTAAGGTAGACCCTAACAAAATTAAAGCGATTAAGGAATGGAAAGTCCCCACAACCATAAAGCAGTTGCGAGGATTTCTCGGGTTAACAGGGTATTATCGAAAGTTTGTTAAGAATTATGGGAGAATAGCAGCACCTCTAACAACATTATTGAAGAAATATGAATTTTCATGGACTCCTGAAGCAACTAAGGCCTTTGAACATCTTAAAGAGGCAATGTGCTTAGCACTAGTCTTAGCTACGCCAGACTTCACAAAAACCTTTATCGTGGAATGTGATGCCTCAGGAAATGGAATTGGTGCTGTTTTAATGCAGGAAGGAAGACCCATTGCTTTTGAAAGTCGTCCAATCAAAGGAAAGTATTTACAAAAACCTATTTATGAGAAGGAAATGTTAGCAATACCGCATGCACTAAAGAAATGGCGAACTTACCTAATGGGAAGACACTTCAAGGTAAAAACTGATCATGATAGTCTTAAACACTTTTTGGAACAAAGACTATCTTCAGAAGAGCAGCAAAAATGGGTCACAAAGATGTTGGGTTATGACTTTTAAATAATCTACAAAAAAGGAAAGCTTAATGTTGTTGCAGATGCACTCTCAAGAAAGAATGAAGAGGTGGAAGCATTGCTTTGTGCCATTTCTATTATCCAACCATATTAGATAACCGAAGCAAGAGATGAATGGAAGAAGGACAAAGATGTATGGACACTCATTCAAAAGTTGCAGCAAGATCCTAGTACATCTGATACATTTAGTTGGAAAAATGATTCCTTATGGTACAAAGATCGCTTATATCTTTGTAAGAATTCCCAACTAAAACAAAAGATTCTTGTGGAATTGCACACTTCTCCTTTAGGAGGACACTCGGGATTTTTAAAAACTTACCACAGGGTGAAGAAAGAATTTTTTTGGGATGGCCTTAAATCTGATATTCAAAAGTTTGTGGCGGAATGTTTGGTTTGCCAGCAGAATAAAGTGGAAACAATTAAGGCCCCGAGACTTCTACAACCTTTATCCATTCCAAGTCAACGTTGGGAGGAGATTTCAATGGATTTTATCACAGGTTTACCTAAGTCCGAAGGAAAGAGTGTCATCATGGTGGTAGTTGATAGACTTACCAAGTATGCACACTTTGTGCATTATCTCATCCATTTAAAGCAAGTACAGTTGCTACTACATTTATGGATAGAATTCAAAAGCTACATGGAAGCCCAAGGGTTATTGTGAGCGACAGAGATCCCATTTTTACTGGAAATTTTTGGACGGAGTTATTTTCTTGTTTGGGTACTCAATTAGCTCATAGCTCATCTTATCATCCTCAATCTGATGGTCAAATAGAGATAGTAAATAAATGTTTGGAAGGATATCTTCATTGTTTTGTATCTGATAAACAAACACAATGGGTCAAGTGGTTACCTCTCGCTGAATGGTGGTATAAAACTTCCTTCCATACTGCAGCAAAAATGACCCCATTTATGGCACTTTATGGATATCATCCACCATCGATTATATCATATTTAAGGGAAAATTCTAAGGTTCAAGCAGTCGAAGATCACATCGAGCATCAGCAAGAAGTTCTCCAACTCTTAAAGGATAACCTGAATTTGGCACAAAATTGAATGAAACAACAGGCAGATCAACATCGCAGCGAGAGAAGCTTTGATGTAGGAGATTGGGTATTTTTACGGCTACAACCATATAAACAAATGTCCCTCAAGCAAGCTAAGAAGGATAATAAATTATCGCCAAATTACTATGGTCCTTACAATGTGTTGCAAAAGATTGGTACTATGGCATACAAATTGGAGCTCCCTGCTTCTTCGCGAGTACATCCAGTTTTCCATGTTTCATGTTTAAAGAAGGTTATAGGTGAAAATATTCCAGTTCAAACAATATTGCCAGAACTTGATGAGGAAGGAAAAATCATATTGGAACCGGAAGCAGTCACGGAAACAAGAACTCGACAACTACGGAATCGATCAATTTCAGAGTATCTCATCAAGTGCAAGAACTTACCCACTGAAGAGTCTACATGGGAGGATGAGAATTTTATACAAAAGCACCCAAAGCTACTCAAGCGTTGAGGACAACACTTTTTTTTAAGGAGAGGGGCATGTTAGGTCCCTATATTACTAGTATAGTCCCTTATTGTTGTTAGTGTAACCCCCTTATTGTTATTATTGTACCTTGTAACCCCCATTTTGTTATTATTGTGCCCTTAAATTATTATTGTTAGGTCGGCTAGGATTACATTGTGGCCCACTAGGATTACATTATGGCCCCATGGACTCCTATATATAGAAAGGAGGTTTTGTAAATTGTATCATCCAAGAATTGTTCATTTATGACATGTATTGGAGGTTTCCCCCTCGAAGTGGCTTATTTATAAGGCGTTCATATCTCTTTTATTATATTTTTGGAGCTGGTTACACAACACCGTCGGGTTTCAATGAGAAAGAGTTTTGATATTTAAGGAGGATTCTAATCTTGGTGCTTTACAGTGTGTACTTATTTCTCATGTGCTATAGCTTAGCCATTAATTTCGTTTATATCCATTTATCTTGTGTCACATTCTGGAATGCGAGTAGCCTACTACTTCTGATATGAATTTATCCTCGTTGATACTTATGTCATAAGATTTTAGGCACTTTAAATATGGCTCAGGCGTGACATACTGTTTCATTTCCAATTCATCCGCATTTCTGCTATATTGACTGCCTTGCGATGTTATTTACAAATTTTTTCTTCATGGGTGGATTCTTATTTTACTAAGCCCATCACATGCTGGTATATGCTTTTGGATATTGTCTCAACATTAGTTAGTATCCTCTTTATTCTACGAATGTTATAGATACTCTATGTTTACCAATTTCTGTGAAGTATTTAGAATTCAGCCCTCTTTGCAGTTAAGCTGCTTTTAAATTGTCTGCTACATTTCGTGTTAGAGTTTCACATCTTGCCTCTGCAATATTGTTTTCTCTGTTATTAACTTCTGGAAGTTTTGGTCCCATTCAAGTTGAATTTCCTATTTACAAAGAAATAGCATGAGAGCTTCGTTCTGCTAGTCCTCCCTATCATAATATATTGCTTTGCTCTCTGCTACATAAGATGTCCTAGGCACTGGTCTTCCACAACTCAAGATTGTCTCTAGGAATGACAACAATAGGTATGGAGGTGGTTTATACGATTGTCTTAATTATAGAATATGGGACTTTACATTTAAGTATTTTTTTAATATTAATTTTTAAATACTTGCATATCCATTTTTAACTAAATGAGTTAACTTTATTATATAATTTTATTTTATTAGTCCTTTTTACTCAGTTAAACTTAATATTAATCTGAAATCCTAATATTAAGTCCTTAACTATGAAATCTTGATATTAGTAGGTAGGTGTACTAGTGCGATGTGTGCGATATAGGCAGGTGTAGCTATCAAATGTATATATCGTACACACGCTAATATGATTTTTTGTATAACTTGGGAATGGGTCGTTAGATACTTCCTCCCTTCAGAAAAATTTGTCCCGAAGTTCAGGGTTTTATATATACTTTTATCAATATTGCGCTTTTAGAGATTAGGGTGATTGTAGAATGCTTGTATTTTAAGATTGAATTTCAGTTTAAATAAGTATGTATCTGTAATTTAATTGTTACTTCCCATCTTCACCGAATCTCCAAACTATTCTAAAATCATCCTATCCTTCCTAATCTCTTCCACTCCCATCCTATTCGTCCTCTACAAGAATATACCATAGCATCAGTTTTACTGATCCATTCATAGACCTCAAGGATATCAATGTCGATTACGTTGACCTGACATGCTTGTAGGCATCCGGCAGTCATCATCACACGTCTAGGGGAGTGTGACTCTCACAGTCCTCCCATGACTCCAAGTATTAGAGGATAAATGGTGGGAAACACCTCCACCCCTCCCAGTAGGACCAGGGTCAACACCTTATCGTGGGATCTCAGGGAGTCTCAACTATTCTTGGAAATCTGTCATCACATAGATTTTTCCGGTAATCTTATTTCCGCAAGGTAATCACTGGTACATAATCTGCAATGTAAACACTCATACACATATTATAGCATATGCATCTATATCGTTCATAACAAATTTTTATCCATATAAAAATTTCTACACATTTCAAATACATTGCTATCTATGATATGGATCCTAGAACTTATATAACATACTTGAATTAAAACATTTGTCCACATAAGTATCAATATGTCCAGTACAATTTATCATTTAGATACTACTTCTGTTTAGTTCATACATGTTCCATCTATGATGCATTGTTTTAGCCATCTCAATCTATATACCAATATGTTTCACTTTTCATATTCAAAATGTAGTTACTATTCTATTTCCTTTCCTTCAATCATATTTGAAATGTAATGAAATGAATCAATAGATAGTTTCATCTATAATGTTTAATCTATGATTTCATATTATTGCAATGTTAATTTAAATGACATATTGCATATCGGTATCCATGCACCAGTAAAGTTAAACAAACAGCATATATCATGTATCACTAGAGTGAAGTAGCATTCTATCTTTATGGGTATCCATGTACCAGCAAAGTAAAACTCATCCTTACGTAATGTTTCAAAATAAAGTTTCAAGTATCAAAATAAAGCAGTCATATACGTATAAAGTTTTCAGTTTCTCAAAATTTAGCATAAGCTGGGGTAATTCTGGTAGAAAGTCTTAGCATCCTCCCAAGTCGCTGATCCAAGACTATATTTGTCCCACTGGACTTTAACTTGGTCTATCTCGCGGTTCCTGAGCTGTCGAACCCTACGTTTGAGAATATGTAATGGTTCGACCGCTAGGGTTCCCTCGTCCGATACCTGCAATTCTTTCCATTGAAGGTCATGATATTTATCAGCAATATAGTGTTGTAAAGAAGATACATGAAATAAATTATGAATTTTGTGTAGGTGGGGTGGTAGTGCAAGACGATAAGTGACAAGTCCAACTTTTTCCTGGACTTCAAATGGTCCTATAAACCGGGGGGATAATTTTGTCCCCTTCCTAAACCGAATGGTGCTCTTATTTGGTCTGATGTGGATGAAAACCTGATCTCCCACTACATATATTCAATTTGTCATGTGAGCATCAACATAACTTTTCTACCTATCCTGTGCCTCTTTCAATCGTTGCCTAATCAATTTTACCTGATCCTCCATCTCTTGGATCAATTATGGTCTGATGATTACTCGATCTTCTAACCTATCCCAACTCAACGACGTTTTGCAGGGTATTCCTTATAAAGCTTCAAATGGCAACATCCCGATTGAACTATGATAGCTATTGTTGTAAGCAAATTCTACCAAGGGTAAGTAATTTTCCCATTGCAACTGTTGGTCCATAACATACATCCTTAGCATATCCTCAAGTACTTGATTTACCCTTTCTGTCTTCCCATCGGTCTCCGGATGATATGCTATACTCAAATTTAACTGAGTTCCCAAGGCTGATTGCATACGATTCCAGAACCTTGAGGTGAACTAAGGATCTCTGTTGGATGATTTTCTTAGGTACTCCATGAAATCTGATAATTTCATTTATGAATACCCGTGCTACGTGAGCTACTTCATAAGTATCTCTTACCGGGATTAAATGGGCACTTTTTGTTAATCTATCCACCACAACCATAATGGCATTATGCTTTTGTTGCGTAAGAGGCAGCCCAAAGATAAAATCCATAGAAATTATCTCCCATTTGGTCATAGGGATGTCGTGAGGTTGTACAAGACCTACTGGGTGATGATGATCAGCTTTTACCTGCTGACATTCAAGACACCTAGCGACAAATTGGACAGTGTCGTTTTTCATGCCTGATCAGAAGAAGAGTCTCTTAGTGTCAACATACATCTTCTTTACCCCAGGATGTGCACAATATACTGCTCGGTGTGCTTCCTTCAAGATGGTTTTTTTGGAGATCTCCACTATTTGGTATATACATCCTTCCGTGAAATTGTAGAATTCCGTCCTCTTCCAGATCATATCCTTCGAACTTAGGTTCCTTTGAATGGTTTCTTTCGAGCCCTGAACTTACTTTTAAGTACCAAATATCTCTTACAAGATGTGCAAGTACTTGATCTCTTAAGTTCACCCTGATAGGTACGAGGGAGAATATTCGAGGTCTTCTACTTAAAGAATCTGCTACAACATTCTCCTTCCCTTTTATATATGAAATCACAAAATTGTATTCGCTTAGGAGTTCACTCCATCATCTCTGTATTGCATTTAAGTCTCTCTAGGTGAATAAATACTGCAAAATTTTGGTGGTCACTTTTAAGCACAAAGTTTCTCCCTACCAAGTAATGTCTCCACATCTTTAAAGATAAGACCACCATGACTAACTCTAAATCATGCGTAGCATAAATTTCTTCATGGGGTTTTAATTTCCTTGAAGAATATGCTATTACACCTCCTTTCTGCATTAATACTACACCTAACCCTTGCTTATATGCGTCGGTACACACCATAAAATCTTTATCCATATCTGGTACTCGCAAAATTGGTGCACTAGTCAATAATCGTTTCAGTTCAGAAAAAGATTTATCACATTCCTTAGTCCATTCATACTTAACACCCTTGTGCTGGAGGTTTGTGATCAGCTTTTCAATTTTGGAAAATCCCTTCAAAAACCTTCGATAGTAACCTGCTAAACCCATAAAGCTACGCACTTTGTGTGCATTCTTAAGTATCGGCCACTCCCTGATGGTGTTTACCTTTTCAGGGTCTACAAAGATTCCTTCGCCTGATATGATATGACCTAAGTAATGGATTTCCTTTTGGAAGAAAGCGCATTTGGATAATTTTCCATATAACTTGTGTTCTTTGAGACAAGATAACACTATCCGAAGATGCTCTTCATGCTCCTTCTCATTCTTAGAGTAAATGAGAATATCGTCCAAGAAAAATTGTACAAATCTGTCGAGATATTTGCGGAGAATGCTATTCATAAGGTTCATGAAGACTGCAGGTGCATTGGTCAACCCAAATGGCACCACAATGAATTCATAATGTCTGAAACGAGTTCGGAATGCAGTCTTAGAAACATCGCTTTCGCTAATCCTGAGTTGATGATAACTCGATCGCAGATCGATCTTTGAAAATACTGTAGCTCCTTTCATTTGATCAAAAAGGTCTTCAATGCAAGGCATTGGATACCTATTCTTTACCGTGGCCTGGTTCAAATCTCGATAGTCCACACACAGTCGTAATGAACCATCTTTCTTCTTGACAAAGATTACAGGAGCACCCCAAGGTGAAACACTAGGTTGAATGTGCCCTACATCTAACAATTCTTTCAGCTTTATTTGCAATTCTTGAAGTTTCGGGGTGGTCATTGGGTAAGGAGTTTTAGATATAGGTTCCGTACCAGGTTTCAATTCAATGGTGAGGTCTAGCTCTTTATTAGGAGGCAGTCCTGGTAATTCCTTGGGAAAAAAATCTAGAAATTATGATAGAATCAGATACTAATCTAAGGAAGGCCCTTTTTTTTTTCTTACCTCTTGAACTGCATACACTTGAAAACCCTTCCTTAAGAACCACTTTATTTGCATAGATGAGATGAAATGAAAGGATACTTTTCTCTAAATACCCTGAATTTGGATTGTCTCGCCCTTATCATTCATGCAAAGTATTGTTTTCCCGGAACAATCTACCCATGCTCGATGGGACTCTAACCAATCCATTCCTATCACCAGGTCGTAAGTACCTAGGGCCATGACATATAATTTTAGTGTGGTCGAACAGAATCCTAGATCAACCTTGCAATCCTCAACACTTAGTTCTATTGGTTGAAGGTCTCCTGAAGCCATTTCTACCTGTCTAAAATCGTCTTGCTTGTAGGCTACCAACCCACATTTATTCAATGCATAAGATGAAATAAAACTATCAGTAGCTCCAGTGTCAAATAAGATTTTGAGTTTTATTCCGTTGATTGTACCTGAATATTCCACTACAGTGGATTGATGTGCTGCTTGGTTGTTGTTGATGACAGCATGGATTCTATGATTTCTTTGGGCATCTAATGATGGTTCTTTTCATGTTCGCCGAGAGTTCTCTGGATAATCACATCGAAGATGAGGTCCTCCACACCCCCAACAGTCCACTCGGGTTGGTCCTTTTACGTTTGACTAAGAAATTCCCGACCAAGAACTTTGTCCCCTGGTGCTGCTTCCTCTCCCATTCTTCCCTCGATTACCAGTCCCTCAAGACCTCCAAGCACTGATGTTTGAGGACTCGGAAGCTATTGCGTTTATGGTCCTGGGAGTTCCTACCCCCGCTCCTCTTGGGGTAAACCTGTTACCATAAGGAGGTGGTCTCGAGTTATTTCCTCGAAAGAAATTTCGAGGAGTCCTTCCTGTAAATGCCTATGGTATTGGCTCAGCTAGCCTGAAATCCCTTTTTATCCCCAGATGTTCTTCTGCATAACGAGCACATTCAACCGCCTCTGCCACCATCAGTGGCTTCCACATTCTTACCATGGCTCTGATCTAAAGATTTAATCCAAATACGAAACACTCGTCCTGGCATTCATCCGTGTCTAGATAAGGAACATATTTCACAAGTTCCATGAACTTTATCTCGTATTCTTCCACGGTTTTACCACCTTGGGTTCGAGTATGGAAGGTTCCAACTTGCTGCTCTTGAAAGAAAGGTGGCAATTATTTCGCATGGAATCGGTCCACAAACAACTCCCAAGGAATGGTATCTGAAGTGAGATGCAGTTGTATTTCCATATTTCCCCACCAAATCAAAGCATTCCCCCTGAGTTGGAATACAACGATCTTTGTTTTAGAAGATGAAGAATATTCTCTTAATGCGAAGCATCTGATCATCCCTTCCAACCATGCTTTGGCATGTTCTCCAGCTCGTCCTCCAGAGAATTCCAGGAGTTTAATCTTTTGCAGTTCCCGTGAAATATCTTCTCTGTGAGTTTTTTCATCAAAATCCTTAGGCTTTTCTGAATGTCTTTCCTTTGGATGAAGTCATTCCTCCTTGTTCCTGGTTGACTGCAACCCTTTTAACGTTTCCAAAATGGCTTCTAATTAGCTTATCACAATAGTGAGATCAGGTGGAGCAACAGGTGTTGACGACGATCTTGATGGTGGTGATGGCGATGGTGAAGGTGGAGGTGGAGACAATGCATTTTTTTGGCGCTGCCACCTTTGGTACGTGTTAAACATGGTAATTTTTCCTGAAATACATAATAAATTCATGAGGAGTGGGTAAATTTTCATACTGACAAAATATAATTTTTGTAAGATTTGAGTTGGCATACGGGTGTAGTTCTTTTTCTATTTTACCTCCAGGCAGGTCTTACTGGTACCGAGGTCAAGGAGGGTGGCAATGAAACCTCCTTGTCCTATGCAGGGTATTTTATGCATACTAACTCTAGAGTGCGATGCAGGGGTTTTCATAGATCATAGTGTTGGTTTGTAAAATTTGTCTAGAATGTTCAGTCCTAGATGTAGTGATAGAAGGGATTTATTGATTTTTATCTACTTAACTACTACTTGAATATTGGTTTTCTTCACCCTTGTGACTCTTCCTGCTTTTGTAACAAAATAATTGAGAGTTTAAAATACAAATTTCAAGGCTAAAAATCAAACTCTAAAATAATTTACTTATTAATATAAATAGCATTACTCAATCTACAAGTAACTTGATCTTAAAATAATTACTATTTTTAACAATAATATATATATACATTATACCTTTTAACCATAGATAACATCATTTAACTTTTACATTATAAATTTTAATAAAATTTAAATGTTTTAAAAATTAAATTCGTAATTTATATGGTACCAAATGATACGAAACGATATATATATATATATATATATATATATATATATATATATATATATATATATATATATATATATATATATATATGTATATATATATATATATATATATATATATATATATATATATATATATATATATATAAACCATATATTTAAAAACCATACGATATAAATTTAATCAAATGATACCAAACGATAAAAACCCATACATTTAAAAACCATACGAAATATATATTTAACATGTTTTACAATTGACAACGACACATACCCCCGGCCTGACCACGACACCTCTGTGCATGAGTTTGCCACGATGCCAAGAGCTCCCATACGCACGATAGCCATACTGGGCGGTGTGGGTGTAGTCATTTATCGACTAATCAGAGGTATTAATAGCTGTATGAATAGAAGGATCGAATTACCCTCATGTATACGCTTATGTCGGTCCCCTCCAAACAGGTGCTCGTTATGCTATTTGTTCCTTAGAATTCATGCACAGATTTTGATGTTTATAACCTGTTACCTCAATATCTCAATATGAATGCCAAGATTTTGTTGTGCCCAAATTTTGTCTCAACATTGTGTGGCTGCATTCCATTGTGCCCAGAATCTGCCTCACAATCCACAGACAAATTCCATTGTGCTCAAAATTTGCCTCGATATGCACTCCCAAATTCTGTTGTGCCTAGAAGCTCTCTCACAATGTTTTCCAAGAACCTGCCTCAGGATTCATGTATTTTTGAGTTATATGTATGCTGTCCACAAATTCTGGGTGCCACACCTTGAAATCTATCTTTTGTTCCAAAAGACATGCCTACCAAAAAGTATGCATGCAACATTTAAAAGGTATCATTTCAGGTTTTTTCACTACCCAACTTTCTTGGTAAGCTCCTCTGCTAGAGTGTACTTGGATGATTAGGGATAGCTGCAAAAATTTATGGCACACAGTTAGGTTGACGGTATTGGTTTTAAATGGAAATAACAATGTAAGGTTTCTCATGTAGTCTACCTTTCATGAGGAACCATGCCTCTTAGCTTAGGAAAATTGAGATCTTTTAAGCAAGATATGGCTTTGCTCGTTTAGTCAAGTTTACTATTTTTTGTGAAGATGCTGACTCCTTCCCTACTTGTACATAGGCTCGTATGCTAGCATTTATAGTAGACAACCCTGTTCCTGGTCTCCGGCTCCCAGCCCTAGATTATCTAAAATGAAAGTGGATTTTGGCTCCCTATGTATACCCTGTGTGTGATGTGAGAATGCAATCTACAGAAGGATGGTACGTGAAGGCCAAACTCCCGTGCAAGAAAGGTCCAACCTGTGATGGTACCTCTTTGCAGTTTTGTAGCATGAATTGAAGATCTAGCCATGATTCATAACTCTGTGGTCATCCAAGCATCTCTGTGAAATACAAATCATGTTTAAGAAAATACTGAAGAATTTGTGTTGATCTATTCTAATTCATATAGTGACAATTCTCCAAATTCTTGCAAACCTGAGGTTACTACATTGAGGTAGGACTAAAATTTCAACCAAAGTTGTTGTAGCTTATCATCTAGGCTCTCTATGAAATCTTCTCTATGTGGCATTTATAGAATTACACTGAAGTGTTGTGTACGATCTTAGTGACATCCTTTAATGTTAGACTCAAGTATCACTGTGGTTCTGTGCGAGCTCTATAACACTGCATTCTTTATGTGATGATTCATTGATATTTAAATCCATCTTTCCAATGATATGCAAAACTCTCTATATGGAACAGTATGTGAACTTATGGGAAGAAATGCAACACTCTCATTCATACTTAAGACAAGTTCACTGAATTTGCAATTTATCTCTGAGGTCAAAATCAAGAATATGATCTGTGAGGTTTTGTCTCTGTGAGACTGTAGACACATTGTAAATACTAAGGCTATAAGTTTCCCCTCTAGAGGTACCTTAGAATCCTATCTTATTGATCTAAGATTGATGAGTGTCATTATTGAGCAAAGCGACTGAGACCTTGTATGTCGAATCTGAGGTATGTTTTAAATTCTGTACGTGATCCGAGATTCTAAATTAGGAATTGATCTGAGTTTGTAAGGTCAAGGATAATCCATGGAACAAAATATGCTAATGAAAATAAGACGTGATATCTTGGAATTTTAATGGGAATGATAATTTCTATAATTGAGTAATGCTCATTCCACTCTTTAAATGGTGGGGGATAACAACATAGAGTTTGAACTAGAAACTACAAACCCTTGTGTTATTTTCATGATGGAGTGTTCAAAATGCCAACTTGTGTAGTTTCTATGCAGTGATAGTGGAAGTGCCTTCATTTGGGGAAGTTGTAGGATTGTATCTGTAGGAAGAAGAAAAGTGAGAGAAGGATGAAGAGATAATGGATGTGATAGAGAATTTGAAGGAAGAAAATTGTTGTGATTGAGGAAGCCATAATGTTTGGGAACCAAATTTCAAGAGTAATTCCTAAGATTCATGATGTAATCCTCAAACCAACAAGTGCATGAAGTGTAATTATTGTGCAAGGACTAATCATAAAGAAGAGTATCATTTTTAGAAGAAGAGACCTGAAGTGGAAACAAATATAAGTTAGTTTTAGACGTAGAATTAGACGTGGAATGCACATAGGGGATTTTATAGGGAGTAATAAAGCTAGAAAATGTATGGGAATTCGAACAAATTCTACTTTTACATGGCCACAAACAAGGATATGTGCAGGTAATGATGAAGCTGTTCAAGACTTACATGCACCTAGAAATCATTGATATTGCAAGTCCTGATAGGAAGAGGAATGGAACCATTCAAGACTTGGATGCTTGCACACACACTCAAAA
The DNA here is from genome assembly GCA_034641835.2 of Pinus albicaulis. Classification (NCBI taxonomy): domain Eukaryota; kingdom Viridiplantae; phylum Streptophyta; class Pinopsida; order Pinales; family Pinaceae; genus Pinus; species Pinus albicaulis. Next base: position 926,449,340 of record CM076580.1, read on the forward strand.
AATGAAGCACTTTAAGACTCCCCTATATAAAAATAATTAAAGCCTAAGAAACTTGATATGGTGGATGAAGTTGATGAAAACTAGAAGATGACATTATTGCAGCCCCTTTTGAAAACGATATTTTATGAAATTGACGGGAAAGACTCATATGAAGAAGTTTAAGCACTTACTTCATCTTATTTTGAAGACAAAGGTTCGGCAAACAACATTTCCATTCAAGTAATTGGATTTAATAATGGGTTAATTTTATAATATGAAGGAAAAATATGTTTTGAATAATTTGGAGGTTGGAGATGTGTCAAGTGTTCCCACTCCCTCATGTAGATAAGAGCATGGTAACCAATACTATGAAGATATCGACACTCTTTTTCTAATTTGAACCCTAAATGGGATGGGTAGTGGTTGTATCTCTAGGAGGGTCCCATCTATGACACCAATGGTGAAGTATGGATGGGTGGTGTTCCTAATTTGATATATCTTAGACAAACACAGAAAATGGATTTATTCATGTATTATATTATATTGATTAACATCCATGTATTGTCAGCAAAGAAAAAAGTTTGTGTTTGCTTAGGACAGTGATCCCTTTCTATTTTCAATTTTCATCTTCATTGGACACATAACAAGGAAAAAGGAAAATATTTTGGATATCATGTGTTTGGAAAAACAAAAACCAAGTTTTTGGTATTAAATAAATTTTCCATCCTTCTAAAAGGGGCCCTCAAGCCTTAACTCTTGAGTTGATTATTTTCTCAATTCTGATATTTTGTCTCATGCTTCATGCACATATTGGATTCAGGGTGACATAGGACAACATGTTATGACAAATAATAATTAGAGCTACCCTTTATTTCCAACTTGAGTGAGGCTATAGATAATGATTCCAACATCATGGAAAATATCTAATTAGTGTTTGGAGAGGAATTTTACATTATCTATATTTGATTTTTTGTTAAATGAATAATTATCTAAATATCACTTTGACAGTAGTTCTATTTACTGATGGACAAATTTGAGATGTACCTCATGGTGCAATTTTGGTGTTTCTTACATTTTCAGCATATCACTTTCATCTCCAACCACACCATGATGGAGTTTATAGCATATATGTCGATGGTATTTGGTGTCTCTTTGTTTTTTATGTCTCTGGTACAATTTTTTGAGTCCATCTCAAAATCTAGAATTTGGGCCAATAAAAGCTTCTAGGACAATATGTGGTGTGTTACTAACAATGAAAAGAAATTTTCCAATTGGAAATTTTATTTTTCTCATATTCTTATGCTAAAAATCATTGTGCTTAATTATTTTCAGACTTGCATGGATATGATTGAAGCCAAGGAAGAGAAATAAGATTGTTTTAGGTGATAAAAAATATGTGGTATTGCTAATATGTATAACTAATGATAACTCTTGGCAAAAGGAACAACATTTCCATCAATAAGGGGGTGTAAATTTTTACTTACATAGGATATGGTTCTTCAGAAACTATCTTCGATAAGGCATCATCCTATTTTGAAAACCATCGAGCATTAAAACCCTGACATGACAACAAGTATGACACATATCAACAACACTTGAACTACATTTTAGGTAGTGTATTCATCCCTTTATGACAACTATTACATAAAGGGCAGTTTCCAGGAGTGAGTTAGAACTCATTCTATTCTTGAGAAGAGAGGAGGGTGCATTCCCTTAAAGTTACAATCACCACAAATTAATTGAACGTGGTAATCAAGTTTCCACGGAATATAGACAATATGATGAACATTAATTCATGTTCTGATATGACAATATCTTCTCACCTATTACCAACCTCAATATAAGAATAACCAATATCACATGGATGCAACCAATACTCATATGGGGATGCTCATAAATTTAACAAGAAAACTAAGTTTATTCAAGTTATAGGAATTTGAGTTGTTCCCATAGTTGAAATAATCAATTTTTTATACCAATTTTATATAATTAGTTGAAATGAACGTGCCTCAAGAAAAATAAGTTTCTTTAAACTATGATGTATCTAGATTGACGTAGTAGTCAAGAAGTTTGTGAATACAAATTATTTTAGTGGTCATGCACACTAATAATGCAAGCCACTCACTATGTGGTAGGAAAAAAAATCTTATTCAGATATTAAAACTATATAAAGATGAGAATACTAATACTACTTTTCCTCATACTAGACCGGAAAATCAAACCAACTTTGTGAGCTTGAGGTATGATAAGAAATTGAGCTTCTTCAAGTAAGATGCAATTAAATCTCTTACAGTTAATAGGGTTGTGACTAACAACTCTATAAATATTCATATGGGTCTCCTAATACATACTTTTCTAAACTCGTCACAAGTGATAAACCCAATCCCATTGAAGGATACCGCATCAAACCCAATCCAACAACAAGGACCTTGTGAGATTACATCAACCTAGTTCTTTCATTGTGGTCAATAAGCCATCACCCATACTATTAGGGTTTGTCCTATGTTCACAAAAGAGTCAAGGCAGAGGCACATTAATGGGAAACCAAACACAAAGGCGCATTAATGGGCATCTTGGTGTTGGTATCAAAGAGGTAACCAAACCAACGAGATCATTATTCATATACCCTGGGTAGAAAAGTGTTGTTGTGCTAGAAAAAGGAAATTATTGTTGAAACGAAAGAGTTTGATTGTGCAAATGTTGGGTTTGGTAAGTGGAGGCGATCCACAAAAATTCTATTTAGAGTAGTATCATCAAGTACCACAACACATTCAAAATTCAAGATAAATCTCTTGAGAGTCAAAAGAGAATTGTAAGTTTGTACAACAACATCACTAGTATCCATCTGGTTTGGAAAAATGTTGTATGTCTGGACTAGCTTTTTCTTGTATCAGTTACTTAAATTTTACAACATATATGAGACCATTCCTGAACCAATTCCTCCAGCTATCGAATGGCATAGAACAAATCCTTCAAGGCCATCACTTAAATATGCTCCTCTATCAATCATGTCAATTATATATTCTTCAACCTGTTCCCCATCATGATATCCACTTGCCCAATTATTTCCAGATCTGAAATAAATATATTTTCATGGTTGTAAAGGTTTTGATATTCACTATTTTGAATTCCATTGGTAAATCCAAGCTCCAAATGTAGTGCACAACATTTTATTGATAAAAGAAAACATATTTCTTGTCACCTCCATGCATGGTGAAATCTTGGAGGATGCCTTCTTTGCTAATTCCATGCTCGAGACAGAATTACTTCCAGAACTCCATACTGATCTGATATCCCTACTTACTAACAACAGAAACAACATGTGCATCCACAGATGTGCCACCATATATGGGACACGTAGCACCCAAAACTTCTATAGGGTCTCAATATGATGAAGTGTTCATTCGACTTCTGACACCATATTAATACTTCCTGTGAACTATTTGACTCTTTTTTCTTCTTCATCTCCAAACCCGAGAGCAATTTTTGTGTTAGAACTATTTCCACCACCCACTCATGTACAGTAAGTGGATAAGTCATAAATTATCATTCCCTTCTCATATTCCACCTGTGCCAATAACTGGAAGATAAAAACGTGCACCCAGTGGTCATAAATGGCTCAACAAAAATCCCTGCCCTATGCGATCAGAGAGTAGAAGAAATTGGAGATCAAAAAGCAACAATGACACACTCTGTAAGTCATGGTCTGTGGGTAATTTTATATTTTCACGTGACCAGTCTCACATCTCTAGGTTTAAATGTAGACCATCTTCATTAGAAATCGAGAGATGGCTAGATAACCAGGTTACAATTCCTACAATGAATTTCATTTCTTATCTCAGCTCACCTGAAAGCCTTCACATGCTTATGCAGATAGAAGAAAATAATTCTTTGTCGTCTGAAATCGTCATAAAATTAACCAAACTTTTAACGTAGAAAAACATAAGATCTAGCACAGAAAAGCATAATACCAATAAAATATACTGAGTATTTCTGGGGTCGGCTTAATTCTCATGCAGATTCAAACTTATATTGGAGATATTATCGAGAAATCTAGATATTTTATATGCGTTTATGGTATATGTTTGCGCAGGGGAGAGATACTGGGTTAATTTACGCTTTGGGTGGGTAACCACCCTTGTTATGAAGCTTATTCAATGCTTGTGGTGGATGCATAAAATGCATATATGTACATCTACGTTAATTTTAATAGTTAAAGGATGGAATTTAGGAAAACAACATTTCCAAAATCAACACTTAGGCTAGAAAACTGCACTAAATAAGTTTAGTTCACAAATTCAAGTGTATATTGACATATTTTACTCGAGATGTCGGGCAGTATATTCATCAATGATTTATTCCAAATTTCCCAAGTGCTTGAAAGGAAATTGCGAGGTAAAAAAAAAATTGGAATGTGGTTAGAGGTATTTAAGTTAAGAAAAGGAAATGCCTGTGTAGCGAAATCTTCGAGGATGCCTTCTAAGTAGATCTACTTCCAGAACTCCATATCGATCTGATTTCCACATTTCCCCACTTGTAAGGTGGTGATTATCTCTCTAGGCATGATTCCTCCTTCCTCTGTTTGTTTGTTATGATCTATTGGGGGGATTCGACCTTTTCTCTTACTCTTTTTTGACTAGATCAGACCAAAAAAGAGAGGAAATTATGAGATATAAATAGAATCATCTCCTGTTGGTTGGCTTCAGGTATACGACTCCTCCCTTGACTCCTCCGGCTCCGCTAGTCAAAGCCCTGCGTAGAAGTGTTGGGAGATGTTCAATGAAGGAATACACAAACAATTTGAAAGGCTATTTTATCACATTTTGACCATTTATTCCCTATGACAGTAGGTACCCATGGTATGGGATTTTATAAAACCCATCCCCTTAAATCTCTAAGACCCCGCTCAAATTTCGTAAACGTTTTAGCCCAAACACTTTAATTTTCATTTTCTTTGTTTTGGGGTTGGTTTTATTTTTTCGGGTTTGTCATGTAAGCCTTAAAAGTTGAATGGGTATTATTTTTTTCTCCACATAAAATGGGTTGGAAGGTGGGTGGAGATAAAGTCGTAAAAGTGGATTAGTGTTTTTAATTTAAATTAAGACTTTTCATCGACCATTGATTAAAGTAGGGAGGGGAGAATTGAACTAATAATTTTTAATTAAAATTTATAAATCATGTAAATAGAAATAAATTATATAAAGTAATTAATGGTAATTTATGTGGGTATAGAATATAAAATGATAGGGTGCATTGTTAAGATATTCACCGGTGTTAACGTCACTAGTTTGAAACTATGTAGGCAAAAATATAGTCATGTTAAGAGCTAGTGTGGTCGAGCTCGGGTGCGATACCCTAGTGATTTTAATGGCTTAGATGCCCTTGGGTCTCGATTAATCAAGCCAAAGGTTGATTGTATAGACATCTCAAGAATCACACAACTTAGCAAACCAAATAATATTAGTGGTGGTTTATAAGGAATTCAATTTCATTTTTTTTTAGATATCTTTGGATTTCCAATAATTAATCCACTTGTTTATATTAAAAAATAAAAATATACAATCAATTAAAAATCATTCTAGATTATGTTTTCAAGTTAAAAGTATTTTTATTTTTTATATTCCCACTTTTGTTTAATGGTCAAGCATTTGAAGGGTATTGTCAATTTTGTTCAGTGTTCAAGTTAAGGTAGTAGAATGAAAAATGATTGAACTCCTAGGAGCACAAGAGGCCATGTTTATGTGAGAATTATGATAAAAAATGATATTAGAATATGTGTAAAGATATAAAATAATATGAAAACAAATCAAAAGGGGTCAGGCCTACTCACTCACGTACACTGTCATGATCCTACTGTTATCACTCAGGTTTTCCTTGAAGTTGTAAGAAAATGAAAGTATACCCGAGGCAACCACAAACCAACCTTCAGATGCAGAATCTAGCCAATCTGCATCCAGAGAGGGCTCTCTCTTTATAATTTATCTTTGTTCTTAGAAAGTTTTAGGATAGGTATAGATCCAAGAGTTTGTTTGAAAATGGTGGAATCCGCAAACTAGGGGTAAGGTTGAAGATTTTCAGTCCATTGGGCTATGGAGTCAAAGGATGGCTTTACTGGATTTCTATTCTACACACAAGATGGTTTTGCAGGGCAAGATATCCAGACAGAGAACAATCCTTAAAATTTAAAGTGGATGGGATGATTTTGAAGGGATGAAAGGCAGCTAAGAATCTTTCACCATGTTCAAAAGAAAGAAATGAGATGATTACAAACAAAGAGCAATGAAGAATTCTTTATTATAGTAATCAAGAATGTTTAAATTACCAAAGCAAGAGCATTTAAGAATTCGTGCTTATAACCAATTTAGAGGAAAACATTAAGAATAATCACATCTGAAATCAGAGTACAATTAAGTAAATTCTGATTCAATCCTTTATGTAAATTATTCAGAAATGGACATAATAATATTATAAACAGATATAAAACTTAAAACATAGGATAGAAATACTTATTGAACTGCAGTCCGACACATGAATCCTGCAAAAAGTCCTGAGCTTCAAATTGTCATCTAGTAAGCCACAAATAAATTTCTCCAAAACACTTTTTATTCCAAAAACTTCAATGTCACAGCCAAATAATAGAATCCACCCTCAATACTCTCTTTGAGGGTTTATTTATACAAAAAAAAAGATTGAAAATATCTTACACTAACCTAGCCCTCAATTTAGGGTGATTAATAGATAAGTTACAATAAAAAAGGAGACAGATGGTGTCGTAGATAGAATAAAATGTAGTTGCTGGTGTGCTGTTTCCTCATTTTGCTGATGTGCTGGAGGTAAATGCTGAAATAGGGCTCGATGCTGTCCCTTTGAGTAATTCTTTAGCTTGTTTGACACTCTTTGTTTCTACGGATACTCTTTAACCTGTGTAACTGATACTCTTTCATCTGTGCTCATTTTTTATCCTTTACAAAATAGTAAAAAGCTAAAATTCTCATCCTGAAGATAATTTTCATAAAATTTCCAATAAGTCATTCCACCATTGATCTTTTGCTATTATAGTTCTTTTGAGTTTTCTCAACGTTTCATCAGCCTCTGTGAGTTTGTAAAAAGTGGGCTGATCAGGGAAAAAATACTTTATTTCATGTTCAAGATAAAATAAATTCTTCAACCTGTCATAGAGATTTCTCCCTGTTGGTAATGTTGCTTCTGGCAAACTGGTAGAACAAGCAGTTGTATTTTGAGCATGGATATCTATTTTCTTAACATAGGATTCCAGGTCCATTATCTGGTCTTCTGAGAGCATCTGACTGGGTAACCCACTGTCCAACAAAACCTGAAATTTTTCATTGAAAGTATTAATATCAGCCAAAATATCTGAGCACTTCCTTTCTAAATTCTGCATAAAAGTTCTTTTGATGAAAACTCTTTTTATCTCCAAAATGGTGCCGGTCCTGTCCTCAATTCCTAATACTGCAAGATGTTGCTTAGTTCGGGTGTTCAAAAATTGAATAAGTTGATTGGCCTGCTCAGGTCTGCCTCTTAATTCATCTCTTGTTTTGTTTATTTCTTCCTGAGCTACTTTAATCAAGTCATTTTGTTCAAAAATTGCTTGAATAGAGGGCCAAATACTTTTTATTAACTCAATTATATTACCCCAAAGAATTTCATTTATTTCCTTCAAAGGATTTTCTAATGAAAGATCTTTTTCTAAAGCCTTAACTAATCTGTCCAATCTTTTAATTTCCCTGGTATTATCAGCAACTGTCTTCTTAGATGTATCATATTTTTGCTCCAAATTTTCTAACTGTAATTTTGTGGTTTGAAGTTCTGTGACTCTTAATTGTAAACTTTCCATTTGTTTTGTCAATTCATCAGAACTTAAACCAGAAGTGTTTACCTGCGCTGGCTCTGTTTGTTGATTTTTTGTTGTGGTACCTATAGCTGTAGTAGCTTCTGTGATGGATACCTGCTCGATAGCTTCCTTTTCCTGTAAAGCTTGTTCCAATTCTTTCTCTGTTTCAGTCAGTTGCTCAGTCATCTTTAAGAGCAAATCCATTATCTCTTCCTGTGAATTTCCCTTCAAAACTTCTTGGGTCTGGGGGTGCCTTGAGGCTGGCAATTTCAGCTGCTTTCTCAGTGCAGCTATGTCATCATCTTTCTTCTTTATTAGTGCCTCAATGCTTTTAATATCTTTGGGGTTGTGACCCAAGCTGATGATTATGTCTTCCAGAGACTTTATTCTGTTATCTTTGGCCTGAGAAGAGGCCTTTTCAATTTGCAATTGGGTGCTTGTGTTATTTAAAGAATCTTGTAGCCTTAGGGCTACCATGGCCTTATCAGTAAGAGTGGAATAGACCATTTCCCCAGTTTGTTTATGCATCTCTATCTGGTCCAAAGGATGAATGTCCTTTGCTAGGACCTCAAAATTTGTTCTAATATAATCAGTTGTTGTCATAGGTTTTGGCACCTTGGACTTGAAGTGGCTCATCATCATTTTGCCTTGTGAAATGTCAAATGCTGACATTAACCTTTCCTGATTATGTGGAGCCATTTTCAGATATTGATCATATACTTTCATTCTCAATGGATCATTCTTTTCCTTTATATTGATGAAAGTTCTTTTTATATCCCCTGTATCTGTTTTTGGTGGCCTAAAGGAGGATACTTCAGTACTCAACTGCTTGTGCAAAGCTTTTCCTTTCTGCTCTACATGGGTCACACTAACAGAACCAGTTAGTTGACTATCTTCTCTTCCATCATCAAACACCTCATCTATGATTTCCACATCTGGAAGTGGATCTGGTTTATGTTTTTTGGCTTGATGTATTCCTGAGGACTCTTTAGGAGGAGTAGTATCTGGAACCTACCTTTTATTTCCTATTTCCATGTTGGATGGAGTTTGTAATTCTGAAACTTCAGGATGTTTTACCTGAGTGGGAGAAACTTGTGTTTGATTAGGTTCTCTGGAGGTTTGAGGTTTCTCTGCCATGACTAAAGTTTCAATGACCTGTATTTCAGGTTCCTTTCCTTTGCCTTTTGACTCTGCTGCAACTGGTGAGCTACCTTCCTGTAATCTCTGCTGTAGATTTGCTGCTGAAGAAGTGTCAATGTGAGGTACCTGCACTTGACCACAAGATTCTAGGTCATACTTCTTCTCAAGATCTTTCATCATTCTGTGTATTTTTCCTTCTTCACTTTCTTCTTCAACTAGTGTTTCTGCCACCCATTCATCTTGATTGGCATATTGTTCTATTTCAGGAATCTTGTGGTGTATGTAAGGGGATGATTTGTTCGTTATTCTATTTTCACAGATAAAACCAAATGGATCATAAGGAACCCAACGGAAAGTTATTTGGAACTTGCAATGGCTTTGTAGTATATTTTCTGCTTCTCGCTCGGCCTCCCTAGAGTTGCAGATGAAAGGACCTAATTGAATTTTGATCCTTAGTTGGGCTTTCTTCTTCACACTACAAAAATGGATCACATCTGAATTATTCATTTGCCTGAAATATTCCAAGTCAAAAAATTCTCATGGGCACATATCTTGGCAACTTGAATGGATGTAATTCACATCCATAGATTCTGATGACTGAATGGTTTTGATATAAATACCAATCTCCAACTTTATAAGTTCTTGAAAGTTGCAAGGTCTTCTTGATTTCATTACTGAGCCTTGGAGGAGGGATTCCTGTCAACAAGGTAGTTGCAGGATATACAAAAAGATCGATGAACTCAGTATAGGAATATGGAGAATCATAGGAAGAATGAATTATGGGAGACCAAAATATAACTGACCTAGGGTTTCCCTTGGCATCAAGCTTTTTAACAGGGAAAGGGAACTTCTCTGATTGATAAAAGATAATGAGATGATAAATAACTAAGGAATATTTAAAAACTTTCTCATCATCTAGCCTCATGAACTGGTCATGGATCTTATTGGCTATGAAAGAGGCAAAGTCATATTTAACTTCAGGAGGTTGCCCAGGAGTAAAGATAGACAACAAAACCAGGGTTATTTCATCAACATATTCACTTGTATTGAAACCCAAGACGAAAGATATCATATTTAGGATGAGCCTTCCGAATTTATTGAAATAATAAAAACCATAGGGAGGAGGTCCCTTAGGTTGATGTTCAGGCAACATGAAATTCTAGCAAATGGACTCCAATTTTTCTGGGGTCAATTTATTAGACTTTTCAATCAATTCTTCCATAGACAAAGGTGCTAGTTCTTGGTCTGGTTCAAAATGTAGCATTGCATTGATAGCCTGGGGAGTAATGAGGAAAAGAACACTCTGGTTAGGCGATATTACAGCTCTCTGAGTGGGATCATAGTTAGAATGGCAATAGTGGATAATTTATGGGAAAGTAATGACTGAGGGGATGAGATATCTCGGGAGATTGGATTCCCACAACCCAATGACATCTTGCCCCTTCGAGTAATCGTCTCTGCAGCGACAATAACTCAGAAGGGGGCTTTCATCAAAATGCAAGTCTTTAATCTGAAAATCTTTATCTACTAAAGGCAAATATTCTAACTCTCTGTGGGGGGCATTCAATGGAGTTACATTCAAGGCTGCCGGGACTTCCATTTTGGTTCTTGTGGGTTAAAAATGGAAATTTCTGGGTTTTCTTCACAGACCGGGCGTGATTTCAGTTTTAATGAGGGAAATTGGCACAATTGCAGGTTCGGGGGAACAATTCACAGTTTTAAACCTCAGAGAATGATCTCAGTGATAAGATTTAATCACTAATCCAGTGGAAAACAAGGAAAACATACTTTCTTTTGAAGTTCGAAGCGCTATAGGATAAATACATGTTCTTGGAGGCAAACTGGGTTTTAACAGGTATCAGGCGGTAGCACGAGGATGCTTGAACACTGGTTCGGCGGAATTCTGGACCGAAATTGGATAGAACAGTGAATTCCAGTGAAAATTCGAATTTTGCAGCAGAAGGCGCAGTCGCTTTCGAATAACGAAAATGATATAAAAAACACGAAAATTTGTTTTATTTCCAAGTTAAAAGGGATTTTTTATTTTTTCGAGGACTGACGTCATCGATGTACGAGCTGACGTGTGGCAGGGGTAGGGCGGTAAGCGGTAATCCCCGCACCGCTTATGGACAAGAGTGGTATTAAACGAGTGGGCAACGATTCCATTGGAGTATTGACACGTGGACGGAGGACTAGTCCAATACCACCAAGCCCCCGCGCGTTAATGCTCTGACAAGGGATGGCTGGCGGAATTAATGTGAAGCGTTGATCTTTGGAGGGGGAGATCAGATGGTGGAAGAGACGGGGAGATGGTGGGGTTTTATCATGCAGGCCCGGCGGGGTTTTAAACGCGTTTAACTTTATTAAGTATCCCCGGGGGCGTCTAATAGGCGGAAAAGTTTGGTTATTAACTAATTCTTATAATTAATTAATCCCATGGTATAATGGAAATAGGGGTCGCGGCGGGGTTTTGATTGTGTTTGAAGCGTCGGGTGGGATGCCAAGTGGATGGGCCACGGTGGCATGAGGGCTTTTCCGAAGTTTTGGTTTTAAAAATAAAACTTCGGGTTTATTCTTTTTGTGTTAAACATATATATTATATGTTTAAAGCTTTTTCTCATATATGTTTTTTTTTATTATATGATAAATTAATCAATGTAATTAACTTATCATAGGGGCGGGAGTACTATATAATGATATATTTTAACCAAAGGGTGCATATAATGTGGGTTTTTAATGTTTAATTGGGAAATAAATGCTTTGGCTAAACTTTATAATAAATGGGTTTTCCGGATATTTATATAAAAGGAGTTATATACTTAGGATAAGGGATTTTCACTAGGGATTTAATAACTAGAGTTAAACATTAATATGACAAAAGGACAAGGGAACTCAAAATACTTTACACATCTAAGAAAGTGACAATTTCTGAAGTAAATTACAATATATCATCTTCAACACTTAAGCTTAGAATAGTAAGTTATTTTCAGGGATTTTTATGGAAGTTTGTATGATTTTCCTAAGCAAAATGGGATTTTACTTAGGAAAAGATTGAAAGTGAATGATAATGGATAATTTCAAGTACTTAGGTCTTTTTGATGATCAGGCCGAGGGTCCGGTCCCTCCAAAAGTCAAGGAAATGCCTTGAGCCCTTTTGATCTCCAAATACCTTAGCACTTTGGGGAAATTAGTAAAGACTTAGGGAAAAAGTGATGTGGGAAGTTAATGATTTTGACTTTACTTTCTGTGAATTCTTCAGTGCATTTTCTGCTTGAATACTTGTGATGAAGGTAAAATATTAAGCATATTCAGCACCATCATTCACCATATGAAACTTTGCAACACCATCTACGTACCCTATCTACTTGACACTACCATTTTCTCTTCTTTATTAGGGTGCATTTGGACTTGCAAACCCTTATCAATATTATTTTCTTTTACAAGGAAAATCTATCTAATTCTATCCTTATTACATCCAAGGGCTCAGATTAAACTATTGAGCACCTTTTATTAACTCTACCTATCTACTTATCTGCCAAGATTAAACTGTTTGGTCAGATATTTATTCTCTAATCTACAACATGAAATTGAAAAATGAATAAGTCAACTTTAAACAGTTTGACTCTTCATAAATTGTGGCAAAAGTTTGACAAGCTGCACAAAATTGCTTTATTACAGAAATGAAATAGTAGTGGCATTTGGATTTGCACACTTTCCTTGGTCTATTTTTTGTTTGGGGTTCATTTCTTTCACTTTTTTGACCATTTTATTTTTCTTACCCTTTGATTTTTCTTTTAGGGTATACCCTCTTTACATTTTTTAAATTTTTTGATTTTTTTGTTTTTCAAGAATATGGAACACCTTTGCTCAAGAAAAAGGTTTGAACATATTCCATAGTTCAATCAAGACAATCATGAAAAATGACACCTATTGGTATAGGAGACTAACACTGGCTCCACTTGGGGATGGCTTTTCCTTGTGGAAATTCAAGAACAGCAGGTCAGATGCCTCAAAATGTCTTCAAACTGAACTATGTAATCTCCTTCTTCTGGTAGCTTTATTGTACATATGATAGTGAAACTTTTGAAGCTTAGGGCCTTCACTTCGGGCTTCAACTTCAAGAAGTCACCATCCAATCCAAATTGCATTAGAAAAGGATATATTATGTACAAGTTAGAAAAATTAAAACATCCTAGTAAATAGGATCAAAATAATGCTTCAGCATTCGACCATTGACTGGTCCTTCCTCAGCTTCTGAATTGTCCAAATTCTTCAAAAAGTATGTGTTGTTTCCTTGCAAGGCATGTATGATGTAAGGCCCTTTCCACAAGAAATCAAATTTCCCATGTTTCCCTTTCTCTTCCCTTTTGGAATCCCATCTTAGGACTTTATCACCTAGTTGAAAATCTTCTGCTTTAGTCCTTTTATCAAACATTTTCTTTAGCTTTTCCTGCAAGACTTGAGATCGTTGGTATACTTCTTCTCTGGTTTGCTGCAAGTGAATTGTTTGATTAATTCTTCTCTGAATGTCATTTTGTTCCACTTGAGCCTCCTGAAGTAATTTCATAACAGGAATTCCTAAAGATGATGGGAATCTTGCTTCAAGGCCATAAACTAATTCATATGGACTAGTCCCAATTGATTTCTTAGTTGTAAGTCTGTCTGCCCACAATGCATTGGTTAGTTTCTTGTGCCAGTTCTTTTTATTTTCTTCCAACAATTTTTCAATGATATTAATCAGGCTTTTATTGGAGGATTCTGCTAGTCCATTACCCTGAGGGTAATAAGCTGTTGAATGGCCTAAAGTAATATGATATTTACTGCAGAAAATAATCATTTTATTTGACTTAAATGCAACAACATTATCTGTTATAATCTTTTCTGGACAGCCAAATCTTGAAAGTATATTGGTTTCTAAAAACCCTATGATTACAGAATCATTGGCCTGTCTGCATGGGATAGCTTCAATCCATTTAGTGAAGTAGTCTGTGGCAGTAAGAATCCATCTGTCTTGCCCTGAAGAAGGTGGATGGATTTCTCCAATAAAATCTAACCCCCATTGTTGAAAAGGTCTTTCTGTGGAAATTGGTTTTAATGGCAGAGGTAACAACTTTCTTTTACCCTCAAAGATCTGACACTTATGACAAGTTGTTACAAATTTATTAACATCAGAAAATAATGCTGGCCAGTAAAACCCAACCCTTAAGATTTTGTCTGCAGTTGATTTCCAGTAGAGATGTCCTCCACAATCCCCTGCATGAAATTCATTAAGAACTTTATTAGTTTCATCTTTTAATAGACAATTCAATAAGATTCCTTCATGATTTTTCCAAAATAGAGTGCTATCTAAAATACAATATTTCAAAGATGTCATTTTTAAAAATCTTCTTTTCGTTCTGGACAACCCTGGAGGAGCTTGCAGGTTTAATAAAACATGAATGATATCAGTGTACCAGGGTGAATCTAAGAAAGCTTGACTGATCTGTAGAGTCGCCATCTCCTGGTTGTCATCCAGTTCATTAATGTCTAAGGCTTGGCAATTAGTTTCAGTCATGATTTGTGCCAAACCTTGACCTTTTATGAGTTTTTTTGGTTTGATTTCAATATCATATTCTAAAATGGTAGCTATCCACTTACCTCTTTTGCCTTCAATGCCATCTTGAGTCAAGATGTTTTTAACTACAGCATTAGGCACATAAGCTATCACATGAGAATATAATATGTAAACTCTGAAATCTTTAATTGCTTTTACCAATGCAAAAGCCTGTTTCTCCATGATATTGTATTTTAAAGATGCATCCCTAAGTGCTTTACTAAAAAATGCTATTGGTTTTTCACACCCTTGATCATCTTTTTGAAGTAAAACAGCTGCAATTGTATGTTCAGAAGCAAATGAAAAAATAATGAAATCTCTGTCAAATTTGGGACTGGTAAGAACTGGTGTCCTTGTTAAAGCCATTTTAATTTCCTCAAATGATTGCTTGGCTTCTATAGTCCAGTCAATGCTTGAATCTTTCCTCAACATGTTAGTGAGCAATCTAAGTAATTCAGTTAAACTAGAAATAAATCTTCTCAAGAAATTAATTTTTCCTATGAATGCTTGCAACTCTTTTATGTTTCTAGGATGAGGTATCTGTAATATTGCTTGTATTCTTTCTGGATCAATCCTAATGCCATCTTTAGAAATAATATGGCCTAAAAGCTTTCCTTCTTCCAAACTAAACAATGACTTTTTAAGGTTTAAAGAAATCCCATATTTTCTGCATTTTATAAATACTTGCCTTAAATGATCTAAATGTTCTTGATCTGTTTTAGAAAAAAAAGGTAAATGATCTAGATAAATAACCAGAAAATCATGTATTTCTTTAGCAAAATAAATATCCATTGCTCTTTGAAATGTATCTCCTGCATTCTTGAGCCCAAATGGCATTTTGACATATTTAAACGTACCCCATGGTGTTGTAAATGTTGTTTTATCTTGATCATCAGGATGAACCAGAATCTGGTTGTACCCTGAAAATCCATCCAGTAGAGATATCCTAGAAGATCCTACTACCCTTTGTAGAATATGGTCCATTTTTGGTAAAGGATAGTTATCTTTTAAAGAAACTTTATTCAAATTTCTTAGATCGACACATAGCCTAATTTCCCCAGTCTTCTTCCTTGTTGGTACCAGGTTAGAAACCCATTCTGAGAATCTGATAGGAGCTATAATCCCTGCTTCAAACATTCTTTTAATTTCCTTTTCAATTGAGGGTAATAAAACAGGATTCATTCTTCTAAGCTTTTGTTTGAAAGGTTTCTGATCTGGTTTCAAAGGTATAGTGTGTTGAATGATGGATGTATCATAAGATTTCAGATCTTCATAACTCCAGGAAAAAACATCCTGGAATTCTCTCAATAGTTCAACATATTTGACCTTTTGATCTTTTGGAAGAGATTTGGACAACTTAACCATTTTAGGATTTTCTGGGGTTCCTAAGTTGCATTCTTCCATATCGGCCTTAACCGGTTCCATTTTAGGTCTAAATGGAATATCATTTGAGTCAAACAGATCTTCCAAAGGAGTTAATCCTTTGGGCAAATGATTATCTTTTAAATTAATGATTTCTGTCTCATCTTCTATGATCTCATCAGATTCCATGTTTTTCAGATTCTGCATGTCTTTTTCTGTGAATGTGGTTGGGTGCAGCATATGAATTGCATTTTCTCTTGAAATTTCTATTTTTTGTTCTTTTTCTTGATCGAATTCATCAATAGTTATGTCTTCATCTATATTACAGTTAGAAAACTCATTTTGAAGTGTCAAAAAACTATTGATTTGATTATTATTTACAAATACTTGCCAATTCAAAAGATTGTTTGGTATAGCAGGCCTATGTCTAATTTCAGCTGAAAACTGATGATTAGGATCAAAAGGTAATTTACATGTACTAGCAAACATTGCGAGGCTGTGAGCATGCAAATTTTGTTTCCTGGGAATCTTGGCAAGTTGAGCTTGTAGAAAGGTGTTGAGAATTTCTACAACTGTTTCTCTGTATTGTTTCAATCTCATGTCTTTTGTTGAACATTATCCTTTAATTTTTTGAATAATTAGTTCAGAATCTCCTATGATTGATACCCTAATAGCTCCTAACTTCTTGACATGTTTAAACCCTAATAAAAGAGCTTCGTACTCTGCCATGTTGTTAGTGCATTTGAAATTCAACCTATAAGCATGACCCTCCACATGATTATTCTCAACATTATGTAACCAAATCCCAGCTCCTGCCCCTAATTTGTTTACTGAGCCATCAAACTCTAAATGCCATAGAATTTCATGTTCATAATCTTCGTCAATTGTTTTAAAATGTTTCTTGACATGAGCTAGTTGTTTAGTTTCTTCTGGTATTTCTTGATCATCTGGTGTTTCCTTGTTTTCAGAAATTTCTTCAATTTTAACAGCGGTTTTGTTTATGGTTTCCAATTCCGAAGCTTCTATTTCAGTAGGGAAATCCAACTCAGCATTGTATAAAATAAAAGAGTCCATATCAGAATGTATAGAGTAAATAGGGAAGTTTTCAGGCTTCTCATGGCTACTGACTAAATATTTCATCAATGTCTCTCTGTAAAGTCTTTTAGGCTGACCAAAAACTGATATAGTGGCATATGACATGTCCAGTTGAATAGACCCTCCAAGTTTAGCACCCCAAGATCTAGACAATAACATACCATATTTAGGTGGAATATCAACCACTACTATGTCCATCAAAATAGACTTAGCAGGGTATTGTACCAAAGTAACACACAAATCTTTAATCAAACCTAAACATTTTACCTGACTAGAATCAAATGAAAACAAATCTTTGTACGGTCTGGTAATATCTAGATTTAATCTTTCCATTACTTCTTTTGGCATCAAATTGTGAGATGCTCCAGAATCAAGCATTGCATTATGGAGTATCTTGTCATGAACATTCAGGCTTACATAAAATGGAGGAGTTCCTCCACTTTCTGGTTTGCCATTTACCTCGGGGCCAAAAAGAAGTTTGCGTTGATCATCAAGAATATTTACTGAATCATCCAATCCAGTAATGTTAATGTTTAGGGACTTGGTAATTTGACTTCTATAGATATCATGTTTAGCCAATTCTGATAAAGGAACAACTATCTTTAGTTTGCCTATTTCAGCCTCTAGATTGAAAGGTTTTTCTATTTGAGTTTTAGTGTTTTGCACAGTTGTGTTTTCTCTATTTTTTGGGTCTTCAATGTTTTTCTCTTTTTCATGAATGAAATTTTGATTTGAAGGTGTTTCTGAACTAACTTCTACCGTTTCTTCTACGTTTCCTACAGGAAGAAAAGTATTAGATTGTTGTTTATTATTTGGTTCGTTATCAGAGACATCTTCAATTATTGGATTTGAAGGGTTAAGATTTGTCCTAGACAAAATTTGTACAGGTGGAATGTTTTGTACAGGAGGGTTGTTGACTTTACCTTTGACATTTTGTTTTGCAGTTTTCTGTTTGCTATTTTCTGGCACATCAATCTGTCTGCTTCTCAAATTGTACTGTTTATGAACCTCATAAATTGCTGTGTCATAGCCTTCCTTAAAATCAAAAGTCTCACCTGAATGAGTTTGGAATGTTTCAAGGATGTGATTCTCTTGATCATCCTGGGATAGGAAGACTTCTGGTTTATTTTTGTCATTAGTTACATTGTTTATTTCTACATCTTCTGTAGGTTCTTTAGAATTTGAAGCTTCAACAAAGTTTTCTTGGAAAGGTGGCCTAATGTTTTGGTCAGGGACATTCTTTCCAATATTTTGATTCAGATTTCTCCTAAAGTTTGGGTTTCTTGCAACATTCTGATTATCACTAGAAGACTTTCTTTCAATGGTCTCCACTCTATCTCCTAATCTTTACATACCTTTAATGATTGCATCTAGCTTCTTTTCAAAAGCTGAAGGTTCTTCATTCAGAGGCATTCTTCTTTCTGCTCTTGCTCTGGCTCGTTTTTCTATCAGATTTGCTTCTACACTCACCACTATGCTTTGCATTTCCTCTAGTGTCTGAGGAGCTCTTTCCCTGAGTGAATAAGCTATGTCAGAGTCAAAACCGTCTGGAAATTTAACCAATACAGAGTTAGGTGGGGGTTTGAGGTTCTGGGGAACAACGTTATATGCTTCATTGAATCTAATGATGTAATCTTGTACTGTTTCGTTAGGTCTTCTTCTTAATTTTTCGAATTCTGACAGGATTTGAAGAGGATCTTTCTTCTTCTCCCATCTATTCAAAAATGCCCTATATAAAGCTGGTAAATCAGCAATACTGTTTGGAGTAAGAGCTCTAAACCATGTCCTAACTTCTCCAGTAAGACTCTGAACAAAAATTCTCATTCGGACATCATCAGTATCAATCTCATAAAACTCAAAGTAATTAGTCATCCTTTTGGTGTGTTGTTGAGTTGTATAAGTACCTGATCCATCAAAAGGTGTGATCTTACTCTGGTAATCTTGGGGCAAAGCAGCAGGGTTGGCTGGTAACTGTAAAGGGGCGTATCGATTGGCCATTATAAGATATAGTGGGGTAACAGGAGTTGATGGTCTGGTAGGAGGAGATGGAGGAGTAGAAGGGGTGACAGGTGTTTGAAAAGCTCGAGAAAAAGTAATTGAACTTGGAGAAGCTTCAGTAATTACAGAGATGTTTGAATTTTCTTCAAAGGTTTGTTCAGATTGAATAGAGTTCTGTAATTGTCTGTCAAGATGATGTGAAACAAATCTGAATTGAAAATCTTCAAAAAACAATGGATCTGGAACTAATCTAGATAATTCGGTTTCAGAAAAATTCACAAATAAAGATGTTTCAAATCGTGCATCAAAAGGAATTTCATCAATATATATAATTTTCACAGGAGAAGATGCAGATCTAGGAAGTGGTCTAGAACTTCCTGAACTCTCTTGACTTCCTCTTTCAGCACTTTCTTGACTCCCTTGTCTTCTAAGAATCCTAGGAATCAGATTTTGATTTTCAAATATTGTTGGTGGATTAGGGTCAGGATTTGACCTAGTATGACGAATCCTTTCTGAAGCCAGTTTTCTTAGACTATGTGTTTTTGGATTTTTGGTTTTAATTGAAAGAATAAATACAACTTCTACAAATTCTTCAAGAAATAATGATGTATGATTAAAATTTTCTTAAAGATCTATTAAACTAGAGAGTCTGATTATACATTTTGAAACTAAGGTTCAGTGTATAAGCTAAATCAGAGATATACTGAAGCAGCATTTATTTACTTTTGCAATTGCAGAGCAAAAGCAATTTCAAAGGCTTCCTGGCTGATCTTCAAACTCTGTCTATAGCTTATAAGTGAACAATATTAACAAATAAAAATGATTCAGGTCCCCAGTATGGTCGCCACTATGTTATCACTTAGGTTTTCCTTGAAGTTGTAAGAAAAGGAAAGTATACCCGAGGTAACCACAAACCAACCTTCAGATGAAGAATCTAGCCAATCTGCATCCAGAGAGGGCTCTCTCTTTATAATTTATCTTTGTTCTTAGAAAGTTTTAGGATAGGTATAGATCCAAGAGTTTGTTTGAAAATGGTGGAATCCGCAAACTAGGGGTAAGGTTGAAGGTTTTCAGTCCATTGGGCTATGGAGTCAAAGGATGGCTTTACTGGATTTCTATTCTACACACAAGATGGTTTTGCAGGGCAAGATAGCCAGACAGAGAACAATCCTTAAAATTTAAAGTGGATGGGATGATTTTGAAGGGATGAAAGGCAGCTAAGAATCTTTCACCATGTTCAAAAGAAAGAAATGAGATGATTACAAACAAAGAGCAATGAATAATTCTTTATTATAGTAATCAAGAATGTTTAAATTAGAAAAGAAATAGCATTTAAGAATTCGTGCTTATAACCAATTTAGAGGAAAACATTAAGAATAATCACATCTGAAATCAGAGTAAAATTAAATAAATTCTGATTCAATCCTTTATGTAAATTATTCAGAAATGGACATAATGATATTATAAACAGATATAAAACTTAAAACATAGGATAGAAAGACTTATTGAACTGCAGTCTGACACATGAATCCTACAAAAAGTCCTGAGCTTCAAATTGTCATCCAGCAAGCCACAAATAAATTTCTCCAAAACACTTTTTATTCCAAAAACCTCAATGTTATAGCAAAGTAATAGAATCCACCCTCAATACTCTCTTTGAGGGTTTATTTATACAAAAAATGATTGAAAATATCTTACACTAACCTAGCCCTCAATTTAGGGTGACTAATAGATAAGTTACAATAAAAAAGGAGACAGATGGTCTCGTAGATAGAATAAAATGCAGTTGCTGGTGTGCTGTTTCCTCATTTTGCTGATGTGCTGGAGGTAAATGCTGAAATAGGGCTCGATGTTGTCCCTTTGAGTAATTCTTTAGCTTGTTTGACACTCTTTGTTTCTACGGATACTCTTTAATCTGTGTAACTGATACTCTTTCATCTGTGCTCATTTTTATCTTTCACATAATAGTAAAAATATAAAATTCTCATCCTGAAGATAATTTTCATAGAATTTCCAATAGGTCATTCCACCATTGATCTTCTGGTATCATAGTCCTTTTAAGTTTTCTCAATGTCTCATCAGCCTCTGTGAGTTTGTAAAAAGTGGGCTCATTAGGAAACAAATACTTTATTTCATGTTCAAGATGAAATAAATTCTTCAACCTGTCATAGAGATTTCTCCCTGTTGGCAACGTTGTTTCTGGCAAACTGATAGAACTAGCAGTTGTATTTTGAGCATGGATATCTATTTTCTTAACATAGGTTTCCAGGTCCATTATCTGGTCCTCTGAGAGCATAGTACTGGGTAACCCACTGTCCAACAAAACTTGAAATTTTTCTCTGAAAGCATTAATATCAGCCAAAATATCTGAACACTTCCTTTCTAAATTCTGCATAAAAGTTCTTTTGATGAAAACTCTTTTTATCATCAAAATAGTGCCGGTTCTGTCTTCAATTCCTAGTACTGCAAGCTGTTGCTTCGTTCAGGTGTTCAAAAATTGAATAAGTTGATTGGCCTGCTCGGGTCTACCTCTTAATTCATCTCTTGTTCTATTTATTTCTTCCTGAGCTACTTTAATCAAGTCATTTTGTTCAAAAATTGCTTGAATAGAGGGCCAAATACTTTTTATTAACTCAATTATATTACCCCAAAGAATTTCATTTATTTCCTTCAAAGGATTTTCTAATGAAAGATCTTTTTCTAAAGCCTTAACTAATCTGTCCAATCTTTTAATTTCCCTGGTATTATCAGCAACTGTCTTCTTAGATGTATCATATTTATGCTCCAAATTTTCTAACTGTAATTTTGTGGTTTGAAGTTCTGTGACTCTTAATTGTAAACTTTCCATTTGTTTTGTCAATTCATCATAACTTAAACTAGAAGTGTTCACCTGCGCTGGCACTGTTTGTTGCTTTGCTGTTGTAGTACCTGTGGTTGTAGTAGCTTCTGTGGTGGATACTTGCATGATAGCTTCTTTTTCCTGTAAAGCTTGTTCCAATCCTTTCTCTGTTTCACCTAGTCGCTCAGTCATCTTTAAGAGCAACTCCATTATCTCTTCTTGTGAATTCCCCTTCAAAACTTCTTGGGTCTGGGGATGCCTTGAGGCTGGCAATTTCAGCTGCTTTCTCAGTGCGGCTATGTCATCATCTTTCTTCTTAATCAGTGCCTCAATACTTTTAATATCTTTGGGATTGTGACCCAAGCTGATGATTATGTCTTCCAGAGACTTTATTCTGTTATCTTTGGCCTGAGAAGAGGCCTTTTCAATTTGCAATTGGGTGCTTGTGTTATTTAAAGAATCTTGCAGCCTTAGGGCTGCCATGGCCTTACCAGTAAGAGTGGAATAGACCATTTCCCCAGTTTGTTTATGCAGCTCTATCTGGTCCAAAGGATGAATTTCCTTTGCCAGGACCTCAAAATTTGTTCTAATATAATCAGCTGCTGTCATGGGTTTTGGCACCTTTGACTTGAAGTGGCTCATCATCATTTTGCCTTGTGAAATGTCAAATGCTGACATTAACCTTTCCTGATTATGTGGAGCCATTTTCAAATATTGATCATATACCTTCATTCTTAATGGATCATTCTTTGCCTTTATATTAATGAAAGTTCTTTTTATATCCCCTGTATCTGTTTTAGGTGGCCTAAAAGAGGATACTTCAGTACTCAACTGCTTTTGTAAAGCTTTTCCTTTCTGGCTTGTGTTTGTTTCACTAACTGTGCCAGTTAGTTGACTGTCTTCTCTTCCATCATCAAACATCTCATCTATGATTTCCACATCTGGAAGTGGATCTGGTTTCTGTTTTTTGGCTTGATGTATTCCTGAGGACTCTTTAGGAGGAGTAGTATCTGGAACTTTTACCTGAGTGGGATAAACTTGTGTTTGACCAGGTGCTCTGGAGGTTTGAGGTTTCTCTGCCATGACTAAATTTTCAATGACCTGTATTTCAGGTTCCTTTCCTTTGCCTTTTGACTCTGCTGCAACTGGTGAACTGCCTTCCTGTAATCTCTGTTGTAGATTTGCTGCTGAAGAAGTGCCAATGTGAGGTACTTGCACTTGACCACAAGATTCTAGGTCATACTTCTTCTCAAGATCTTTCATCATTCTGTTCATTTTTTCTTCTTCACTTTCTTCTTCAACTAGTGTTTCTGCCACCCATTCATCTTGATTGGCATATTGTTCTATTTCAGGAATCTTGTGGTGTATGTAAGGGGATGATTTGTTCTTTATTCTCTTTTCACAAATAAAACCAAATGGATCATAAGGAACCCAACGAAAAGTTCTTTGGAACTTGCAATGGCTTTGTAGTATATTTTCTGCTTCTCGCTCGGCCTCCCTAGAGTTGCAGATGAAAGGACCTAATTGACTTTTGATCCTTAGTTGGGCTTTCTTCTTCACACTACAAAAATGGATCACATCTGAATTATTCATTTGCTTGAAATATTCCAAGGCAAAAATTCTCATGGGCACATATCTTGGCAACTTGAATGGATGTAATTCACATCCATAGATTCTGATGACTGAATGGTTTTGATATAAATACCAATCTCCAAATTTATAAGTCCTTGAAAGCTGCAAGGTCTTCTTGATTTCATTACTGAGCCTTGGAGGAGGGATTCCTGTCAACAAGGTAGTTGCAGGATATACAAAAATATCGATGAACTCAGTATAGGAATATGGAGAATTATAGGAAGAATGAATTATGGGAGACCAAAATATAACTGACCTAGGGTTTCCCTTGGCATCAAGCTTTTTAACAGGGAAAGGGAAATTTTCTGATTGATAAAAGATAATGAGATGATAAATAACTGAGGAATATTTAAAAAATTTCTCATCATCTAGCCTCATGAACTGATCATGGATCTTATTGGCTATGAAGGAGGCAAAGTCATATTTAACTTTAGGAGGTTGCCCGGGAGTAAAGATAGACAGCAAAACCAGGGTTATCTCATCAACATATTCACTGGTATTGAAAACCAAAACAAAAGATATCATATTTAGGATGAGCCTTCCCAACTTATTGAAATAATAAAAACCATAGGGAGGAGGTCCCTTAGGTTGATGTTCAGGCAACATGAAATTCTGGCAAATGGACTCCAATTTTTCTGGGGTCAATTTATTAGACTTTTAAATCAATTCTTCCATAGACAAAGGTGCTAGTTCTTGGTCTGGTTCAAAATGTAGCATTGCATTGATAGCCTGGGGAGTAATGGGGAAAAGAACACTCTGGTCAGGGGATATTACAGCTCTCTGAGTGGGATCATAGTTAGAATGGCAATAATGGATAATTTCTGGGAAAGTAATGACTGAGGGGATGAGATATCTCGGGAGATTCAGTTTCCCCGACGATGACATCTTTCCCTTAGTGTCGTCTGCGCCAAGCGAAAATAACTCGGAAAGGGGCTTTCATCAAAATGCAAGTCTTTAATGCGAAAATATTTATCTACTAAAGGCAAATATTCTAACTCTCTGTGGGGGGCATTCAATGGAGTTACATTTAAGGCTGCCGAGACTTCCATTTTGGTTCTTGTGGGTTCAAAATGGAAGTTTCTGGGTTTTCTTCACAGACCGGGCGTGATTTCAGTTTTAATGAGGGAAATTGGCACAATTGCAGGTTCGGGGGAACAATTCACAGTTTTAAACCTCAGAGAATGATCTCAGTGATAAGATTTAATCACTAATCCAGTGGAAAACAAGGAAAACATACTTTCTTTTGAAGTTCAAAGCGCTATAGGATAAATACCTGTTCTTGGAGGCAAACTGGGTTTTAAGAGGTATCAGGCGGTAGCACGAGGATGCTTGAACACTGGTTCGGCGGAATTCTGGAGCGAAATTGGATAGAACAGTGAATTCCAGTGAAAATTCGAATTTTGCAGCAGAAGGCGCAGTCGCTTTCGAATAACGAAAATGATATAAAAAACACGAAAATTTGTTTTATTTCCAAGTTAAAAGGGATTTTTTATTTTTTCGAGGACTGACGTCATCGATGTACGGGCTGACGTGTGGCAGGGGTAGGGCGGTAAGCGGTAATCCCCGCACTGCTTATGGACAAGAGTGGTATTAAACGAGTGGGCAGCGATTACATTGGAGTATTGACACGTGGATGGAGGACTAGTCCAATACCACCAAGCCCCCGCGCGTTAATTCTCTGACAAGGGACGACTGGCGGAATTAATGTGAAGCGTTGATCTTTGGAGGGGGAGATCGGATGGTGGAAGAGACGGGGAGATGGTGGGGTTTTATCATGCGGGCCCGGCGGGGTTTTAAACGCGTTTAACTTTATTAAGTATCCCGGGGGGCGTCTAATAGGCGGAAAAGTTTGGTTATTAACTAATTCTGATAATTAATTAATCCCATGGTATAATGGAAATAGGGGTCGCGGTGGGGTTTCGATTGTGGTTGAAGTGTCGGGTGGGATGCCAAGTGGATGGGCCACGGTGGCATGAGGGCTTTTCCGAAGTTTTGGTTTTAAAAATAAAACTTCGGGTTTATTCTTTTTGTGTTAAACATATATATTATATGTTTAAAGCTTTTCTCATATATGTTTTTCTATTATATGATAAATTAATCAATGTAATTAAGTTATCATAGGGGCGGGAGTACTATATAATGATATATTTTAACCAAAGGGCGCATATAATGTGGGTTTTTAATGATTAATTGGGAAATAAATACTTTGGCTAAACTTTATAATAAGATGGGTTTTTTGGATATTTATATAAAATGAGTTATATACTTAGGATAAAGGATTTTCACTAGGGATTTAATAACTAGAGTTAAACATTAATATGACAAAGGGACAAGGGAACTCAAAATACTTTGCACATCTAAGAAAGTGACAATTTCTAAAGTAAATTACAATATATCATCTTCAACACTTAAACTTAGAATAGTAAGTTATTTTGAGGGATTTTTATGGAAGTTTGCATGATTTTCCTAAGCAAAATGGGATTTTACTTAGGAAAAGATTGAAAGTGAATGATAATGGATAACTTCAAGTACTTATGTCTTTTTGATCATCAGGCCGAGAGTCCGGTCCCTCCAAAAGTCAAGGAAATGCCTTGAGCCCCTTTGATCTCCAAATACCTTAGCACTTTGGGGAAATTAGTAAAAACTTAGGGAAAAAGTGATGTGGGAAGTTAATGATTTTGACTTTACTTTCTGTGAATTCTTCAGTGCATTTTCTGCTTGAGTACTTGTGATGAAGGTAAAATATTAAACATATTCAGCACCGTCATTCATCACATAAAACTTTGCAACACCATCTACCTACCCTATCTACTTGACACTACCATTTTCTCTTCTTTATTAGGGTGCATTTAGACTTGCAAACCCTTATCAATCTTTTTCTTTTTACAAGGAAAATCTATCTAATTCTACCCTTATTACATCCAAGGGCTCGGATTAAACTGTTGAGCACCTTTTATTAACTCTACCTATCTACTTATCTGCCAAGATTAAACTGTTTGGTCAGATATTTATTCTCTATTCTACAACATGAAATTGAAACATGAATGAGTCAAGTTTAAACAGTTTGACTCTTCATAAATTGTGGCAAAAGTTTGACAAGCTACACACAATTGCTTTATTACAAAAATGAAATAGTAGTGGCATTTGGATTTGCACACTTTCCTTGGTCTATTTTTTGCTTGGGGTTCATTTCTTTCATTTTCTTGACCAATTTATTTTTCTTACTCTTTGATTTTTCTTTTAGGGTATACCCTCTTTACATTTTTTAAATTTTTTGATTTTTTGGTTTTTTCAAGAATATGGAACACCTTTGCTCAAGAAAAAGGTTTGAACATATTCCGTAGTTCAATCAAGACAATCATGAAAAATGACAGCTATTGGTATAGGAGACTAACACCTACTATAAAGGAGAACAAGGGTATTTACATTTCCGCACATACATATAACAAAAGGAAATGAGAAAAATGAGGGAAAATATAAATCTAACTAGTATATAAAAGATGCCTTTGGTCTTTGGTAGAAGGGTATCAATCTCATACCTCACAAACATGGTTAAAGCCTTCTTTTGAGGTGATAATTTGAGAGGATAAAAAAAATGTGAAGAAAGTATGATTCTCAACACTCATATAAGCATGTGAGTCCAACATGTCATTGCAGGCTTGAATATAATTATTCAACTTCTTACAAGATTTGACAATAGAATGCAACTTGTTGTCATAGGTCAGGTATCTATCAAACCCATCATAGAGTGTATGGTTATTATAGACCATCTAATGTTTGTGGCATGTGGACACTACATCAACAACATGAATCATATGCTCATATGGGCCCTGTTGTGTAGCCATTCATTGATGAAAGCTACTTCCCCCATGGGATAGAAGTAAAAACTCATAGTTTCAAAGGTAGGAATAATGGCATTAGAGATAATATTGTTTCCATAAAGAAGTGAACCAAAAATATGCTCATGAACACCATTAATATCTACTATAGGTGTTTCCATGAAAGTAATAATGAATACAAAATTTACAGTCAATAGGATAGGGATCATCAACTAGGGTTCTCGATGTTCAATAATTCGAAGCCTTCAATGTGAAAACCTTTGACTTCACACATACCTAAAGGATGATTTTACGGTAGTAGATGTTGCCGAAATTTTCAAGGGTAAGGTAGCGTTCACCCTATTGGAACTAATATCCTAACTCCTTTTACAATATCATCCTAGTAGTTCCCATGACCATATGCTCATGCTTTGATTGTTGGGGTTTTGTCACAACTTCAAATATCAGATCATTAAGCTCACAAATTACAGGATGATCAAGAAAAAATAAATGGCTAGGGTGTAAATTTAAATTAATTAAATTCAATTTAAAAATAGTATTGATTTATAAAGTGTTATATGTACTAAGTTTGTTAATTTAAGGTCATTTGATAGTTGATCTGATAAAATGTCGTATATTTGAAAACATATGAATGTTTGTTTGATATCATTGAATATGAAATGAACATAATTAGTGTCATATATCCGACGATAATTGTGCTTATCAGATATATAATAAAAGTTGGGGATTTAAAAAAATATCAAGAAAAATCTGACAATATAACGGTTGAATTGTCAAAGTATATAAGCAGCATGTATCTTCCCAGATCTAGGACAAAATTTCTCAAGAGAGATGTGAGATTCCCAGAGGGTTGGGGTTTGAGAGTTTCCTTAGAGTGTGAGAAGATTACAGTACCTGAGGAGGATCTACTCCCTCTCAAACATGAGGCACAAGCAACACCTCAAAGTCAGCCACAACCACAATCTAGTGGAAAGAGGGTAGTGTAGAAAAATGAGGAGGAAAAACCATGCTGAGAGAAAATAGATCAGCATGAGCTAACCACCATAGGGAGGAAGAAGGCCAAGTGGGTCGAGAGGTTGATTCAGGAGGCTCAAGATCAGGTTAAGGCTCCTAGCACCATGTTTAGGAAGAGTAAACAACCACAAAGGTACATAGGTTATATGGCACTTATGATAGAGTTGGTGGACACTAAAAATTCTTCTTATGAGGGGGAAGCTTCTAAAATTTTTTGGAAGGATGCCATGGTGGAGGAGTATTCCTCTATCATGAAGAATTATGTTTGGGAAATTGTTCGAAGACCTGAAGGGAAAACCATAGTTGGATCTAGATGGGTGTACAAGTTGAAGCATGGAGCATATGGGAGTGTGTATAAGTTCAAGGCCAACTTTTTGGCCAAAGGCTTCTCATAGATTAAGAGCATAGACTATCAGGATACCTTTGCCCCAATAGCACAATATTCATCCATCCGGACTATTCTAGCACTTGCATCATAGATGGGGTGGATGATCCACTAGATGGACATGAAGACAACATTCCTCAATGGATTAGTTCAGCAGGAGATCTATATAGAGAATCTAGAGGGGTTTGAGTAGTTCAACAGAGACACACATGTCTGCAGGATTAAAATAGCTATTTATGGGCTCAAGTAAGCTTCGGGAGCATGGTACACTCAGATTGACAACTACCTTTGAGGATTGGGCTTCACTAAGAATGAGGTAGATGCCAACTTGTACTACTTCATGGTTGGAAGGGTTCCTCTCATTGTAGTTCTCTCTGTTGACGACCTTATATTGACTAGAGATGAGAGCTTGATCTAGGATTACAAGGAGGACCTTACAAAGGAGTTTGAGATGAAGGATATGGGGCTTGTGCACTATTTCCTTGGCTTGGAGTTTTTTTAGGGTGATGGTGAGATATTTGTGGTATAGGGAAAGTACACAACATATATTCTCCAGAAATTTCATATGTAATATTGCAGGCCCATGGCCACACCTATAGTCACAAACCGGAGGAAGGTGGGTGCTACTAAAATAGAGTGAGTGCATCTTAGAGTATATAGGAAACTCAGTGGATCATTGATGTACTTTGTCAACATAAGACTTTATATTTTTTTTGCAGTCAACCAACTAAGTTGGTCATGGTTGAATGACTAGAGTGCATTGGGTTGTTGCAAAGCATGTTTTTAGATATCTCATTGGTGAAACACACTGTGGATTATGGTACAAATAGGTTGATTGAGTGAGGCTTGAGGGATTTAGTTATGTATCTAGTGGGCAAGGAGCTCCACAGATAGGAAGAGTACTTCAGGTGGCATCTTCAACATTGGGTCAACTATAGTTTCTTGGTACAACAAGAAGCATAGATAAGTTGAACTCATTTCAACAAAGGTCAAGTACATGGTTTCTAGTGAGGCATCTTGCAAGGCTATTTGGATGAGGAAGTTAATTGTGGGAATTTTCAGATAGAGGATGGAGCCTACCATGATACATTGTGATAATCATAGTTATATTAAAGTCTTTGAGAATCCAATGTTTTGTGATCACTCAAATCATATCAAGATCTCATATCACCATATTAGAGATTGTGTGTATAAGGGGATATTCAAGCTACGATACATTCCAATAGGGGATTAGACAATAGACATCTTGACTGAAGAATTAGCAAGAGGTAGTTTTTTTCATCATAGATATAAGTTGGTAGTTGTAAAAAATCCCTTCCTCACTAAGAGGGAGTGTTGAAAAGTAGAGAAGGAATGGGTTTCTTGATATTTTCCTTCATTAAAGGAATTTGTTTGGAGATATTCTTAGACATATATGAGTTCCAGTGATGAGTACGATTTCAATAAGTAGTTTGACTAGTGCAAGTTTTTAGAGGATGAGTTATTTATTCTCTAGTGTGAGTTAAATTGGGAATTGAGTGAATAAGTGGAGTTAGCCTCCTAAATTTTAGGAGAATCCAGTTAACTAAGAGTGTTGAATTTTTTTAACTAGAAAAGCTCCAACTCAACTTCTAATTTATAAAATTCATTAACAGTAGCCTAATCGAAAAGCTTATAAGGAGATCAAAGGTACATAATTAATCAATCAATGCTTGAGTGCAATTTTGTGAGCAAGAGATATTATGGAGGAACGAGTTAAGTGTTCCTTGTGCGAACTATTGAGGAAGGGAATTTTCTCTTTGGATTGTACATATAAATAAAGGAAATCTCTATTTAATAGGATATTAGCCAACGATAGGAAATAGGAGATTATTTCCTAAAGTTTTTTGTTGGAAATCAGAGCCTCTAATGCATATAGGAGAAGGAATCATGTCATCTATCAGGAAGAATTTTTAGGCCTAGGACATGTAGGAAAATTATTGTATTTTCAAATTAGAACTAGCTTGTATGTGTATCAGATATGCTGCTCAATCTTCCTTAATAAAATTATGAAGCAAGTGAGGGTTTTCCTTTTGGGTTCCCTAGAAAAATTGTGTTTTTATTGTGTAATTTTTGTGAAATTATTTATATTCTACTATGTTTCCATTTGGTAGAGAAATTATGTGGCTGTGTGAAAAGAAAATTTGTTTTCAGAATGTTCATAATAGAAAATTAAAATTTCATGGAAAATATATAGTGAATTCCACATTAAATAAATAAATAAATAAATATGATAATCCATCCAGAAAATGAATTCAATGTGATCTATTGGTTAAAGAGGGTATATCTTTATCCATGAAAAAAATTCATTCATTTGGGTAGTTCTAAAACGTATCGATACTTTACAAGAAATATCTTTGTCTGAAATAGGTTAATAATCGATTCTGTGAATGTTGTCAGGATATCATGCCAAAGACTCGAGAGTGCTTATTTGATGAAAGGGAGGCAAGTTCAAAATCCTATTAGTTATGTTCTGGGTTTCTTTGTAGCATACGTTTGTAGAAATGTGATCCCATGAGTTAGTAGATGTCCATGCCATGGAATCAACATTGATTGCTACGATAATAGGTAGGGATTCTTTAAAAAGGCTTGATGCATTAACAATAAGTTTTTGAAAAGCTTAATTTCGTGAAACTTCACAGGTCTAATGGTACCATCCCAAAAATTGTGGAAATAGAATGCATAAGGACTGATATAGTTTTTTTTTTTTTTTCAAAACTGAGATCATGTAATTTTCACATTTCTATATTGATGTCATAGTTACTGTAGATATATTTTGGTTATCCTAGTAATATTGAAACACATGCAGTTTCAAAATACAATATAAAAAACCTAATACTATAAAGAAGCTTGAAGAAACAAGTAACAAAAATAATAAGTACAGAAAAGAAAAAACCACAAATAGTGTCAAATGCGATAAAAAAACCTCTACTGTAGCTAGCAAGTGACCTTCATCATTTTTCAAAACTCCATAGTGCATGAGAGCGCAAGTAGTCTGGGGATCAAGCTCAAGAGATTCTACAAAGCATTCGAATTTCGTTGGAATAAGACCTTGTATTTGGAGACAAATTCCATTTCAATGTGGGCCTCGATGGTGATAGGATTTGTTTCCAAAACAAATTCATAGAGACCAAGTGCATCTGTAAACTTATTCCTCCATTACAATATATTAACTTATGAAAATGCATCATTCCTTGAAACCTTCTTATCGACGAGGACGACGGGGAAGAGACAAGAAGAAGAGTAGAAGTATAATTAGGGTTGGTAATAGAAGTGCTTCTTATTGAGTGATGTCTCATTGAATAATGACTCACTACTCCATCAACATTCGAAAGGTGATGGCCTCTTTGAGTGCCCATTTTTTCCTACAACATCCCCCACTCTCTTCCAATATTCACTATCTTACACTCTGGAGACTGAGTGAAGTGAGGTTCTGTCCCTGCCATAGCTCAACCCATTCCACTCTCCAATGCCCCCATTTTCCATCTGTTCCACTTCACAACCCTGCTTCTCCAAAATGAAAAAACATGCGCATGGTTATCCTTCAGGAACCTCACGCAAAATTTATTATAGCACACCACATTCAAAATAAAAGACCCTAATCGAAATATAAAAAATTTATTCAGCATTTGGGATTAATCAAAATCTAGAAAATGCATTCAGCATTTGGGATTCAACATTTGAGATGAACACCTTACGGTTGGGAACGACAAAGTCTGATGGGATAATTAACTTATGTTCTGGTAGGACATAGTTGAAATAGACTTTGAAACCATGAAATTTTAAACTCCCACCAAATTAATAATGTTAAACTCCCACCAAATTAATAAATGCGTAGAGGGAAATATAAAAGAAAAAAAATCAAGATCACTTTAAAAAAAATGAAGAGGGAAACAAAGAGGGCTCGTTGAAATCTTAATTGGGTGACAAATGGGTAATGAAGGGAATGCTATAGCTTATAATAAGGAATATTTCACACATTACATGACTTCTAAATAGTCTTTCTTTTCTTTATTTTCTTTTAATTATTCATTTTTCTAGTCCTTTGCTTTGGAAAGGGTAGAATTGGTTGTTAGAAGGAAGAGATCATGCACATTAGATTTTTTTTAAATAGCCTTTCTATTTTTTATTCATTTTATTTTATTTTCCTATATTTTTATGTTTTTATTGACTTTTATATTTCTTTTTATTTTCTATGTTGTTAGGAAAATTTAAGCAAATAGTCAAAAAAATCTCTATAAACTAAAATGTTTAAAAAACAAAAGACTAATAGATGTTGATATAGAGATATGGAAATAAATTCTTTGAAAATTACAAGAGAAGGAAAATATCTCAAGTGAGAGTGTAATATGAAGAGTGGACCTTAAGATACTAGCATGCATGGTGGAAGATTTATATCCATAGCACATTGTAAATTGTTAATTTCATATAACTAGATGGAATTATTTGATTAGTCTAATTTTATTTTATTATGTTTTTCAAGATTAATTAATGTTAATTGCGAAAACAGACCACTTCCCTATGTTCAAGTCTTTATTCTGCATTAATACATATCTCTTCTAATTTTATGTATACTTATATATTTAATTGTTAAAAAATAAATTAGGGTGAAAATGTGGTGGTGATGATAGTCGTTAAGAAGAATCGTGTGTGTTTATATATACGTTGAATAAATTAGGAGGCTTTAAAATCACATATGATGCTTACAAGTGTATAAAGAGCACATTTAACCAGGTTTGAGGGTACATTTTATATGTATCATAATGTATGTGAGGGGGAAAATGGTTTTGGGTGCTAGTGGTCTAGTCGCATAAAAGACCCCATAAACATGTACTTTGGGATATGATCCCCAAGGTTCAATAAGTAATCCAAAGTGAGGATTCATTGCTAAGGTGACAGTAGAAACAAACTTCTAGTGTTAAACTTTAGAGAAAAAAGGGTATTAAAAATTTTAACACTGTAGATGGGTCCAAAGACCCCTTTGTCTCTAAATTATAACACTATAGATGGATTTAGAGGCCCCAGTAGTGAAATGTGCAAATTCGATATCAAAATTGCAATTTTCCATTTCCAGAGTGACACA
This sequence comes from Pinus albicaulis, assembly GCA_034641835.2. NCBI lineage: Eukaryota > Viridiplantae > Streptophyta > Pinopsida > Pinales > Pinaceae > Pinus > Pinus albicaulis. The sequence continues at coordinate 926,483,169 of CM076580.1, forward strand.
ATTAAAAATTACTAACATAAACGACTAATTCATATACTTGTTGTACTTATTATTTGGTCATATTTTTATTATTGGACTATAATAGTCATTTATGTTATTCATCATTAATTTTGTCACTCATTATCTAGTTATATATTTTAGTGCTAGACTAAATTAGTCATTTAAGTTAGTCACTTTTAGTTTAGTCACTTATTATCTAGTCATATATTTTAGTCCTAGACTAAATTAGTCATTTAAGTTAGTCACTTTTAGTTTAGTCACATATTATCTAGTCGTATATTTTATCCATAGGCTAAATTATTCGTTTAAGTTAGTCATTTTTAGTTTGGTCACTTAAAAATGCTCAAATTTAGTAGTAATTCACTTGAAATAATTGCACTGACTAACTTCTTTAGTCACCTAGTCACTAATTTCATCATTTGATACTAGTGTATTAACTCCCATAAAATTCCTCCTGATGCACAAAATTTATTGAACTCATTCAACACATATTCTCCACCGTTATCGCTCCTGACAAACTTCACTTTCCTTCCCCTGTGTTTCTCAACAAGTGATTTAAATTCACAAAATTTTGAGAACAATTGGTCTTTCTTATGCATGAAGAATATCCAAGGCTTAGGTGAGAAATAATCTAAAAATATCACATAATATCTATGTTTTTTCATGGAGGTTGTCGAGAATTCTCCACACACATCTGAGTGAACTCTTTCAAGTATCACTTACACTCTAATTTCCTTATCATGAAAGGTGGATTTGGTGTAAACCCTTTTCATGTATCCCGCTGCTTTAGTGCACCCTTGGGAAGGACTCTAGAAATATTTTGCATGATCTTCGAAGCTCCATGGTGCAAATGGCCAAGTCATATATGCAATATTTACTAATGTCTTGGATTTGCACGTTCTATGCTTGCATGGTCAAAGCAACATAGTATTCTACATCCAATTTGTAGATTTTCTTCACCCAAACCCTGATATGATTCACTTGTACCATGGCTATGTGGCGAAGGACATCCTTTCCTTTGTTAAATATCACATCATATCCACGGTATTCCAACATATCAATTTAAACTATATTATTCTTTACACCCAGAACATATATGACATCTTCAATGTGAGAGGAGGATCACACTCCCTCTGAAAAGTAAAAGTACGAATGTTGGTTGTGCTATACCTTCCATCATTTCCCATCTCGATTTGTAACTAGAGGTCCTTCTCCTCCAAGTCACTAAAAATTATTAGTTTCCCGTCATATGAATTGAGGCTCCACTATCCAAATACCACACATTACCCCTCATCGATGTCACCATACACACAATGAGGATGAAATCCAACTTGAACTATGAAGCAAGAGCTTCACCTTCCTTTCCTCTTGAGGGCTTCTTGCTGACCTTCTTGTACGGACACTTCATGGCATAGTGTCCCAGCTCATGACAATGAAATCATTTAATCTTTGAAAAGTCCTTCTTCTTGCCATCCTAACTAGAATCTCCTTTGGATTTGGATTTCTTCCCTTTCCCTTTATTTTCCTTTCCATCTGAGGAATAATTATCCTCATCGTCATTCTTGGATGAGGATCCATCTCTAGTGTTCCGCCTTATCTCTTATTGCACCAAGTTGGACCACAAACACCCCCACTATGGTAGCTTCTCGCTCCCATTTACTGAATCCTGGTAGTTGTGCCAGACCTTGGGAAGGCCTTAAGTGATAGGCTGACCATATCATCTTCAACAACTATAACACCAACACTCCCAAGCTCACCCTGAAATTAGGTGAACTTGCTTAAGTACTGTGGTATTGTGTCGCCCTTTTCCATCTTGATATTTCAAAGCTTTCCCTTCAGTTCCAAATTCTTGTGGTCAATTTTGTTATGGAACAAGTTTGTCAATGCCTTCCACAATGCATATGGAGTCTCCTTCCTATGGAGGTTCAAGACAATATGATCTAGAACTCCTTCCAGTAATATCATTCTTTCCTTGGCTACATTCTTCTTCCATTATGCTAAATCTTGTGCATCTGCAGCTGATGGTTTCATATCATTGCTATCAATGTATTATTTCAACCCATTATCTTCCATGATTTCTTCCATCTGGTCCTTCCAAGAAATGAAATTCAAGCTACCCTCAAGGAGATACTCAAGCCTCATACCATAAAATGCCATCCTGATCTTGTTACTAGCTTTGGAGAATAGATATATAGAAATATTTCCTCCTACAAAGACAAATTCGTATTCTTCTCTTCTATAGTGATTTCAGCTTTGATACCATGTCTAAATTCCTTCTAAATTCAAACTTCTAATTGTAATTTACTAAAACAATAGACTTGAATCCACTCCACCAATTGTGGAAACAATAAACGACTGAAAAATCATGAAGCATAAAAAAGAAAGAATTTAATAAAAAAAAATACAAAATCATTCTTGGGGAAAGCCATATCTAAAACCCCACTATATATATATTACATTAATCTAGAAAATATGAGAATATTACAATTATTTTCTCAAGCCCGAGTAGTTGTGCCAAAACTTTACTGAATCCTGGTAGTTGTGCTAGATCTTGGGAAGGCCTAGAAGTGATAGGTTGACCAGATCATCTTCAACAATTATAACACCAACACTCCCAAGATCACCCTGAAATTGGGTGATCCGGATTTATGCAGGAACGCAACAGAATAAACATATAACCATAAATACAGAGATGTAGTAGAAATAACACTTCATTTCATTAATATCAAAGAACTGAAATTTTCTTACAGACAGAATGGAAATAAAACTAGCTAGGGCACTGGTAGCTATCTCTGAGAAGAGATGTGGCGGCTACAGGCCTCTGAACTGAGTTACAATGAGGCTCAAGGGCCTATTTATCATTTAGAAACAATTGGAAATCCTAAACAGCCAAAACCCTAACCCTAGGATATGAAGCGCCAAAACTATGGGCCCCGTTTGGGTAAATTGGTGTTTCAACTTCCCAGGGGCGTAACTTTGGCATACGATCTCCGTTTGACACGTACCATACCTCGTTAGAAAGATCTATCCGAGGACTAAAAATTTTGAATGAGAAATATCGGTCCATGGACCCATGTTTCTCTTTGTTTTCCCAAAAAATGTCGTTTAGGGCCTCAAAACGGCTCCGAAAGTTTAGGACCCGAAAAACTGCTAAAAATAGTAAACTGTGCCGAAACTGAAAAACTGAAATAGAAAATGGTGGAGCCCCAAGTGGAATAGGTGGGTGACCACCAATATCCACCTGGATCATTCCTCCCCCCTTAGGAAGCAATGGTCCCCATTGCGTTAAGTTCCTCCATGAGATGAGGAAATTTCTGTTGAACTTGGTCCCTGGTGAACCACTTTCCTTGGTGCAGGAGTTGGCCAGCTTTGACAACCCGATATAGTTGGATCTTCTGCTGGCGAGTGTTCTTGATTTGCATGTCTATGATGCAATCTGTGGTGGCCTATTCCATGCAGTCTGGATTTAACTCAGTTGGTGTGAGTTGTTCTGCAATGTCCGAGGTGTCCAGTAGAGGTGGGAAGTAAGGACGAAGGCGATCCACATTGAAGACTGGGTGCAGACCAAGGAATGGTGGAATACTGAGCTCGAAGGAATTGTTCCCTACAGCCTTGGTGATGGTGTACGGCCCGTATCGGAGCGGGCGAAGCTTGCGGTGGGGTCCAGTGAGGCGCTCCTTCTGCAAATGTAGCCATACTTTGTCACCCACCTGGAAGTTGTGTGGCACCCGGTGTTGATCATGGTGTTGCTTGTACTTGGCATTGGCTCTGTCAAATATATCATGAACCTGTTGGCAGATGTGTTGAATGCGCTCGATGAAGCTACTGGCTTTGTCAACTTCAGACTGGACATGAGCTGAATTGGCCTGAGCAGCTGCAAATGGCATGGCTACGTCAATGGGACATAGTGGCTGGAATCCCAAGCCCACCTGAAAGGGGCTATGGCTAATTGAACTGTGGAGAGCGCTCTGTCCAATATATCATGAACCTGCTGGCGGATGTGTTGAATGCGCTCGATGAAGCTACTTGCTTTGTCAACTTCAGACTGGACATGAGCTGAATCGGCCTGAGCAGCTGCAAACGGCAGGGCTATGTCAATGGGACATAGTGGCTGGAATCCCAAGCCCACCTGAAAGGGGCTATGGCTAATTGAACTGTGGAGAGCCCGGTTATAACTGTGTTGTACATAGGGGAGGCTCTCGTCCCATGTGCGTGGATGCTTTGAGTTGTACATGCGCAGAATGTGTACAATCATTCCGTTGACGACCTCTGTCTGGCCATCTGTTTGGGGATGGAAAGCTGTGGACTTGGTGAGCTTTGTGTCCAACATTGACCAGAGGCTGGACCAAAATGTGCCGAGGAACCTGCTATCTCGATCTGATATGATAGACTATGGGATCCCAAAGTGCACCCAAACTCGTTCAAAGAAGAGTTTAGCAGTGGCTTCTGCTGTGATATTCTTCTTACAGGCCGCCATGATGGCCATCTTCGAGAATCTGTCAACGACCACGAAAACACACTCATTTCCATTCTTAGTAGAAGGCAGGCCCGGCATGTAATCCATAGAGATGGATTCCCATGGTCGACTAGGGGTAGGTAGTGGAGTATATAGGCCTTGCTTCTTGATGGTCGGCTTGGCAATGGCACAAGCAGTGCAAGATCTGATGTGCTTCTCGACATCCTTTCGAAGGTTCGGCCAATAGAAATACTTCTGTAGTATTGCTACTGTTTTCTCGACCCCGAAATGCCCAGCGACTCGACTGTAGTGTGCTTCCCATATCATCTTGGCACGCTCGTTTGAAGGAACACAAAGGTGTCCCAGGTGACATAAAAGTGCATCTTGGAGGTGAAAATTTGGAACTTGTGTGCCCCCCAAGAGTGCCTTGTAAGTGTGGCCTAATTCTGGGTCACTCTCATAGAGAAGCGGCCAATCAGAAGTCTCGTGCCCACAAGAGTTGAGCACGGTGGTGAGCGCCACGATCGGTGGTCGGCTGAGGCAGTCTGTAACATTATTGGTGCTACCCTTCTTGTACTTGATGTTCAAATGAAACTATTGCAGATATGTGGACCACTTCTGATGGCGATCATTCTGCAACTTCCCTTGTGTCTGTATGAACTGCAGGGGCCGGTGGTCTGTGTGGATGATTGTTTTCTTCCCCAAAATGTAATGCTTCCATTGTCGACAGGCTTGCACAATGGAATACATTTCTTTGTCATAGGTGGGATACTTGCGAAATGTCTCAGACAATGTCTCACTGTGATATGCCACTGGATGTCCCTGTTGAGTAAGAACTGCCCCAATAGCATAGTCAGAGGCATCTGTCTCGATCTCAAATGGCTGCTGCAAGTCTGGTAAGGTGAGCATTGGGGCAGAACAGAGGCGATTTTTCAATTCTTTGAACGCCTTCTGTTGAGGTTCCGACCAAAAGAATTTTGCTCTCGCTCCTCCTTTGGTGACTTGACTCAAGGGCCAGGTGATATGAGAGAATCCCAACACGAATCTACGGTAGAAATTAGCAAGACCCAGAAAGCTGCGAAGCTCTGTTATAGTAGTCGGGGCTGGCCAATCCCGAATGACTTGGATCTTGGCTGGATCCACATGCACCCCTTTTTCATCAATAATGTATCCCAGATATTGAACCTGGGTCATGCCAAACGTGCACTTCTCCAAATTGGCACACAACTTGTGTTGCCGCAGTGTTTGGAGGACTTGTCTGATGTGATGAAGGTGCTCTTCCCAAGTCTTGCTGAAGATCAGAATGTCATCCAAGTACACCACTACGAATGAGTTGGTGAATGGCCGCAAGATGTCGCCCATCATCCTCATGAAGGTTGCGGGAGCATTCGTCAACCCGAAAGGCATGACCAGCCATTCAAAAAGGCCTTCCTTAGCTTTGAAGGCAGTCTTCCACACATCAGAGGGTTCAATTGGTACCTGGTGATACCCAGACTTCAGGTCGATCTTACTGAAATATTTTGCACCTTGGAGTTGGTCCAGAAGGTCATCAACTGCAGGATCAAATCTATTCCCATGCTGATCTTGTTCAGCGCTTCGATAGTCAATACGTAGTCTCCACGTCCCATCCTTCTTCTCGTACCAACACACTGCACTCCACAGGCGATGAACTTGGTCCGATGTGACCTTTCGCAACAGCTCTCCCGAATCGCTCTTGATTTCATCATTTTCCACGAGCCGATAGATCTGGCCCATTGGGTAGTGGTTGACTGGGTCGATCAACGGTGCTTGACCCCGGCAAAGGCAGAGGAACCCCGTGGTGAGGTGAAGTGTCCTTCGCATTCCTCCAATGCACCTGATCCATTTGTTGCCGTGGCATGGGGGGCCCCGTCCGGGAGGTCGTGGCCACGCCTTTCTTGCCCCGGGGCGGATCATCGTGAAAACGAATTTCCTGGTTTGGGAAATGAGCTTACTACATTGTTTTGCGCAACCAAAGAGATAGTCGTAGGAGGTGGTACCGGTATCCCGTACAACTTATTTCCCAAAGTAATAATAACAGCACGAGGTCGAGACTCATACACAGCATGACGCTTCCACAAGTATGGTTGTCCTAATAATACATCAGAAACATCAATAGGAGCAACATCACATAATACCTCATCCGTGAAGGGCTTGATGTTATAGGGAAGGCGACACTGCTGGCTGACGCGGAGATCTCGTCCTTGGTGAAGCCACCCGATGGTGTATGGATGTGGGTGAGCTGTGGTCGGCAAGCCCAACCGCTTCACGGTGTCCGCTGAAATGAGGTTCTTTTGGCTCCCATTGTCGACAATGAACTGTACAGGGGAGCCCTTTACCCACATCTGGGAGTGGAAGAGACGTTCCTCCTCCTCTGGATCTTCCGGTTCCTCCTTCTGGACCTTTGTAGTGGCAACAGTGGCGTTGGGCTCCGCATCAATAATCTGTTTCCCTTTATCATTCCCCTTTTCAGGTTCTGATTCGGAGTCGGAGCATGCATCTGACTCAGAAGCCCTCATCTCAGCCACTAGCGACTGCTTGGCCCGACACTCACTTGTGTTGTGAGTGGAGCTCTTCTGGAACTCACACCACTTTCCCGTGTCCTTCTTTGGCTTTACGGTGTTGTTCTTGTCTTGTGGCTTTGATGGGTTGTCTTTAGCCGCCATGCTCTGTCCTTTGTTTTGCGGTTTGGAAGCACCTTTTCCTTGCTTTTGATTCGCGGATCCAAAGTCTCGCTTCTTCTGTTTGAATTTCTGCTCAATCTTGGCAGCATACCGGTATGCCGTACCAAGCGAGGAGATGTCGAGGAACTCCATTTCCTCCCGAATGTATCTGTGCAGACAGCTGCGATACTTTAGCACCAAATGTTTCTCTGAGTCTTTGATACCCAACTTTGTGCGCAGGGTATGGAACAGATTCGTCAGCTCGTGCACATCTTGATCCCTTTGTTGTCGCAGCCTGGTCCATTGTATGTACTTGTCCTCATAGCTCCCCACGGGATAGTACTGTTCCTTGACGGCGTCTCGGAAAGAATTCCAAGTTGGTACGGCCGAGAACAGAGAGGGTTATGTCTGGTCCTTGTTCTCACAATAGGTTTCCCACCAGTCCTTAACATGGGGGGTAGCTTTGAGGAGTGCAAAAATAATCTTCTCCCGGTCTGAAAAGTCATGAACAGAGAAATATCCTTCTAATAGATTCAACCATCTATCTACGGTATCTGCGTCTATTTGACCCTCAAATATGGGAATGTCAAAATTTACTTGTACCTTAAAGGGAGTCGCAACTCCAGAGTGGCTACTGGATGCAGATGCGCCGCCGGTGGGCAGCCGTTGAAGGATCTGAGCAAAGCTATCCATCATCGCGTTCCTTTGTTTTTCGAGGGCCTCCTCGAGGAATATTTTGATAGGATCTCCTGCTCCCTCATCTTTCTTTTCGTCCCCCATGGGCGTCCGTCGAGGTTTGCGAGGCTGATCTTGCAAAGGTTCCACCAGATCGAGCCCTAGCTCCTTATACCCCGACCTCGTTGGGGACATGCAAAGAAGGATCGAGAAAAAGCAAACCCCTCTGATACCACTGATCCGGATTTATGCAGGAACGCAACAGAATAAACACATAACCATAAATACAGAGATGCAGCGGAAATAACACTTCATTTCATTAATATCAAATAACAGAAAGATGCTTACAGACATAATGGAAATAAAATAGCTAGGGTGCCGGTAGCGAATCTCTGAGAAGAGATGTGGTGGCTACAGACCTCTGAACTGCTTTACAATGAGGCACGAGGGCCTATTTATTATTGAGAAACAATGGAGAACCCTAAACATCCCAAAAACCTAACCCTAGGAGATGAAGCGCCAAAACTATGGGCCCCGTTTTGGTAAATTGGTGTTTCAACTTCCCAGGGACGTAACTTTGGCATACTATCTCCGTTTGACGCATATGATACATCATTAGAAAGCTCTATCCGAGGACTACAGCTGTCGGGACGAATTTTATCAGAAAATTCGCTGGCGCTTTCATACCCAAAAACGTCGTTTAGGGCCTCAAAACGGCTCCGGAAGTTCAGGACCCGAAAAACTGCTAAAAATAGTAAGTTATGCCGAAACTGAAAAACTGAAAGAGACAATGGTGGGGGGCCAAGTGGAATAGGTGGGTGGCCACCAATATCCACCTGGATCACTTGTTCTCTATTTTTCCTGGAGGATTTCCATCCCCTGGTAGATCTTCTGACCAAATTTTGGGAGTCCCAAATTTCTCCTTCTTCCTCTGAATCCTCTTAATCTTGATCTTCCCCCTCAGTGACAAAGTCTTTGTCTTTCAGGGTTCCTCCAGGATATTTTCCTATCTTCAATGTTGCTAGGGTTTCCTGCATTTGGAGGTCCGTTTGCATGTTTTTTGGATCGATTTCTTGGAGTCACTTCCTCTGTCTCTGAACTCAAGGCTCCAAAGTTGTTCTCTTGGAATTTTTGGGAGGGCTTGGCTTTAGCAATTCTCCCCGTGGGTGTTGAACTTCCCTTTCCTTTCTTCGTTGGCCTTGGCTTAAGGCTTGTTCTGGGTTTCTTGGTTTGCTGCCATCCTTCTTCTTTCTACTTTTCTGGGGTTGCATTTTTGGGATATTTCTTGGCGAAGTGACCATACTCATGACATCCACGACATTTGAACGATAGATGTTTGTAATCTAATTTCTGCAAATAGGACCAGTTTCCCACCGTTAGCTTGATGGCCTCTGGCAGCCCAACTTCGAGGTCCACCTCCACGCAGATTCTGGCGCAGTCATATTGGTCTTTGTTATTAGCTCTGTCTATGAATTTCCCGAGGGCATTGCCGATTTGTTGTAAGGATTCCTAGTTCCAGCAGTGCACCGGCAAGTTTGGGAACCTGACCCAGATTGGAATGACAAATGGGACATCCTTCAAGGGGTTGAAGTCCAGAGTCCAATGATTTAGGTAAAACCCTTGAAGACCCATAAAATAGGGTCAGTTTCTGAAGATAAGGTCCTTATCCTCCTTGGAGTTGAATTTGAACAGAAAAAATCCCCGCCCAAGTATGAGGTAATGCTGTTTGCAATAAGGGGCTTCCAGTTTCGAGTGATCCAGGCCTCCGTTGTTTTTGGTAAGGGCCATAAGCCCATGAACTGTCCGAACAGAGCGTGGGCCGCAAGGGATAGGGCCACTTTCATTAGACCCTCAGGTGGGAGAGCCATCGAGGGAATCTCACCCAGTTGCTTGAAAATTTTGGAGGCGAGCTGCTTCTTCTTCTTAGGTTGGGAAGCGATCAGAATCTTGAACACCTCATACTCAGGAGGAGGAGGAGGCAGAAGAGGGTCCTGATATTCCACCATTGGGCCGAGTCCTAGCCAGGGCGAGCACCCCACGTAGGACCAGAAACCCTATGCGTGAGGAAGGGTAGAGAGCGAGGATTTCACCCCTCTAGCTCCTGCAGAGAAAAAATGGTGTGTGTATGTGTGTGTGTGTGTGTGTGTGTGTGTGTGTGTGTGTGTGTGTGTGTGTGTGTGTGTAAGTCCATTATATCCTTAAAGCTACTAATCCTTCCATTAGTGCAACCTAAAATGGCCTTGCCATTATCAAGCATTCCATTTTTCTTAGATTGTAAGACTTAATGTCCTCTAGTGCACCATAATACTTTCTCCAAATGGTCAAAGCCCAAACATTTTATGAAGGAAATAAATGAGGGATATATTTTATTATTTTTATATATGTCAAGAGAAAAATTTATTAAAAAAATGGAAACTATTAATGTTTTCTTTTAAATTACAAATTTATAATCTACATAATCGAATTTGTATGCTTATATTGTTTCGTGGACAATGGATTTGTATATATTATATAAAATTAACATTAAAGAGGGAGATATATATGTTTTTACCTCAAAAATTAATGTTTTCATTATTTGCACCCCAAACAATTAGGTTTGTGATCCTAAACCTATATCTAAATCAACCAAGTAATCACGTACATAGGATTCCCACTAGGTAAAATTTAAATTCAAAACAACGTGTGTGCATTTCTACAATGTGTGTTTTTAGTACCCACATTTCAAGTCAACTCCTAGTGCCAAATATGTGTGTTCCTTTCTAATGCTAGGAACACATATGTGTTCCTATATCTAGTGACTTTAACACATGAGAAATGGTCTAAGTGGGTTTATCGAGGGTGAGGAGAGTGAGAAATAGATTGGCCAAGGGAGATAAAGAGAGAAATAAGGAGACAAAAATTAAGACCGTGGGGGATGGGGAAGAATGAGTTGGTGGGAAATGGTTGAGGTGGGTTTTAGGTGGGTGGGAAGGGTGAGAGGAGGAGGGATAAAAAGGATGAGAGAGATAGAGGGAGCAAGGGGTGGGGAAGAATGAGATTGTGACTAAGGGGAGAGAGTGAGTGAGAATAAAAAAGATAAAGAGTGTGTGTGTGTATGTGAGAAAGAGAGAGAGAGAGAGAGATGATGTAGGGGGGAGAGAATGTTAGGGTGAGGGAGGGAGAGGTGGAGATATAGATAAGGAAAAAGGAAGGGAGGGAAGGAGAGATAAAGAAGTACAAAGGGAGGGAGATCGAGGTAGGGCTGGCGGTTAGAGAGAGAGAAAGAGAGTTGGTAGGGGGGGTGGGGGTTGTTGTGAAAAATAAACTAGGTGAAGGAGGAAGGGATAAAAAAATATAGGAAGGGTGACGGAGAAAGGAGAGAGATAGAGAGTGGGTGAGAGGAATAGGGAGTGAGACATAGATAGGTAAATATGGAGAGAGAGGGTGGGAGAGAAGAAGAGGGGGGATATGTAAATGGAGTTTGAGGGGAGTGAGTGAGGAAGAGAGTGGGGGTGTGAAGAGATATATAAGGACAAAGGGAGGGATATAGAGATAGATATGGAGGGCAGAGAGAGAGAAATGGGGTATATATAAATAGAGTTGGAGGGGGGAGAGAGAGGAAATGAGAGAGATATAAATGGAAGAAGAAAGAGAGAGAGAGAGAGAGAGAGAGAGAGAGAGAGAGAGAGAGAGAGAGTAAGGGCTCCTGAGGGAGAAGAGATAGAAGGAGAGAATGTTAATTTGGTAGCTCATGGATAAATTATCTCCATTGGACAACCTTACTCATCAACAAAGATTGCTTCTAACCTTTGTGAGAACTTAATTTAGTTAAAGAAAAATATATTTTAATTTGGAAACCCACTTGTGCACAAAAGGACAGGTCAACCCTAAGAAGAATCTACACACCCTTGGAAGCCTATAAATACAAGTCAAGTTACCCTCATTTGAAGATCATTAACACGCATCTTATTCTTCTATATTCTTTCTTTTGGATCACATGGGTCTAAAGTGGTCTGCATATATCAGTTTGTACAAGTATAAAATTGCAAGGTCCAAAGCTCGCATGTGTGATCTAGGGTTTTGTTTTGCATCCGCAGGGTTTCTACAAGGAATTTTCTACTGCAGCTACACACACACAACCTATTTGTGTGGTTGGAACATTTAAACCGCATGCACATACACTCTCTTCATGCGCCTGCAAAATAGGGATTCATTTTTACAGTTGACTACAGGCTAGAAAGTTATTTATGATTAGTATTGTTTCTGAGCTCATATTCTTGAACATTCTTTGGTTGTTTTGCTCGATAATTTTTTAATTAAAGAACTTGATCATTATACCCTCTCTTTCTGAACATTTTATGAAAATCTAATAGGAAGAACAATTTTGAAAGTGTTTCCCCCCCTTATGGAGTTTTTCCCTTGTCCTTGACCAAACCCAGTGTCCCTTATTTGTCTCTGGTTGTTCACTACATTTACTGTTATATCTACAATTGCTATTGATCATTGGAATATAATTCTTTTTTTGAAAGATTTCTATTTAAAGATAATAATTTGGCTAAAGTGATTGTAACATGATAGAGCAATGGTTAAATTAACATGGTATCAGAGCTAAGACGAAGATAAGCTCAAGGAGACATGGATTAAGGATAAATCACTCTTGGGAATAGTTTAGGAAGCATATTAGGGGTTGGTCAAGTCGTATACCTCATTCTTCTAGGAAACTGAGAAGTTGGGTGACTCATCGAACTTTGTCACTTGGAATATTAAGTTGGAATCATAGTTGAAGATAATGATGCTTTGGAATATATTCAAGGAAAAGTACCTAAGCCTCCAGAGAAGGCTTATGTTGCTGCCAAGATCAAGTACAATAAAGGTGAGTGAAAAGAAAAGAAATTTATAGCTGATGGTTTACAAGATCATTTACTTGTTTATGTTGGAAATTTGAATAAATCTAAAGATATGTATGATAAGTTGGCCGACATGTATGAAGTCAAAAATTTGTATGAGATCATCACCTTGAAGGATCAACTCAAAGACAAGAAAATGAATAAAGGAGAGTTTGTGTAATCCTACATTATGAAAATATCTTTGTAATATCCTGTGGTTTAATTTCCATGTAGAAAAATATAAGACCAAGGTCATGGGACACGTATTCCAAGCTAAAATTTGGGAAAAAAAATCCTTATGGTTGTTCATTTGGTTTATTTATGGATAAGGAAATTTGAAAGGGCATTAGCAAAGGAAAAGAGGAATTAACTAGTTTTTATTTATGAAAATAAAGGAAAATAGGAGAAAAGGAAGGTGAAAGGTCACAAAATTTCAAAAGAGGGAAATTGAAGGAAAAATGAAGGAAAATGAAGAAATTAGAGGCCTCAATGATAAAAGGGCTTCTAAGGATTAGTTCATGGCTTTTTTCAATTCATATTTTTTTCAGTTTTAGCTTGGAGCTCTCTCTCTCTTTTATTTTCTCTCCTACTCTTGGACACTTCGAGTTTTCTTAGAGCACTCTTGGAGGAGTGTGGCTTACTTGGGATTTGGAACAAGAAGGCATGGAAAAGGAGGAAAGCATAAGAGTATAGTGGGATTAGTAGCTACAAGGGATTTTCTTTGCATGTATTGAGTCGCATGTATGGTTTCCTTGCTATTTTTGGCATGCATGGTAGATGCATGTGATTTCTTGTTTATGAGTTGTCATTGGAATAGAGGATTCCCTAGATTGACAGTGATTTTTACTAGCCTTTCCATTTCCTAGATAGTCATGGTATTGTGGGTTTTACCATTTGTTTTTTATTGGTTCTCATGTTTCATATAATTGTAGGTTGAGTTACTAGTTCCTACAGCCTTGGTTGGACAAACACTCTAGAAGCCCTATAACAACCTGGGTTGCGTTACTAGTTATTATGTGGGATCTACGATTGCAGACAAAAGTATCTCCCCTAGGTATAGTGGCTAACCTAGAACAACAAAGAGACAAGGAACTCAATTCTTTCCTTAAATTAAATAGTACCTCCATATTGTTATTATTGGCAAACACTTTTTGGCATGAGATAGAATTCGGGAAAAAATTTTAACTTCTCGGCCGAGAAAAAAAGTCAACTAAATTTCTCGGCTGAGAGTTTTCAAAACTCTCGTCCGAGAGATTTAAATATTTCGGTATTTTCTCGGACGAGAGTTTTGAAAACTCTCGGCCGAGAGTTGTGGTCACAAAATTCTCGGCCGCAAACTCTCGGCCGAGAGTTAGAAAAAATCTCGGCCGAGAGTTTTTAACATTCAAAAACTCTCGGCCGAGAGTTTTATTGCGCAAACTCTCCGCCGCAAACTCTCGGCCGAGAGTTTTTAAAACTTTCGGCCGAGAGTTTTCCCGCGTTAAATTGGTTTAAATTTCTCGGTCGAGAGTTTTAAAAATTTCTCGGCCGAGAGTTTTTCTCGACCGAGAGTTTCTGGTCAACGAAAAACTCAGAAAACTCTGCAATTTTGAGAAACCTGCAACTTTGGAGGGACAGAACACCTACAAAAACAAAATGTTATATGTCGAACCAAGTACCATTAGATTTGTCTCTAAATCTAGTTTTTGATGATGTGAGATTTATGGAGTTTCATTAAAAATTCAAATTTTTATTAATTTTTTACTAAATTGTGTCATTGTGGAATTTCATTGTTCGAAAAATTGCACTGAATGAAAATTCAATAACTTTCAAATGAGGACACCAAAAAATTCAAAAAAAATCATAGTGCACTTCCTCTCCCTGTCTACTTCAAAAGGGTACTCTCATTTTTCTTATTGACGATCACATTGAAAACAAAATCAAAGGATAATAAAATGTACTAAAACATCACCGTTTTTTTGTCTTCGTCCATTTCAAAAAATAATAAAAAATAGTGATTTGATCCGAAAATTACCAAAAAATAGTCTGTGCACTAGTGCAATATATGTAGATTATGATGCTATGGTTTTTTTCCAAAAAATGAATAACCTTCCCTAAAAAAAGTAAAGGATAAAAAAGTGACTATTTATGTTTTCCTGAAAATTTCAAGTATATGCAGTTAGTAAACAACAAATTTACCCCTCTATATGTCAATATTTTTTTTTTTAAATATCGGTATGGAGGTAAGACAATTCTCTACAATTCTTGTTTTTATGTCAAAGCATAATTTGCGATAAAAATATGAGTTTAGTGGAGTTGAAGTTGAAAAACATAGAAAATTACAATTTTCAATGTCAAAAAAGGGCAAAAAGTGTTTCCCAATTTCACATTTTCACCCCCTTACATTATTATTGTTAGGTCAGCTAGGATTAAATTGTGGCCCCATGGACTCCTATATATAGAGAGGAGGTTTTGTCATTTGTATCATCCAAAAAATTTTGATTTATGTAATGTATTGGAGGTTTCCCCCTCGAAGTGGCTTATTTATAAGGCATTGATATCTCTTTTCTTCTATTTTTGGAGCTGGTTTCACAACATTTGGTATCAGAGCTTTGGATTCTAGGGTTTCGCTGCTCCAAACAGGTCATCGTGGAATTTTCGCTATAAATTTTTTTCTACGAAGGCTCAGGAGTTTAGAGCTTTTTTCGCAATATTTTCGGAGATATGAGCTGTGGAAATTAGGGAATTTTGTAGGCTCCTAAATTTAACCTAAACAGATCATCGAGGAATTTTAGCTATAAATTTTTTCCTACGAAGGTGAAATAGCTAAAATTTTTAGAGTGTGAAGTAGAAATCCTGAGAAAAATCGCCGCAAAATTTCAGAGCTTGGTTCGCAATATTTTCGGAGATATGATCTATGGAAGTTAGGGCTTTTTGCAAGCCCCTGAATTTAACCTAAACAGGTCATCGCGGAATTTTCACTATAATTGTTTTTCTACGAAGATTCAGAAGCTGAAATGTTTAGAGAGCGAAGTGGAAATCCTAAGGAACATCATCACAAAATTTCAGAGCTTGGTTTGCAATATTTTCGGAGATATGATCTGTGGAAGTTAGGTCTTTTTTAGGCTCCCAAATTTCATCTCAAAGAGGTTATCGTGGGAAAATCTTCATAACTCCCTCTCTGAGTATCGGATTGGAATGCTGTAAAAAGTGACCGCAAGTACACGGAATGCAGTGTCCTGTCTATAAATTTTAGAGCCAAAGGAGCAAACAGTGATACGTGGAAAGTCATACAAATTCACTCTACGAAACCAGTCCATAATTAGGTCATTGTGGGATATTGGAAATAACTTTTCCTTGAAGAATCCAATTAGGTCAGACCTGTGGCATTCAAAAGAAGATTCAAAGGGCTACTTCAGGGCCAAATTTCAGATATTGAAGATCTTAAATCACAGGGATAATTCAGTTTCAATATCGAGCTACTTAAAAGAAAGAAAAATGTGTGTATTTGTTTTCTAAAATTGCATAACGTTTGTTTGAAAAAACAGTTTGAAGTGATTCCAAGGGCATATTGAAGAATATTTATCAGCATTGGGTTATATAATGCCTCCAAAAAAATAATTCCGTACCCATTAAGCCCTTAGAAAGCTATATTATGATGCATGAAGAGGAAGAATTTCAATATGAGATATCAAAATTACAGTACCAAATGCAACAAATTTCTATCTTACAAAGAGAAACCAAAGATGACACAGATGGTTTAAAAGTAGAAATGGAGGCCAATTTGGATGGTTTTAAGGATCAAATAAAATCTAATATGGATGGTAAAGTAGTGGAAGATCACATCGAGCATAAAAAACAAGTTCTCCAACTCTCAAAGGATAACCTAACTTTGGTGCAAAATCAAATGAAACAACAGGAAGATCAACATCACATTGAAAGAAGTTCTGAAGTAGTCACAGAAACAAGAACTCAACAAGTACGATCAATTTCAGAGTATCTCAACAAGTGGAAGAACTTTCCTGTAGAATATTCTACATGGAGGATGAGAATTTTATACAGAAGCATCAATAAATAATCAAGCATTGAGGGCAACACTTGTTTGAAGGAGAGGGGAATGTTATGCCCCTATATTACTAGTGTAGTCTCTTATTATGTTAGTATAGCCCCCCTTGTTGTTATTGTTGTACCCCTATAACCTCCATATTATTATTATTGTTTCCTTACATTATTATTGTTAGGTCGGCTAGGATTACATTGTGGCCCCATGGACTCCTATATATAGAGAGGAGGTTTTGTCATTTGTATCATCCAAGAATTGTTCATTTATGTAATGTATTGGAGGTTTCCCCCTCGAAGTGGCTTATTTATAAGGCGTTGATATCTCTTTTCTTCTATTTTTGGAGCTGGTTTCACAACAAACCCCAACATTCCCCCCAACATAGGAGTTTGTTATTATGACATGCAAAATCAACGTGCCCTCTAACATAGGAGTTTGTTATCACGACATGCAAAATCAACTTACCCCCCAACATAGGGGTTTGTTATCAGGACATGCAAAATCAACTAATTGGAGAATCAAGACTATTATTTCATAGGGTCATTTTTCAAAATTATATTAAGGGTACTATTATTTCATGGCAACATATTGCATTAATCAATGCATCTTCTTTTGAGTAAATATCAAGCGTTACTTACACATTTATAGACGAGTGCTATGAAACACCTCTCTCAAGCATTACATACACATTTAGAGAAGAGTGCTATGAAGCACCTCTCTCAATCATTACTTACACATTTAGAGAAGAGTGCTATGAAACACCTCTCTCAGGCAATACTTACATATTTAGAGAAGAGTGCTATGAAACACCTCTCTCATATGGGAGTATGATCACCCATTTCTATTTTGAATTAATCACAGAGTTGGACTCTAATAATTATCTATATGTTGTTTTCATTGATTTAGACTTAGACTTATTTCTCATGACCATTGTATTTTATAATGTATTAGATAAAGTATTTATGTAATTCTCATTAAGAAAAACTTTTAATTTTTTCTTATTATAATATTTTTCTCTATATTATAAAAATAAATTTCTCCTTTTTTATATTTTATTTTATAATTTTTATATTGTTGTTTAAGAGTTTGTGTATCTTAAATTAAAAATATTCTATTATCAACATTTACTTTATCATGTCATACCAATCATTTACTTTATTGATTTGTTGCTCATAAACATGGTGAGCGTAGTTAATCAACTTATTAAATCTAAATAGGCATGACAAAGATGCAAAATTTTGAGCAAACTAAAAACTAAAAATAGATGAACATGCAATAAATTTTTTTTTTTATAATATTATAAACATATGTTTTTTTTGTTTCTTTTAAATAATAAATCTAAAATAAATTCATATAATAATAAAAATTTTAAATCAAATATAATAATAATAATTTTATATTATGCATTTTATGAAATAAACCCCCTAAGAATACAAATAAACCAAAGTAAATACAGATAGCCAATTTTGCCAATTTTGATTTTCATTTTTCTAGATTGGAAAAACTCAGCTTTGATCTAGTGGGAGGATACTCCACGAACACCGAGAAATTTTCTATGCCTTTGCTGGAGGATACTCCACGAACACCGAGAAATTTACTCAAAAATGTAAAACCACTCTAAGAAAATCCAAATCACCAACCAAAAAAAGTTCCACTCAGTTTACTTTGGACGATTGGAGGCTTCTACTTATAAGGATTCCACGTAAGCATCCTTAAAGAGGATTCTAGGTAAGCATCCAAAACAATATAGGTGTTAGGATTCCACGTAAGCACCCAAAAGCAATATAGGTGTTAATTACCGCAGGCACATACTAAAAATAGATAAGTATGCATTAATCAAATTTTGTGATATATATTTTTCTCTAAATATTAAATCTAAAATAAAACAAGGTTGGCTGCGGGGCAGCAAGTCCCTGCCACTAGACCTTTGTGTGATTGCGACCTACCATCAAAAAAACATTATATTTCTCAAGGTTAAACATGATTATTCACAAAGGTTTCTAAATATTCAAATCAGAAATACTCGCAACTAAACGATGAGCCGTACTTATAAAATTACAATATAAAGATGAGCCAATATTTATGTAAGCCATGCACTTGCTAGTGCAGCGGTCATGGCGTAATTGTTGAAATATATTACGAATGTGTAGGCCGAGAGAATTTGAACCCCTAGACTTTGTAGAATAAAAAACGTTATTTTTAAAGTTGGCAAATAAAAACTTTCGGATTCAATCTATGCGTAGTTCAAATTAGTCTTTCACATTGATTCACATGTTTAAAATTTATATATTAAAACTTCGAATCGAATTAATATTTTTATTGCAATTAGCCCATGAAAAAAAGGTAATAAACATTTAACCCAGGTCATACACATTGCAATATTTAATGTGTATTTTCAAGAGTACAAACGTGCGCTTTATTATTGAGATTATTATGTTTCATAGTAATGAATTTAGGGGTTTAAATTAAGTTATATGATTGTGTTAACTTCCGTACAAGCAATTTACTCTTCATGTGATGAAGTTTAAAGGTTTTTTTAATAAATAAATAATGTGAAGATTTTAAAATTACTTAATACAAAATATCTCATGATTGCATGCAACTCATGTTGTAGCAAAATTATGAAATTGATACCTGATACAACCCATGTTGTAGCAGGTTGATATGAATTTGAAAAGCTTGGATTGAATCACTGCTCCTTTGAACACCTAATTTTTGTTGTAAAACTGCCAAGGGCACACCTAGCCTCCAATAAGGCCCTCGCTTTCCGGCACAGGCTAGAAGTTTCATGGGAGCAACTCGGTACCTGAGAAAGTTCGTTGCCAATTTTTCAACGGTTTCAGCAACTTTGCACGCGATGGCTGCTAAAGGGAAGAGCTTGCATTAGGGCAGGCCACAATGGAGGGGGTTTCGGGCCACAACAGAGGGGATTTCGACTCTTTTCTAAAAGGCGCAAATGACAGTAAATATGAACACCTCTGTTTCCAATTTACATCTTTCTGCATCCACTTGCTCTTTCTGCATTATTCCTTGCTGCCTGATATAAGAAATTTGCAATCTTTCAGCTTGTGCATGTGTTGTCCAGTGTGTAATAAGTTCTTCTCGAGTTCGAATAGCCTGTTCTCTCCTGGAAAGATCCTCATAATAAACTTAAAAGGAGGTATATCTAAACCTGGAAGAACCAAGACTCATGATGTACCAATATATGAATAATATATGAATAAATCCATGCGTAATGTTGGCATATCTTAGCGATAGAGGTTTGTCATACGATGTGCCAAATACAGTACTATCCCCATTTCTCCACCACTCCACCACTCACAAATGAGGCTGCTTGTAAACAGTAATAGATAAAAGAAATTTGAATGGTATCCCACTGAAATTTTCTAGAAAAAACTACTATTATTAATCACTAATTTCATAGCTGGTACTTCACTAAAGGTTGTAAACCACATGGATTCCAAGTACTGTCATCGTTCTACTATTCACACGCATTCAATGTACCAAACAATCACACTTGTAAAGATGAAACACCTTTATAAAGCGGATGCAAACAAAGGAACTACAAATTTGCTTTTCAATATAACAAATCAATGATAATTATAATCTCTCCATTCATAGATCTGCATATCATTCATAGATTTGCATATCAAATTATTAATTTTCCTTTTGATTTCCATAGAAATTCCAGCCATATTTCTTAAACGGTAGCCATATTTCTTAAATTGTGCTCAAGATAAGAAAGAAAAGCTCAAGGAAAGAGCAAAAAGTTTGCATAGTACCCAAGGAACTATAGAAATTACCAGTACTGAAACGATTAACTCGGTAATAAAAACCATATAGGACACAAGCACAAATATACATAACTTAATTATAAAGGAATAATCTTTAAATGTTATCAGATCATGTACAAGAATGTAAATAAAATAAGATTCATATTAATGTCTTGTGTAGTACTGTAATTTGTTCTGGGCGACAATGGAAAAGAACCATAGAAACAAAATAGAGATGAGAAGACCGACCTAGTAAAGGTAGCGATGCTGGGTAAGAATCATTCCAAAATATTATGAAAACAAGTTTGTAAACAGGTAGAACCGTGAGAAAAACTTGGATTTTCATAGTAAATCTTGGCTTTCAAATTTGGTATACATTCGTAAATTGCGGAGACAGTTCAAAAGCTTATTTACTGGGAATTAGATCCTTTAGGTGCAGATATTAGTATCGAACCCGAGCCTTACACTGTTGGGTGTGCTAGGTGATTCTCCTGACGAAAGCGGTGGTCTGCAGGTATTGAAGACTTATTTCCTTATTTCTTATCCTGACGAAATTCGTGGTCTACAGGTATTGAAGACTTATTGCAGGTATTGAAGAGTTATTTGTTATTTGAGCAGTAAGCGACAACAATTAAATACGAGCCCAGATGTCACAAAACACGGGTGGTGGAAAAACATGTGTCATCAAAGCTTACGAGTTCCAGGTAAATATTAAAAGCCCGCAGTGCCCCTTTCTATCATAAAACCATACCCTTAACATAAAACATAAAACATTTGTTGCTATCGAACTAATTCTAACATTAGTTCGATTAGTTCAATTTTTGAAATACAGAATGAAATATAGTATAATATTTTTTCCCTCTCCGCCTCGGCAAGAGGCCAAATAGGACCTCAAAGTTTCTTATTCGCTGAAATAATGACAGGAGAAATCGCATACGCTGACCAAATGGTGCACATGATAAAACATTGGGTTACATGGAATAATACACTTCGGTTTGCGTGAACAAATTAATAGAAATATCGTTTTAGATTGCAAGAGTCCCTGCCATGTCACAGGCGGCATAGACTAATAAATTTTATTTTAAATAATAATAATAATTTTTTCAAAATATTTTTTATGAAAATGGAAATAATTAAAGCTAAACCCAAATTTTGTGATATATATATTTTCCTTAAATGTTGAATCTAAAATAAAATAAATTTTATTTTAAATAATTATAAAAAATTTCCCAAATAAATTTTATGAAAATGCAGTAATCCATTCACTTCGCACTCTTAAAGGGAAAGGTATGTTAATCAAACTTGTTTTGTCCAAAGCTTATGATCGTTTAATTTGGTCTTATTTGAAAGCAGTTCTTGAAGCATTTGGCTTTGATAGAAGATGGATCCAATGGCTAATGCCTTTTATTTCTTCCCCTAACTTCTCTATCTTGATTAATGGCATTCCTTCCAACCCCTTCAATTTTTCTAGGGGACTTCGGCAAGGAGATCCTCTATCCCCTTTTCTTTTTATCATAACTGCTAAAGGTCTAGGGTGCCTAATTAAATCTAAACTACATGAAGGGAATTTAAAGGTTCTGAACCTTTGGGGGCCAGATCTGACTCTCTCACATCAATAGTTTGTAGATGACATCATGTTATTTTTTCAAGCTACGTTAAGTGAAGCTAATGCCATTTTATTAGTCCTTAGAGACTTCATGGCAACATCTGGGACTATCATAAACAATGACAAATCTAATGTTTACTTTTTTAACACGATTGAGGTCTCTCAGAGGTTCGTAGACCGTACTCTGGGTTTTAATCTAGGTTCTTTTCCCATGAAGTATTTAGGTATCCCCCTCAGCCTTAATTCCCTTAGGGTTTTGGGTTGGAAAGACCTCCTAAACCACATCCAGAACCGGTTATAGAATTTGGGTTTTCTTTCTCTCAATTCTCCTAGTAGGGTGGTCCTGTTGCACTTTGTTCTTTAATCAATCCCTATCTATCAGTTATCTGGGTGGGCTTCCCCCAAAAATATTTGCAACAATATGGTCAAAATGTTCAAAAAATTTCTGTGGCAGGGAACAGAACAATCATAGAAATGGGCCCTTCTCTCCTAGGATAGGCTCACCAAACTCAAAAAATTAGGTGGATTAGGATTACGTGACTCTTGTGTTCTCAATCAAGTGATGGGAGCTAAACTTTGGTGGAGATGGCTTCAAGTGGGTAGAGACTCATGGAAAATAATTTGGGAAATGAAATATAAAATTCCATGCACAACTGTTGGAAAATTGAAAGTTGATGTCACCCCCAAAGGATCTAACATCTGGAATCTGGCAGCCATCAACAGAGACCTTATTCGTCAACACAACTTCTGGGAAATTCGAGGTGATCATAGAGCTCTATTATGGGAAGACTCATGGCAACAAAGGGAAAATCTATTCAGCTATCTAGACCTAGGCGAGATATTCCTGTTCACCAATTTGCCTCATACGAGATAGATATCTCATTACTGGGGTGGGTAAAATGAGGGATAGTGGAGAAGTAAAGACCAATGACCGAATGCCCCTGAAACAATTCAATGGAACAATTTTGAAAAAGAAATGAAAACCAGGAAACTGGTCTCTGCAAATGGAGAAGATATCTTACACTGGGGATATCATACTAAAGGCATGTTTACCATACAGGAAGGGTATTACATCAAATCGAACAATTTACATAGCATTACAGTTCTGCTCTGGAAAAAAATCTAGTCAATAAAAAAATGACCAAAAATAGAACATTTCCTTTGGCTTGTAAGCCATCATAAAATACTTACCTAGGATCAGCTACAAAAAATAGGGTTGTAGGGGCCTTCGCTATGAACAATGTGTAATAAGTAGGAGGAAAGTTTAGAACATTTACTAAATACCTGCGACCTGACTGAAGAACTTTGGTAGAACATAGAAGCCATCTTCCAACAAACAGACAGGGACAACACCAACATCACCCAGACCATTTTCAATTGGAGGAAAGGGGGATACACCTATGCAGTCCTCAATAGAGCCTAGAGGTTATCGATGGGATTTCTCCTCTAGGAAATCTAGAAAGAAAGGAACCATAGAATATTTACGGATGGCATCAGACATCGAGACCAGATCTGGCATATAACCCTTGAAAACATCCAGGAGACCATCTTAGCTGAAAAATGGAGCAAGGAAGACTGTAATGCAAATGGAAAAAAAGTCTGCATCCTTGCCATGTTGGACTTAAAACCCCAAATGTTGGCTCGAAACCTATGGAAAAATAATCAGATCAGGCAAAAACCTTTAGACAAGTTCCAGACACCGCAATCAGGGTTTCTGTTCAGCTAAATTATGATGGGGTCTCCAAGGGCAACCCAGGATAGATAGGAGCAGGTGGAATCTCTTAGAACTCCCAAGGTTCTGTTTGCAGAGTTTATGTGATGGAATTAGGGTTTTCTATGAACAATGAGGCATAATTAATGGTAGTCAAACAAGGGCTCATAATTGCAGTTCGAGAAAACTATCATAGAATCACCGTTGAAGGGGACTCGACTATGGAAACCGAAATATTACAGAAACTGCAGAAAGGAACTCCATGGGAGAAAATAAGCCAAAGCTGGAGGACTGCTAGACTTATCCACGACATCAATTTTCTCATTCAGGATATTGGATAAATTATCCCATTGCATGTGTGAAGAGCTGGGAATGAGGCAACATATTATTTAGCTAATTGGGCTTGCAACCACAAGGGGCGCCAGCTGGATATCAATGAATTCGATAGGGCATGGGACATTGAACTACACCCATTACAGGTCATCATCAAAAAAGATCAGGAAAGTTCTCGAGACCCCCGATTGGGGTGCCATGTAGAGGGATAAGGGAGACATGCGGTGTCACGCGGCTGCGTGCACCACATGGTTTCTCAAGTATAAGGGAAATTTTTTAATGAGAGGGGGTACAATCACTCAATGGATCAAAATTGTTGTCGTATAATTAGCTGGGATCCAAATAATGATGTCAGACTGGCATGGGAAACATCGCCGACAAGAACTCAGGTTAAGTCAAGCCGCGGGCTAGAAGGGAAGCAATGTTCTCGGAAGGAAATTGGAAGAAGGAGCAGTGGGGAAGGTTGAGGGCTCATGATGCCTGCTGGCTACCAGGTATGTCTTGAATCTCCTGCATCTTCTTAACATGAATTCTGAAGTCTGTTGGTTGATCAGTAGCATAGTTGTGCTTAGGATTTATATTCCAAGGTGCAATTCATGTGTTCCATACCCCTGCCTTAATTTTAAAGCATGTTGGAAATGTTGTCATTGATGGTAAAGGAGGTAGCAGATGCAGAAACAGGAACAGTTACAAGGAGACAAAGACAGACAATGGAGGCAGAGGAAGCAAATACAGAGACAGAGTTGTTATCACAACAGTAGAGGCAGAGGCAGAGTGACAGTAGCGACAGAGGCAGAGCCACAGATGTTATTGCAGAGAAACCGTTGTTATTCCAAAAATATGTATATATATAGATAAATTCCGAGAATCTTTTATACAGCCGGGCGTTACACATAACATAATTTTTTAACGGAGCATTTGTATTCGATTGACATGGAGGTTGTATACATGGTAGGTGCGTTATATATATATATATATATATATATATATATATATATATATATATATATACACCAAAGAACTGTGCGTTATATATAACGGAACCATAGTCAAACACATAAGAATAGACGGAACCGAGAAAAGGAGCGGAACTCTGCGTCAGAGTATAACGGAACCATAGTCGGAAATATATATATATATATATAAATAATTGAATGGAGCAGAACCTGGAGCGTAGGAGAGGAGCGGAACCAAGACCTGATGAACAATGATGGTGGTTTGGCGCTGGATGGTGGTATTCTTCGCACCACTCCTATACGGAAGGTGGTATTGCCCAGAGGAGGAGCGATTCCATATAGGAATCAACACGTGGCTTTTGGACCCAGTTGAAAACCGCCTATTAAACTGCGCCTTCGCGCGTTAACGTTCTGCGTTGGAAGCCGCGCGAAATCGACAAGAGCCGTTGATTTGGAAACGAGCCATCGGACGGCGATCGCACGTTCAACATGCCCAGAGTTTAACAAAGGTGTGCGAAGGTTAAGCCAGGTATGGTGCATGCGGTTGATTGGCTATTGGTTATATAGGTGGGGCCTGGAGCCAAATTTTTATAATAAAGTCATTCATTTAAAAGGCGTATAATGTTAATATAAGGTCACGAAGGTATGAACGTTGGTTGGCAGCATAATATAAAGATTGAAAATAATTTATATATAAACCGGGAGCTAGAATTAAGTTCGAAAGTTACAAATATACTTATTTGAAAAAGAAGATTAAGAGCCATGTAAGCTAAACTGGGAATATGGTTGATTTATTAACTCTCCAGATTTAAGCATTGAATTTGCCAGCGTGTTCTCAAGAGAAGAGTGAGATTGCCGGATGAGAAAATGGTTGGACACGAAACTTTGAATGCAATTAAAAAGTGAGAGCAGATATTTTTTTTGTTAATAAGGCAAAGTGTTTCCTGTAAAATGAAACCAAAGGTTATACAGTTGATGGTATATGGTAAAGATTGTGAGCACTGATATATCCGTGTGATTAAAAAGGGGTTATAAAAACGCAGAGAGTTATTTTAAGTTTGACTAAAAGACAACTGTACATACAGTTGTTATATAACTGGAATGAACAAGAAAAATACAGGGATTCAGAAGAGCAGTGAACAGGTGAAATGTATAGATGACAGTAAACAAAGATGATGCAGAACAGTTTCTTAACAGCAGTAGAAAAAGACAAAATCCAGTAAAGCCAAAGTTCAGAAGAGGAGCTGAGTGATATGGAAATATGTAATTAAGAGTGTGAATGTAAATGATGTAATTTTTTTTGTTTGTGATGCAAAGGCAAGTATCCTAAGGAAAAGAAAAAATCCCACTGTAGCATAAAATTTGTACATATTGTAGTAATTCTAAAATTGAGTTGAAAAGGGAATAGGAAGACAGAAGCCAAAGATTCATGACTGTTCACTTCAAATTCCTTGTGAAATACAAAAAGTCATGTGAGAATTTCTATATATAATATCAATTTGATAAGCTCAAGAGAGAGAGAGAGAGAGAAAATACAGAGAATACAGAATATAGAAGAATAAAGCAGAGAAGATTAAGAAAAGAAAGAGAAGCTAGAGAACAGAGCTGATATCTGAGGTAAATTAGCAAACATTCAAGTTGTTGAATTGAGAAAGTTGGAGCTTCCCTATCAAGTTGTTGCTTGATAGCTGTCAGTTGTAGCTGACTGAGGTTGAAGCCTCTTGTAGGTTGGTGCCTGCAGAAAATTGAAGGGAGTTGGTGCTTCCTTGCAAGTTGTAGCTTTCAGAATTGAGGTAGGAGCCTCCTGTAGGTTGGTGCCTGTAGAAAAACAGTGGTGAGAGGGAGTTGGAGCTTGCCTTTGCATCACAACAATAATAAGATGTGGTTTTCTTCCTTTATGGGTTTCCACTTATATCTGGTGTCTCTGTGCATGATGTTTATGTGTTGATCTGATTTATATCATTTGCTTAATACCTGCTGCTCTCATATTAAGTCTGTTGTTCTATTATATTGATACTTGCTGCTCATATTCTAAGATTGCTTACATATTAAGCTGGACATGAAATGAAGATGTGTGTTAGTTTGAATAAAAGGTTTAAAAATCTATGAATGTGTTAAACTGATTCACCCCCCCTCTCAGTTTAACTAAGAGTTCAACAATTGGTATCAGAGCAGGTTCCTTTGTACAAGTCTAACAACTGAAAGGAGATCCTAGGTTCCCAAGATGGCTAGTAAAGAAGGATGCTCAACCAATAAATCCCCTTTCTTCACTGGTGAAAATTATGCTTTCTGGAAAATCAGAATGAGGACATACATAATGTCTCTAGGAATAGAAGTCTGGGTTGTTGTGGAATTAGGATATGACCCGAAGGCAACTGACACAGAAAAGGACTCAAAACAAGATTTTGTGGCTAATGCAAAAGCCATGAATGCCATCCTGAATGGATTATGTGAAGCAGAGTTTATTAAAGTAATGCACAAAGACACTGCCAAAAAAATATGGGATACTCTTGAAAACATACATGAGGGAGACCAGAAAGTAAAGACTGCCAAACTTCAAGTCTATAGAGCCCATTTTGAAAACTTAAAAATGAATGATGATGAAGACATTGCCAGTTTCTTCCTAAAAGCTGCAGAAATTATTAACAATATTAAAGCTCTTGGAGAAAAAATGCCAGAAAGTATAATTGTGCAAAAGATTCGAAGATCTCTTCCATCCAGGTTTAATCCAAAGGTGTCTGCAATAGAAGAAACAGCTGATTGGGAGAACTTGACCATGAACCATCTGCTTGGAAATCTAACAGCCTATGAAATGAGGCTCCCATAGAAAAAGCCAAGTACAAGGGAAGCAGCCTTTAAAACAGAAAAGAAGAAAGAAGAAGAGGGAGACATATGCTCTTGCTCGGATGAAGAAGAGGCAAAGTTTGTCAAGAAATTGGATAGAGGCTCAGGTAAATACAAAGGTAAACTCCCCTTCAAATGCTTTATAACTGTGGAAGAGTGGGACACTATGCTGCTAAGTGTCCTCACAAGAAAGTAAGAAATCAAGCTCAAGAATCAGAGAAAAACACATCAAAGAACTGGCAGAAAGGAAAGCAATTCAGCAAAAAATCCTTCTATGCTCAACAAGACAGCAGTACATCTGAAGACTCAGATGAATCCTCAGGAGAAGAGGGAACCTCTGAATTTTTACTAATGGCCATAGAAGATCTTGAAGGACTCTTGCTAGAAGAAGAAGAAGAAGGGGAAGTCGACCTTGAGGGGGAGCTAAGAAGTGCTCTGGAAGAGATTGACAGACTCAAACTGAAGTGCAGAAAACAAAATGACATTCTTCTTAAGTATGTAAGAGAAGAACAAAATTCAGAAGTCCTCATGCAGCTAAAGGTAGAGCTTGAAGAAGCCAAGAAGATAGAAGACATGTTACTTCAGCAAATCAAGAATAAAAACCGAGAACAAGAGAAACTGGAAGAAGAAGTAGTATGTCTCAGGAAGAAACTAGAAAATGATCAAAGGACAATGCTTATAAACTCTTCTCAAACAAGCTCTAGTAAGTTGAATGAAATTCTGGTTGCTCAAAGATCCCCAATGATAAAAACAGGAATAGGCTATGAAGGAGAATAGAGTAAAGGCAAAGAAAAGGTAAACAAAAATATTATTTTTGTAAAAGCTAAGAAGAATGATGAAGTAGCTCAAACAATTCCTACAAAAGAAGAAATCAGCAATAAGGAAGTCAGAGATCAGAAGAAACCACTAGTAGCAAAGAATGAAATAAATACTCAGACCCCTGAATATGTAAAATTTGGAAGCCATCAAAGGAGATTCTTCCCTCCAATGAAGAATGCCACCTGTTATGTCTGCCACAAGCTGGGACACATTGTTGCATATTTTCATGCAAGGAGGAGTGATTCAAACCAGCAAAAGATGCAAACATTGAAGAGACTGCCTCAAGCAAACAAATGGAAGAGACAACCTTACATCAGGTATGCAAATAGCTTCTATGGTTATTGCTTTTATTGTAAAGAATTTGGTCATAAAATCATTGAGTGTAGAAAGTATGGACAAAGGTTAATGTTTAACACCTCAAGGAGGTTTATGAATCAAAGAAATTCTGTTCATACTCACAATTCTACAAAAACTATAATCAAATGCTGTATATGCAATCAAGTTGGACATATGCCTTCCAAATGTCCTCTCAGAAGATGTAGTTCATCACCTCACAAAAGATATCAAACAAAAGCGTGCCTCCAGTGGATAAAGAAAATGAATAAATGTGACTTGGCTCTAACTGCTCAAGATCTGAAAAGTCAGTGGTATTTGGATAGTGGTTGCTCTAAACACATGACAGGAGAAAAAAGCAAGTTTATAACTCTTGATGAAAATAAATCAGGCAATGTTACCTTTGGCAATGATAAATCAGGAAAAATAAAAGGAAAAGGCTTAGTCAACATAGACAATGGCAGAGGAAAGGCCCAAGATGTACTATTTGTAGATGGGCTGAAAGCAAATTTACTGAGTGTAAGTCAGATGTGTGACAAAGGCTGTGAAGTTCTTTTTAGAGCACAATATTGTGAAGTCAGATCAAGCACAACAGCAAAGACTCTGCTCAAAGGTGTTAGAACAGAGAGTAATGTTTACATAGTGAAAGAGGAAGATGAATCCTGCCATCTTAGCAAACTTGAGGAGTCATGGTTATGGTGTAGGAGATTGGGACATCTCAGCTTTGATCATATCATCAAACTGAGCAAGAAGAAAGCTGTCAGAGATATGACAGAAATAAAAAGGCCTTCAAATACCATATGCAAATCTTGTCAATTAGGGAAACAGACTCGCACATCCTTTAAATCCAAAGATAAGCTATCAACAAGAAGACCACTTCAGCTTGTGCACATGGATCTGTGTGGACCTACTAGAACTAAGACACCAAGTGGAGAATCCTACTTCATGATGATAATAGATGATTTCTCCAGAATGACATGGGTTTCTTTTCTCAAAAACAAATCAGAGGCACTGGAAAAGTTTAAGATATTCAAAGCATTAGCAGAAAATCAAATTGGATGCAAGCTCAAATGTATCAATCCAGATAGAGGAGGAGAATTCACAGATTATGACTTTGCAGACCTATGTAATGAACATGGAATAAAGCAACAATTTACCATTGCAGGGACACCTCAGCAGAATGGAGTAGCAGAGAGACAAAACAAATTTGTACAACAAATGGCCAGAGCCATAATGCAAAAGAGTAACATTACTCAAACCTTTTGGGCAGAAGCTATACACACAACAGTACATATTCTAAACAAAGCTCATTTAAGACCTAACAGTGACAAGACACTGTATGAGCTATGGCATGGTAAACCTGCATCAATCAAACACTTTAGAGTCTTTGGTAGTAAGTGCTACATAAAGAATAATGATGAAAATATGGGGAAGTTTGATGTAAGAGCAGATGAAGGAATACTCTTAGGATATGCATCCAAGAGTAAAAGATACAGATGCTACAACAAGACTATTCGAAAAATTGTAGAAAGTATTGATGTAAGATTTGATGAAGAACTCCCAAACAAGACAAGAGATACAGACTGCAGCAGCCATCCTGAAAATCATGAAGAAGAGGACCAAGATGATGAAGAAATAAGCAAAACATCAGAAAATGTTGAACTGAACTCAAAAACCCCCTCAAGATACACTCAAAAGAACCATCCAGAAGATCAAATCATAGGAGACAAGAGTGTAGGAGTGCAAACAAGAAGGCAGCTAACTGAACAGATAGAAGAATTATACATAGCAATGTTATCACAAATAGATCCAAAGAAGTTTGAAGAAGCCAGCAAGGACAAGTATTGGGTAAAAGCAATGAATGAAGAATTGGACCAAATTGAGAAGAACAATACCTGGGAACTAGTTCCTACACCAATTGAGAAGAATATCATTGGTTCAAAATGGGTATTCAAAAACAAAATGAATAAGCAAGGACAAGTAATCAGGAATAAAGCCAGGCTGGTCTGCAAAGGATACTCACAAATTGAAGGACTTGATTATGAAGAAACATTTGCCCCAGTAGCCAGAATGGAAGCTATCAGAATGTTCCTGGCATTTGCATGCTACCAAGACTTCAAGGTATATCAAATGGATGTAAAGTCTGCTTTTCTTAATGGAGATCTAGAAGAATAAGTATACATGGAACAACCAGAAGGCTTCTCATTGACAGACAAAGAAGAGTATGTATGCAAATTGAAGAAGGCCCTATATGGACTGAAACAGGCTCCTCGTGCTTGGTACTCAAGACTGGATAAACATTTGCAAAAACAGGGTTTTAAGAGAGGTGGAGTAGACAGCAATCTATACATAAAATCCCATGAGAATGAACTCCTGATTGTTTTAGTGTGTGTTGATGACATTATGTTTGGAAGCAAAAAAGATGAACTAGCAAAAGGGTTTGCTGATGAGATGAAAACAGAGTTTGAAATTTCTATGATTGGAGAGTTCAGTTTCTACTTGGGACTGCAAATTCAACAAAAGAACACATGAACCTTCATCTCTCAAGAAAAATACCTATAAGAAATGCTAAAAAAATTCAAAATGGAAGATTGCAAACCTGTGTCAACTCCCATGACCACAGGTTGCAAGCTGTGTGTCGATGATGGGTCTGCTGATATAGATCAAAAACTCTACAGATCCATGATTGGAAGTATATTGTACCTAACTGCATCAAGACCAGACATCATGCTAGCAGTAGGACTAGTGGCTAGATATCAAGCAGCACCTAAACAAAATCACCTTCTTGCAGTCAAAAGAATATTCAGATATCTACAAGGAACAACACAATATGGACTTTGGTATCCTAAAAGCAAAAACTTCACTTTATCAACATACACAGATGCAGATTGGGCCAGTTGTGTGGATGACAGGAAGAGTACAAGTGGAGGTGCATTCTATCTAGAAGAAAGTCTGGTGGCATGGTTAAGCAAGAAACAAACATCTATCTCCCTATCTACAGCAGAAGCAGAATATATTGCAACAGCAGCATGTTGTACACAAGTCATGTGGATGAAGCAAACTCTACAAGACATGAAGGTAAGCATTGATGAACCTATCTCAATTAAATGTGATAATACAAGTGCTATAAGTATATCTAAAAATCCTGTACTTCATTCAAAAACTAAACATATTCCAATCAAGTATCATTTCCTCCGAGAACAAGTGGCTCAGAAGATAGTAAAGCTAGAATATGTACCAACAAAAGAACAGACATCAGATATATTTACCAAACCTCTTGCTAGAGAACCATTTCAATATTTGAGAGATAAACTAGGATTAGTATATGCAGATGCTACTCTCTGATATAAAGAGAAAAGCACAATTTCAGGGGGAGAACAAAAATGAAAATATCATTTCAGGGGGAGAACAAAAATGAAAATATCATTTCAGGGGGAGAAAAGCCAGCAAGGAAAGCATGAATCAGGTCCTCGGGATCAAAGGATTAAGGCAAAAGAACACCAAGTTATTATCCTAAAGTTATCTGCATTATTCAAGCATCAAAAGGTCAATTACAGAGCAAAAGGATCAGTATTGAAACATTATATTGAGAATCTGAAACATCAAAGACGAGTAGTGATTATCATTTGAAGCCTCTCAGCATTTTAGTTGCTGAATCCAATCCAATCATACATCTCTGACTAGATAAAGCTGATACAATATATTCTATGAAGTATCATTATTCTCACTTTTAGCTCTATCCAAATGAAAGAATTGTATCAATTTGCAGTGTATATTCAAATTTGATAATCCTCAAAGTGCTCTTTTACATCACTATGGAGCAGCATGGTACAAAGTTAGCAGAAGAGGGCCTAAACATTACTCAGAGAGAGGAAATGAAAAAAGCTACCCTTTGCCATTGATGTCAAAGGGGGAGGAAGAGAAAGCAACAGGAGAAAGAGCAGGCAAACAGGAGGAAGAGCAAGCAACAGGAGAAAGAGCAAGCAAACAGGAGGAAGAGCAAGCAAC